>JAODUO010000856.1:85000-190000 GCA_025642075.2 Ridgeia piscesae | reverse complement strand
GTTTAACCACGACAACAAAACACTTGCTCAAGAGTTCTTCAGATTCACACTGAAATAATGTCGACATCAACACTTGCACCACGCATGACAGTGCCTGGAACCGACCCAGTTTCCGGGCAGCACTGAACGAGATCTCGCGATTACAATTACGTAAATGCCGAACGCTGACACACACTGACATCTGGTGCCTGGCAGACAAAGTATTTGACCAAGATTCCGCAAACTCAATGTTTCTCGGTTACACAACCATTCGCACTTAACATCTCAGGGTCACCATATGGCAGATGGATGAACCGATGCATACATCCATCATAACTCACTCGAGGCGCCGGTTGTGTAACATCTGAATCAACTCAACACTGTCACAGCACTGTGGCACAGTGGGTAGAGCATCCACTCCTCAGTTGCAAGAACCTGGCTTTGAATCCTTACCAAGGAAGAGGTGGAAAAGACGTTGTATTTGGTGTGTGCTAGAGTGTGTCTAGGATCTTGGGTTCCTTCCATTTCATAGCAGCTCACTCAGCAGCATGAGGGAGTATCAGGATAAGTTTCAAGTTATGTGTTTGATTCATCCGCCTGATTCCCACAGTCAAGACAACCAGTTAGTGAATTTCCTGCTAATAATTGCCAACCCTGACTGATTCATTATTGTATGTTACTCAAACATGATCTCAACTTTTCTGGGATGAATGTCAACATTTACCAAAGAAGAGTCGCAAAAGAAGTTCTCGATGTGTGCTACAGCTAGAGAATGTCTGATTTTGTTGAATGACAATTACAGTATATATAAAACTGTGAATTTTAGCTTTGATGGTTACCATCAGGATATAAAGCTTTTGCGACTACTGCTACAGAAACACCCACTGTGACAAAACAGAAGTCAAGAACAGCCGGTTATTCCACTAGTTGAAATCCTGTCGAGGAGACTCTTACTGTGAATGCTTCATGCTTCTGTAACTTGCAATCAGGTCATGGCCGCCGTGCCTTGCTTACCCTGATAAGGTACACCTCTTACAAGACCCATCGAGTTCTTCACCGGACGGCCTCAGACCCTAGATGAGATCTTACATCAATTACTCCCCATTACTCCTTCTGTCAGAATCAGACAGCATTGGATCAACAGACAACAACGACCCTCGGTGTCATAATCACGACTTTCTTGAACTTGCCCCCCCCCACAAAGCCCCGCAGGCACTGCATAAGTACGCGGGCCAGAGATGATGTTGTTGCAAAAAGTAGGCGTGGTAACACAATCTAGACACATCTATCAGCCTCATGAACATGAATAGTTGGGTTGCGCTCAATGGCACGACTCCAGAATGTTCAACCAGCAACTGTTGACAGAGGTGTCTCGGATAAATCACGGCCTAATCTGTGGATATGTCTGACGTCGGAATTATGTTGTTATTTACCACACAGACCTGCATGTTTGTAGTGTTTGTGACGTAATGACACAACACTAGACGGTCTTCGCATCAGGTAGGGTCTTGTAAGGTCATTTTAAAAGTTGTTACTTGTGAAAAAAGTGACACTATGTTGTTATTATGGATATTACTGTATTTTAAAATATTGTACCACTGCCATTTTAATGTGTGAAATAAAGATGTTGTTATTATCCTTTACTACACAAATCTGCACGTCTACAGTGTCACTGACATAATGACACAAGAATATGTTGTTACTTACTACACAGACCTATATCTCTACAGTGTCACCGACATAATGACACAAGAATATGTTATGACCTGCACATCGACACTGCCAGCGACATTACGGCACAACAGTTATGTTGTTATTTCCACCAGACAGGAATTTGCAGGTCTGTAGTGTTTATGGTGTAATGACACAAGACTGTGTTGTTATTCACTACACAGAACTACACACCTATAGTGTCAGTGTCATAATGATAAAACATGATGTCGATATTATCTTCTGCCAGTGACAGAACGACACAATATTGATGTTGCTATTTATACCAGATGGAGCCTTCCAGGTTTGTAGTGTCAACAACTCCTGCCTGCTTTAGCCCAAGTTTTGGCTGTTTGGAGGAAACCACCTGACACCAGAGACTGCATTGAAGAGAGACAAAGGAGACAGGACACAGTTGGGGCAGCCAGGTGAGAGACATACAGGTGTGACAAACCTCTGTCACTGTGCGAAACACCTGTACACCTGCCAGGTAGCAAGTAAACGAAGAGAAAGACTCACCAACTACTTTGAGGTGGACAGTGTTTGGTGCTCGCTGTTGCTGACCGCTCACAGAGTTGATGGCCAGACATCTGTACTGACCCTGGTCAAGTGGTCGGACGGGAGATATCTGCAGGTTTCCTGAGGGTAAAACATAGTATCGCCCTACAAAGGAACAACACGTGTTACAGCATCAATAACGATGACAGTGAAACATCTAGGTGCCTAAACTCTCGCTAATCCAAGCTCAGAGGCAACACACAACACTCAGTAAGTGTACAAGCACCACAAGTTCACCATGGGAATGTGATTTAATTAGTATTTAACATGTTTTGAGCTTTCAGTTGAAACGTGTGCAAAAATGGGCATTTGAAGACTGTTAGTAACATTTCCAGTGAACATACAGTATGTACCACATTTGGAAGGAAATACAAAACAATTGTTTTACTGTAATCATACATTTCGCACAACTGCATCTACAATCAATCATATTTATTAATGTGAACTGGTAAAAATTATATTTGTATCAGTGTTACCCCCGAGTAAAATTATGAGTGAGGTGGTAGGATGGGCTGAGCGAGCACTGAAGGCACGAAATGACACTATTATGGGGGCATGGCCGCCCAGAACTATTTTTTAAAGTACCTTCAAAATAAAGGGTGTTTTAACCTATTCTCTGGCATATAGAGAGGTAACAAATGCATAACTACAAGGTAGCAGCGTGTAAACATGTTTATAGCAAGAAAGAGCTACGAGGTGGCAATTTTGAGTGAGGTGGCTTAAAAAACAGCAAGGTGGCCCACCTTGCTCATCGTATAGCAGGGGAAACACTGTGTATAAAAATGACATTTTGTTTCTACCAGTACAACTACACAATATCGTTGCATACCATTTGTTAGCAAAAATAAGAACCATCACCCATCAAACAAGCTCACTGCATCAGTGTTTTCCTGTCTAAATGACCACAGATCTGATTGTGAAGGTTTCTCACCTGATTTTAGATCAATCCTGGATCCATTGACCTCGAAGGCAGTGAGGGTAGGTGGGTTGCCAGTGGGAGGGTGACAGGGGATCACTGCCACGTTACCCTCTGTTGACTTCACATACAGGTCCTTGAGGTCACTTTCAAACTTGCCAAAGTCTGTAAACAAGGAGCAAGATTGAAACAAGGAGCAAGAGTGAAACAAGGAGCAAGAGTGAAACAAGGAGCAAGAGTGAAACAAGGAGCAAGAGTGAGACAACAGTAGGAGGAAAATCCAGCAAGAGTAGAAAAGGAGAAGATTGACACAAGGAGCAAGAGAGAAACAAAGAGCAAGCATGAAACAATGTACAGGAGTGAAACAAGGAGAAGATTGAAACAAGGAGCAAGAGTGAAACAAGGAGAAGATTGAAACAAGGAGCAAGAGTGAAACAAGGTGATCAAGTGAAACAACAAGGAAGAGTGAAACAAGGAGCAAAAGTGTAACGAGGAGTAAGAATGAAACAAGGAGTGATAGTGTAACGAGGAGCAAGAGTGAAACAAGGAGCAAGATTATAACGAGGAATAAGAGTGAAACAAGGAGCAAGAGTGAAACAAGGAGAAGTGTGAAACAAGGAGCAAGAGTGTAACAATGAGCAAGAGTGAAACAAGGAGCAAGAGTGGAATGAGGAGCATGAGTGAAACAAGGAGCAAGAGTGTAATGAGGAGCAAGAGTGAAACAAGGAGCAAGATTATAACGAGGAATAAGAGTGAAACAAGGAGCAAGAGTGAAACAAGGAGAAGTGTGAAACAAGGAGCAAGAGTGTAACAATGAGCAAGAGTGAAACAAGGAGCAAGCGTGGAATGAGGAGCATGAGTGAAACAAGGAGCAAGATTATAACGAGGAATAAGAGTGAAACAAGGAGCAAGAGTGAAACAAGAAGTGTGAAACAACGAGCAAGAGTGTAACAATGAGCAAGAGTGAAACAAGGAGCAAGAGTGGAACGAGGAGCATGAGTGAAACAAGGAGCAAGAGTGTAATGAGGAGCAAGTGGGAAACAAGGAGCAAGATTATAACGAGGAATAAGAGTGAAACAAGGAGCAAAAGTGAAACAAGGAGCAAGATTATAACGAGGAATAAGAGTGAAACAAGGAGCAAAAGTGAAACAAGGAGCAAGATTATAACGAGGAATAAGAGTGAAACAAGGAGCAAAAGTGAAACAAGGAGCAAGATTATAACGAGGAATAAGAGTGAAACAAGGAGCAAAAGTGAAACAAGGAGCAAGAGTATAACGAGGAGTAAGAATAAAACAAGAATGCAAGAGTGAAACAAAGAGAAGTGTGAAAGAAAGAGCAAGAATGAATAATGTTGAACTTACACCCTCTATAACATTCTACATAATATTCTAAGACAGCATATAACATCTACAGACTCTAAAGACACCATAACAAATGCATAAAGTTCTTCCAGTCTTGATAACCATCAGACACTGTTTCCGTTTCAATTTTTACAGGTCAAGCTGTGTAACAGAGCCATGCCACACCATGCTGTCTACAGTGCAGCTTCTCTGCCAATTCTTAACACTTTAAAATGATTAAACTGTGACAACTCATGAGGTCAAGTGTGTCTTCTTTCTACTGTAAGGTTCTGCTTCGTTAACACCACTTTCGAGCATACATCGCAATTTTGAGCCTACTTGAGGCTAGTATTGTACCGCATGGGACTTGCACAACTCCAGCCATTAGTGGTGCCTTCCACGCTTGAGCGACCACGGTCTATGACAGCTACGGATGAATACAGTCTTCCCAGCGCGGCTCACCAGCAGGAGCTGAAGATACGACCAGACCATCGACAGCGGAAAGTGATACGTTTGTGAGTGCCCCTGGTGGGACGGGGAGGTACAAAGTGGCCGTGAATGATCACGCACAACTTGATTTCACATCACTATGCATGAGGCCGGCCTACGCACGCCGAACAATGGAACGCGTTCGACGGACCGCGACCGCATCTACCAGAAATATCGCGACTACACGAAAATTGGCCCCACCAAAGCGTTGGGTCGTGTATACAACAACGGGACAATGTAGCAAGACTGTCGTGTGTCATCAGCCGGGGTTATTCACTATGGGGCGCAATTTGCCAGTTTGTGCTTGATACTGTAGGAGGGGTGAGGTCAAAGATCGCATCCAGTCATATCCCTGTCCCGCCCAAGGTCTTACCCTGCAGGGTGTAGACAGAAGGGTGAACAGTGTCTCAACACCTTTTGGCTGTACCTTTGCTCCGTTCATGTTGGTCGTCTACATCCATTCTTAATTTCTACATTTAATCTAATTAAAATCGCAGGGAGACAGAGACGGACTTAGGGAAGTGGGTAGGGAGCGATGGAGGGTTTTAGGATCTGAACTGGGAGTGACAAGCGATTATGGAGGGAGAGGTGAAGGGAGGCAAGGATGGAAATATGGAGGGAATTAAGGAGCGATGTGGGGAAAGAGTTACGAAGGAAGTTATGGATGGATTTAAATAAGGAGTTGTGGAGGGACAAACAACCAGAAATCGTGCACCAGGAACAAAGTCAGACTCAACCCTGATATAGATGTAAAGAAGAGGAGACCAGATTAGAGACATATAGAAAGGAGGGATTCTGTAATGAAGATATGCCAATAGCAACTGATATGGGAAGATATCTAGGGATTCTGTGATGAAGATAAGACACTGTGAACAGAAATGGGAAGATATCTAAGGATTCTTGGATGGAGATAGGACACTGTGAACATAGATGGGAAGACATCTAAGGATTCTGGGATGGATTTAGGAGACTGTGAACATAGATGGGAAGACATCTAAGGATTCTGGGATGGATTTAGGACACTGTGAACATAGATGGGAAGACATCTAAGGATTCTGGGATGGAGATTGGGTGAAGTAAGACCAGGACATCGTCAATACTTTGTAGAACACTGCTGAGGCAGTTACAGATGACACTGTACTCACAGGCCTGTTGTACAATAGCCTCCCTACTGATGACAGCTCCGACAGAGTTCCGGGCGATGCACTGGTAGACACCGGCCTGGTTGCGTCCATCGCTGCGTCGGTGTCGGAAGGAGCGAATATGAAGCCGTCCGTGCGTGATCTCCAGTCCGTCCCTGGCACTTGACAAGATGAACTCTCCGTTAAACACCCACAGGATCTGTGTGGACGAATCGCGTGGCTCGCATCGCAATGTCACCTCGCCCTGTGGCGCCACCACAATCGACTGTGGCTGCACGAGGAACTGCGGCTCATCTGCAAGTACAGAAGATGCATTGTTCTATGTAACTCACAGAATGCACAGCAACAACCAAGTGTAACACAAACTTGCTTTATTCTGACTTTTCCAAGTATCATATTACGATAATTAGAAAAATAAGCCCTGTCATACCTATTTTACGTGTTACAATTTTAGGTATTATAAACATTAAACTTGAGCTGTCATTGGCAACAATACATGTTTTCCACAATTATTCCAATCTTTCTAAACCAGCTATTGATTCGCTGAAGAGGGTTTACATAATGTTTAGTGTTCATAATTTGATTGTTTAGAGAAAGTGGAGTGAATTCTGAAAAGTAGCTGAGTTATAGCTCCTTCTTTGGGTTGATGATTCAAGATTAACCCCTGAAAGTTGAATGCCTGAGGTGCAAAACACCTAAGACAGTCTGTATAATATACATACACACATATATATATGTATATATATATATATATATATATATATATATATCATACATAATAGAAATGCCAGGACGATTACAGTTTTATCTATATTTCTAGATACTTATCAACAAAACTGTCACAATAGGGTCTACTATGTCCTATGTCCTTAGACGTTCCCATCTGCCTAATATGTATGCCACTTTATCGTTTATCTGAAATTAGATCGATTAATTAATGTAATTGTAGTCTGCACAGAATTTCTGTGTTTCAAATGACCGTGTTTGTACTTTCATCAGCAGCCTGACAATGGCTGGGAGGACCTATCTCGCCCAGATCTGTCTGGCTCTAATGAAAGGCAGCTTTGTTCTGGTGGGACACCTGGCATGACTGTGCATCAAAGACATTAAACTGGAACTACAAAGGGTGACAACAGCAATTAAAAATCTATATGACAGAATATGTTATTTGGAAGAGCCAGAACAAAAAACAAGGATTGGAAAAGCAAACCAAAACCACAGGCTGGTGAAAACAAGACAAGGACAATGCTTATTAGACACTCCAAACATTCAGTGAAGACAAGGCACATAGACTAGGGTTGACAGAGGAAACACACACAAAATCAAGCCTCGATGGAGACAAGATGCACATACAAAATTTGATGGAGACAAGTCACAAAGACAAAACTTGATGGAGACAAGTCGCAAAGACAAAACTTGATGGAGACAACTCACAAAGACAAAACTTGATGGAGACAAGTCGCAAAGACAAAAATGATAAAACAACACACAAAGGCAAAGGTTGACATAGACAAGTCACAAGGACAAAGGTTGATGGAGACAAGTCACAAAGACAAAGGTTGATGGAGACCAGGCAGAAAAAAAGACAGAACTTGATGGAGACACAATACAAAGACAACACTTGATGGAGACTAGACAAGGAGACAAGGCTTGTTGGAGAAGTGAGATGACATCCCTAGCAGATGTGGTGTCTCTTGTTATGTCATTCTACTTGAAGAGACCATCTGTCACACAGAACTATGGTCCATTGTGGTCTATCATGATGTGTTGCAATCTAAGGTGACAGCTGACTGCGGCTGCTGATGCAGACAAGAGAAAGAAACTGTATAAACGAACTGAGATGAAAAAGGCTGATGGGTGGAAATGGAGCAAAGAGGAACTTTCTGGACGCGTCTGGGAAACAGATGTTGTCACTATGGATGACATTTTGAAGGAATCAGTGGGAAATTAACTGTCTATCAGAAATGAAGAGGAACATAAAACAAGGTAAATGACCGTGTTTGCTACGGACTGAATCAACCTGTCAGGATATGTGATTGTAATTCAGAATTGTGACATATAAAATAAAACTATCAACATGGACAGGTCTCCCGCTGACTTTAGGGAGTTGGGAAAGAAAACTGTTTCCACATAACAGTTCAAGTTATAAAATATATTGTTGATGGCTGTAAGTCTTTGACAGACTGCAATAATTTACAGTTACATTGGAGCGTTGTTATTCAAACCATAGCTGATGTACCAAAATATTGCAAGAATCGAATAGCAACACTCGAAAGTAACTGTAAGTCCTTGCACTTCAGCTTACACTGTGAATTGAATAAACCTTACAGTAGAAAGTTGAAAACACAGCACTGCTGACAGTTTAAACTTGAAGATACACAAGTAAGTTGACAACACAGAGCTGCTGACAGTTTGTTGAAACAAGAGCCCCTGCTGACAGTTTGAACTTGAAGATACACAAGAAAGTTGACAACACAGAGCAGCTGACAGTTTGAACTTGAAGATACACAAGTAAGTTGACAACACAGAGCTGCTGACAGTTTGAACTTGAAGATACACAAGTAAGTTGACAACACAGAGCTGCTGACAGTTTGAACTTGAAGATACACAAGAAAGTTGACAACACAGACCAGCTGACAGTTTGAACTTGAAGATACACAAGTAAGTTGACAACACAGAGCAGCTGACAGTTTGAACTTGAAGATACACAAGTAAGTTGACAACAGACAACACAGAGCAGCTGACAGTTTGAACTTGAAGATACACAAGTAAGTTGACAACACAGAGCTGCTGACAGTTTGAACTTGAAGATACACAAGTAAGTTGACAACACAGAGCTGCTGACAGTTTGAACTTGAAGATACACAAGTAAGTTGACAACACAGAGCAGCTGACAGTTTGAACTTGAAGATACACAAGTAAGTTGACAACACAGAGCTGCTGACAGTTTGAACTTGAAGATACACAAGTAAGTTGACAACACAAAGCTGCTGACAGTTTGAACTTGAAGACAGAATCATATTCAGTGAACCATTCAGTGCATCTGATATGAAGTTTATCACTTATTTATTACAATAAGCTCCATGATATTTAATTAAGATACACGAGAATTTGAAAACTGCAAGCAGCTACAAAGGCTGCAGAAGAAGTTGCAACACACAGCCTGACATTTAAACTTAAATGATGTAAGTTGAAAACCCGAGCAGCTCTTTGTTGAAAAATACAAAACGTAATTTGGGCCCCAACAAGGCGGGAAATTTAATTAAATGCTCCAAAATAAGTTGACAACACAGAGCAGCTGGCAGTTTGAACTTGAAGATACACAAGTAAGTTGACAACACAGAGCTGCTGACAGTTTGAACTTGAAGATACACAAGTAAGTTGACAACACAAAGCTGCTGACAGTTTGAACTTGAAGACAGAATCATATTCAGTGAACCATTCAGTGCATCTGATATGAAGTTTATCACTTATTTATACAATAAGCTCCATGATATTATATATAAGATACACGAGAGTGCACTGCAAGCCCTACAAAGGCTGCTAGAAGAGTTGCAATCACACAGCCAGACACGACTCATGATGTACAGTCGACAGCGATGCATTCTTGTGTGAGAAACACACGGGGCTGGCCCATACAAGGCAGGATTTATGGATGCTCCATCCAGCTGGGGTGATTTAAAGTTCTGTAAAAACAGTTTCATAGTAAAACAACTGAAGTGAAGAAGCAGTGGGGAAAGTCGTACATCAACGTAACTTGAAAGGCGTGTCAGGAGGGCTTGTTACCACACTCAGAACCAAATTGGGGAAGCTTAATGCTACCCTACCAGGCTTAAAGCAAACAGTGACTTGGCGTACAGTAGTATTTCTGAGATCAATCTAGGTGTTTATTTACATAGGTTTCAACAGAACATTCAACCCATCTACCATCTGATGACTAGTTAGAAATGTTGTGCCTTTCAGATAAGCAATTGCTAACTGCATAGATCCTTTCTATTTAGTAACTGTACTGTATGATGTAAACAATCACGTATGTCCTGAATGTCGTCTAATAAAATACAGAAAGTACAATTCCCTGGCAACTACACTCTTTTATTGCGTTCTTTGAGGTTATTACGATGTTGCATTGAATCATTATTGAGAAGTCCTTGCCATGCTTTATTGTAATGCTTCCAAGTGGCCATAAAGACCTTCAGCAAGATCCAACTTATACCTCGCATGCTTAATTTGCAAAAATAAGTCCTTATGTGTAGCAAAGCAGTCTATAACACTTCTCAGACACCATTGATTCAAACCCAGTATTTGTTTACAGTGTGTGATGTTCTACCCACTGTGCTACATACCCCCACTAGGAAAGTAAACAAGAACAGTCGTGTTATTTTGGTCTGCCACCAGACCAGGTGTTGGACCGGTGAAATGTAGCATTGCTTTGTGGTTTCACATTTTCGACTTGACTGGGCACAATTACTTGAGTACACAACGGATCAGTCTTGACATGTTATCACTCCCCTAAAGAAAGGTTATGAAAGTACTTGGCAGGTAGCTAGCTGACACTGACAGGCCACCATCTCAGTGATGTTATATTTTTATTATGTGGTGAAACATTCACGGTGTAAAATGTGACTTTTTGTGCCCTAAAAGATTCCCCTTATGCGTAGAATTGTTACCAAAGTAGCAATTTTTTACCGTAACTGCCAAAACATGGCCATATGGGGGCCATTGGGGGTCTGGAGGGAACCAACCAAACCCCTATCAAAGATATACACGTAAGATAGTGTAAACTGACTGCTTTATGAGTGAAACATTCATGACTTCAACCTTTAAAAGTGAAAATCCTGATCACTTCCATGATATACAAAACGGGGTTATAGAGAAACGTGCAACATATCCAGATGATTGTGTATTTTTGACAAAACATGAACCACCAAGTTTCACTTCTGAGCATGTGTAAAACCCACAATTCGATATTAAAATATGTCAATTATACAACATCATTGTGATCGGGGGGTGGACCTTTTGGTACATTTCAATTGTGAAAAATTTTGCCCAGTTAAAAATGCCACCTGAATTGTTGAACACATGTTGCTATTAACGCCTTCAAATGATGTGACTATTTGAAGTGCTCATTTGCTGACTGTGGGAACTAATGCCACATAATGCCACCCTAGTGGGGTACCCTGGGAGAGTGGGGTGGGAGAGAGAGAGACCTGGATGACTGACATCACTTAGATTGTTTCAAAGGGTGAGTTAGGTCTGTAACCCACCCCAAACTGGAGTGGGGTTGTGAGAAGTGACCAACCCTGGATGGCAGACATGAGAGCTCCAATTCACCCCGAATGCCCGGGTAGGGTGTCAGAAGTGGCCTTAGATTTCTACTGCAAACTCACTTCCATTTGCACAGTTTGAACTGGTGTGTTGTTATGGTCGGGACGGGGTTGGTTAGGGGGTTTTGACCCAAATATAGGCCACCGGAATGAAAGAGGGGTAGATTGCGAACTACCAGGTGTATTCAATGAAAGATGTACAGCTGAAAACAAAGACTGGAGTACGACAGGAGGACAGATGCACTGGCAATGTGGTTGTATGTAACGTATATTTCGGACAAAAAGTCCATATGTATATATAAAATAAAAGTTAAATAAAAAAGTACAAAACATAAAAAACAATTAAAGCAATTATGGGGTACAAGTAAAAGAATAAATAAGTGGGTAATAAAAATAAATAAAAATAGTTATACCCAGGGTAGGTAATAAAAATTGAATAAGTTATTAAAATAATTATGACAAATAGGGTAAAAAGTACAATACAAATATCATGTGTACAATTGGTATCTCCAGTATATGTACATAGAGCTTCTCAAATGTATATCAGTATGGAAGTAATTGACAAAAAGAGGGATTTCAGACTGATGAAAATGACATAAAAGGCTAAATATGGATGAACGAATGCAGTCAGACTGTTACTGTATGCGACGGTAATGCTAGAATAACATGTTTGGCTATAATAACAAACAATTAGAGATTTCTGGATAACGCTTCTTTTAATGACCCCTTGTTTCAAAACATTTCTATATGACATTTTTATGACATCTCTGACCAAAAGTTGTTTTTAACATTGTCTTTTGCTGTTAGAAATAAACATGTGAACTTATTTAACCTGAACTGCAAAATTTCCCAGAAAGCATTGTGTTAGCGACTAGCCAAACGTTCAATGTTTGCATTATGGATGTAATAATATCAATCAATTGCACAAAAATAGAAGATTTAGATAAATAGAAATTTTGACAAATTCTGGTATCTGGCAATGCAGTTTGGCACAGAAATGTGCAATTACTGAAGGGTTGTCTCAACTGTGAAACCTCCACCCAATGATTATTTGAATCGCTAATTATTCGCCCCGAGGCAGGGCTAGAAGGCCCTCAGATTAACCCTGAATGGAACCCTAATCGTAACCCTGACTGTAATCTGGCATTAATTGGCTAAATGGCGAACTGAACGGTGGAGTGGAACTGAATGTGGCAAGCCCTGCCCCCACCCTAATCTAGCGTTAATCATTAAACAAACAATTAAATGACTGGGACCTGGTTTTTAGTTGTGGGAATTTGACAAACGACCTTAATTAAAGATACTATGGGCAACTGGGGGTTTGGAGATGTGACAATAACAAAATATAAAAAAACTTGAATATAGCTACACTGTGAACACAGTTTCAAATAATAAATCTGTCATATTAGTTATAATTTCTGCATATCACCCAGTTAGCATAATGGTACAAACATTTTCAGGTAATTGTCACACAAAATGTGTTACCTCTGTAACAAATCTGCATCTAACTGATGCCAATCCAATAACTTACCATACAGCAAGTTGTTAAGTCCCCCCTCTAGTGCATGCATATTGTATACATTAAGTGTCAACAATCACATTGCAGACAAAAATGCAATAGCCACTAGGAGGTTTATCAATGAGGGATTTTGTCCATCAGGAATTTATCCATAATGGGTAACCCTGTTACGTCTGTGACAGGTCATGGTGGGTTATGTCCGTAACAGGTTATGACCATCATGTGTTATTTCAATGGCGAGTTAAGTCCATGTCAGGTTATGTCTGTGACGTGACATGTTATGTCCATGACAGGTAATGTGCGTGATAGACATGTTATGTCCGTGGCTGTTTATGTACATGACATGTTATGTCCGTGACATGACATGTTATGTCCGTGACAGTTTATGCACATTACAGGTTATGTCTGTGATATGACATGTTATGTCTGTGACAGTTTATGTACATGACATGTTATGTCCGTGACTGGTTATATGTTCAAACATGTCAAGTTCTAAATAGATCATGAAGGGTTTATCCACAACACCCTTCCCTGCCTACATGTACAGCAATGTTTCATGCTAAATCCATAAGCCCAGCTGGAGTAAATAAATGAGCACATGACAGCGCTGTCAACGAGCTGTCAGCAAGTTCACACAAGTGTCAGGTGACACTGACAGGTGGTCAGCCTATAACTAGCTGTGACACCACTAGAGGTCACATGTCACCAATATGCCATCAGACTTCGGTGTAACGAGCACCGCGGAGCTCACGATATCTTTGAGCGAACAAAAAATGGGCCAAATGCAAAATTCCATGTGGCAGCTTTATCGTTGTATCCGGCGGTTCCCGATGCAACGCGGGACCATTCCCCCCTCGAAGTCGCCAACCCGGCAACAATACTGGCTCACCCCAGATAAATGGCCATGTTTGGAATCTGGCCAGCGAGATCGCCACTAATTACGGCCGTTCCGCAGTGAAATGCAACGCAAACCGAACCGACTGACGCGGGTTTGGAAAAAACTTAGCTAATGATCCAAAGCTATCAGGAAATTCTTGCGCGCTATCACTCAATGTGATGTCTACGACACCAGTGTATCATATGACTGCTGCGGCTGCATTACGTGTTTTCTATTCCTGGTGAACAGGCAGAGTAACCCATCATTACTTCACTCTAGCGGAATCAGGCAGTTTTGGAACAGAAGAGCTCTATCTACATATACCAGTGTAGACCCTTTAAAGACATCACAACTAACATGACAATTACTCTTAAAATGCACGGATCGCTACACTTACAAATGCAATTATTTGGAACATTAGCATAATTGATTATGATTACTTTTACAAGTGCCTAATCACGATTACAAATCGGTCATTGTTTGTACATTAGCATGTGATTGTTACCAGCTATAGATTACACGGACAAAATGTCAGGGTGTGTGCAGACAAATCAGATTTGTTATTGACCGTGACCCGTACGTACGTACATGTATTGTAGTTGCAAACGTAGATATGAAACATTATAATTGTTACTGTAATCGCGGCTATGATTATTTTGAAATTTAATTGAACATGATTCTGATTGCTTTGCCTGGGGTATTGATAAATATAACTGACCATGTGTGCAACTATTCAGAAATGTTTGATTGATTCCACTTGATTACGACTACTGCACAAGGAAGGGTGATTTCTAGTATCAATGTTTGCCTTCGATCCATCCAGGATCCCAATGCACAGACAGATGACCAATGTACAGACAGATGACCAGTACAGACAGATGACCAGAGACAGCACTTTGATGTGAACAACTGTAACCTTGTCGAGCTGGAAGGCAAACTTATTTAGACTTGCATAACCACACTAAACTTGTGTCTGGAGTTTGACAGAGGAAATAATGAAAGTGACCGAGTATTTGCACAAAATACCATTTCCTGATTAAGCACAAATCATTACCAGGTACCGGGTACTCTTCAAGATTTTTGCCAGTTATGTTTTCGTAATCTGGTGAATACCATAAGAAAACAGTCAAAACTAAGTAAAAAGTGTAGATAGATTGACATGAGACATGAAAATGCACATGCTTGTAATACAGTTTTCATTTAGTCAAGTACTCTTGGTGTGTATGCAAGAAGTATTGTTTGCATCCTAGGCATACACAACATTGACAATGCACAGGAATTACTGCAGCAAATAATGAAGAAGTGGGCTACGAACGCGTGCACAATGAAGAATGACTGTCGTCATAAATTTGTCCAAACTGTCGCACATTTTGTTGGTTACCATGGAAACGGTGGCCAGGCAGAAACAGTTCTTAATGGAAGTACGCCATTAGCGAGTGGGAGTCGACATAAAACAATATTTCAGTAACGCAGCCTGCAGACAAATGAAATTGATTTCCAAGCGTTGCTCAAATTCTACAGACAAATGTGGACTGACATGTAACATCAGAAATACATTTGCGAGGGTCTGAATAAAAACATCGCTTCCGTCAATCGCCGGGAATAATGGCCTGTGCGTGATGCATTATGACACTTTATCTACCACTGTGTTTTAGGCGATTAGGCAAATAAATGTGCTTAATTAAGAAAAGTGCATGTGCGTGTTATGTTTCATATGCTGACAGAACACCAGTGAATGACTGACAGCACAGTGTCTGACACACAGGACACTTTGTGACACACAGGACAGTGTGTGACAGACAGGACACTGTGTGACAGACAGGACACTGTGTGACAGACAGGACAGTGTGTGACAGACAGGACACTGTGTGACAGACAGGACAGTGTATTACACAGGACACTGTATGACAGCCAGGACACTGTATGATAGACAGGACACTGTATGACAGACAGGACACTGTGTGTCAGACAGGAGAGTGTATGACATGACAGGACAGTATGTGATTGACTTTAAAAAATAAACCAAAAAACACTGAACATCGCAATCAAAACATTTACATTGTAAACAAAACATTTAGTTTGTAAACAACCAGTGTTACTATTTATTGCACGGCTAGTACTTTTTGCATTGAACTTTGCCGGTTCCCACGCCCTGACTGCAAACGAGAACCAAGTACAGCCAACTCAATGAACTTCCTGCCAATGATTGAACTTCCTGCTAATAATTACGACTGCAGATTGATTCTAAGTAACGTACAACGCTATAAAAGATCTCTTCCTTGGTTATCAGCTACGGCCAGTGGTTGACCTCACAACACCAACTATATCACATACATGTGTGACCCTGGAGTGACAACACCCCTACCTCACCCCTACCCCATCGCTCCCCTACTCAGGGGGTGATTTAGGACTTCATCCCCAATAACTGGTGCATAACTAAGAGCACGGAAGGCAAAGGCCAGCTGCCAGTTTGTCTTCACTCCAGCTTCTTGCGTTACAACTTGTTGAGACTAGGCTGGCGGGGCAATTCTTCACGCCCCAGTACCGACTGACAGTGATCAACAACCCCCTCTGCTGGGACAGTCACCCACCCACTCGTGACTCACTCAAACCGAGGCAAAACGACAAAAAATACCCCGGAAAAACTTAGCTCCCAAAGCGACTCCTTTCAGCTGGCTTTCAGCTCCGTCAAACGGGCAATAAACATTTGATATTGTGGAGATGTTCGTCGGTTGTTAGTCTTACATGAGACTTACATTACAAATTCACATCACAGACTGGGTGAGTGACAGACTTTGTCTTCGGGGTCACCTCACCGGTGGGTGGCATACAGTGGATAACATATTTACCCGTCCAAATATTTTTTGCAATGTTTTATTTAAAAGTAATGTTCAGTTGCTTATACAACACCACCTAATTTGTGCTGAACACGCGAAATACCAGTGCTCTAGTAATTTAACTCCACCTCTGAAATTGGGTGGGATCTCGCCCATACAAGGTTTTTCTGTGACTTTTGAGTATACACAGGTGAAGTTGTGTGATGAGAGCTGAAGTAGTGTCTGACGATCTGACACTGTAGAGATGTCAAGTGACACAGGGGTTGACATTATATGACATTCGGACAGGGTGACCTCAACAGTGATGTGCCTGCTTTAAATCTGCCTTAGGGTGAGCTTGATTAGTAAGTGGCTGTATTACACAAGGTGACCTTAATTTGGAGGTGTCTGCTTTGCGAGGGTTTTAGAATAATACAAAGTATTATGTAAGTGAAAGAGATGGCATGGCAGCGGTGTGTTTGACGTCAGTGTCATGTAATTCTCCTGTTTTTATCACTCCTAACTGATTGCGGCCTGCATTGATTTGGTCTTACCTGTTGTCAGTGCCCACTGGAACGACACCAAGGTGGAGAGAAGCAGAAGTAACGTGGTCGTGGCACTGGCAGGGTCCACGAAGGCCACATCAAGGCGCATTTTGTAGTTCACTCACAGGCATCTGAAACAGTAAGCAATAACACTCACACATTTGTCCGCATCGCTCACATTCCAACAAGGTATTGGGCAGTGGCTGAATGTAGCAGGCACTGCCACCAGCACTGGGCAGTAGAGAACAGACTGAGTGCACTGACTGAGGCAGACATTCCAATCACACACCAGGCCAAGCTGCACCCATCCTATGTACAGTAGTAGCAACAGTACATCTATACTCACAGCAACCCCTACAACCCTACCCAGCACCCTTCATACACAACACATCTTATACACAGCACCTTTCAATTTCCTTCATACACAAAACCTCTTATATCCAGCACCCTTCACACACAAAACCTCTTATATACAGCACCCTTCATACACAAAACCTCTTATATATAGCACCCTTCATACACAAAACCTCTTATATACAGCACCCTTCACACACAAAACCTCTTATATACAGCACCCTTCATACACAAAACCTCTTATATATAGCACCCTTCATACACAAAACCTCTTATATACAGCACCCTTCACACACAAAACCTCTTATATACAGCACCCTTCATACACAAAACCTCTTATACACAGCACACTTCATACACAAAACCTTTTATATACAGCACCCTTCATACACAAAACCTCTTATATACAGCACCCTTCATACACAAAACCTCTTATACACAGCACCCTTCATACACAAAACCTCTTATATAAAGCACCCTTCATACACAAAACCTCTTATACACAGCACCCTTCATACACAAAACCTCTTATACACAGCACCCTTCATACACAAAACCTCTTATACACAGCACCCTTCATACACAAAACCTCTTATACACAGCACCCTTCATACACAAAACCTCTTATATAAAGCACCCTTCATACACAATACCCTTCATACACAACACCCTTCACACACAACACCCTTCACACACACAACACCCTTCACACACAACACCCTTCGGACACACCTTTAATACACAACACCATTCACATAGAATACCCTCCACAAACAACACCCTTCATACACAACACCCACCCTACACAACACCAGTGTCACACGCAGTTCCTATACACATTTCCAGTGTAAAGCCACAGCCTGGTGTTACATAAGCATTCAGTTATGACACAAGGACATTCTGCTTGGGGTAGTAGCACGTGTCAGAGAGTGCCTGGCTATTGAAGCTACCGACAACAGACATTCCACTCACAGAAAGCACAATTATAAATCAGCGCCGAGAGCTGATGGACTGGGGCACAACTATGTAGTGTGGACGTTATCGGGTGCGTGACACACTGGACCAGGGGGTGACACAGGAGACACGTGTCACACGCAAGCTTATCTACCTGTCATAGGAGGTGTACACACTGTAGACCTGTCTCTCCTTTCCTTAGAAGGTAATCATGAAGACTGCCACTTCAAAACTGGGAGGCTGTGACTGGAGGGGTGACTGCCACCGTGGAGGGTGTGAACAACCGCCTGGAGAGGGAAGAATGACGGCTTGAGTCAGCCAGGTGGGAAGATGAGGAAAGGGGCGGCAGGTGGGGACCAGAAAGAGGCACAGGGTGGGGTGATCAGAAAGGGGAGGCAGCTGGGGAAGAGGAGGGAAAATTACACAAAGTGGAAAGTCATATAAAACAATTGGTTTTGAAGTGACACTTAAGGAGAACATTTTATATTATTTACTGTTAGTGCTACATGGGGAGTTGGTTTCTTAAATTGATAACGATCTTGTGACAACTTTCTTCCAAAATTCAGATTTTTCACTTTGATTTATACATCTCATGCAAAGTCATTTACATTTCCGTTACTTGTGTGACTTTGCTGTAACCTTTTACTGGTGCCTGTATTTCTGGAATTGGTTTCCATCAATTTGTGACAAAGAAAACAATGTGACGGACACATCACAACGGAATTGTCTCAGCACCACTGTGACAGAGACATTGTGACAAACACTGTGTCAGATGCATCGTGACCGAGACATCGTGACCGAGACAGCCAATGGCAGCCAGCACTGAAGGTGCAGTGTTCATGTGAAGCGCCTGCCAGGTCTGCAGACTTCCTACAGCCAATCTGATCCATCTGAAGATACCGCAGATATTTATGTAGCTCGCTATCTCGACATTTTCCACATCACCGCTCAGGGCTGCAGAGCCTCAGGGCCTGTTCAACCATGGTTCCGGTTCAGTGCACCTGCCCTTACTACAGGTGAACTCTGTGAATGCGTACCTGGTCACTGCATCAAAGACTACTCTAAACACATGCAACAATGTGTACTAATTGTTTTACTTATCAGCGAAACCCCCACAGCAATTTAGTATTCAACACAATGCATACTGACTCACGGGCCAAGCGATCTTGGGGTGGTAAATCATAGGGTTCTGGTATCACGGCTTCAGAAAGTGCTGTCCTAAGTTCCACGAAGTCTCTCTCAACACTTCTCAGTTACACACGAGGGTCTCTTCTACAGTCTCTACCAGTGCAATCTGTCCTCGCCATCAAACATCTATATATCATTTGACTACGACATCAACTATACTATTAATACAAAATACAACAGGATGGAAGCACACCTTTCAAGTGGCCACTCAGCATCATACGTGGCCACATATGATCATAATATGTGATCACAAAGGCCACATATACAGTGGCCATACAGGATCACACAAGGCCATGCATGGCCTATATACAAGGCCACAAGTGACCATATAGAGTCATACAAGGCCATGCATGGCCTGGACATGAGGCCATATGTCAAATAGCCACATTCACGGTTGTAAATGTAGCCATACTTCATCGATAATTATTAATTAAACAGCACTGACCATTGTGCTGCTGAAGTGATACAATGACCACCTGGGTCATTAAGTGGTACCACACGTGCATTGACATGACACAAGGTTGGTGCCCATCAGCAGGACAGCTAATCAATAATACGTTCATCATAGCTACCACAGAATCATAACAGAGTCACGATTAACATCTGATGTCACCCCACTGAATGCAGTGCCTTTCCCTCAAGTCAACGAAGGACACTTTGAATGGCAGACTTTTCAGTCAATTGTGCAACACGTTTCACCCGTCTGAGTGACAGATATTTAGTATACTACGTAACACGTTCCACCCCACCAAGTGACAAATACTCATTCGACTCGGTAACACGTTTCACTCCACTGGCTGTTCTTTCACTATTGAACTTTTACAAAGCCGCAACATTCAAAGATCAGCTGCTTGCAAAACACCATCTGAACAATGCCAACCGTCTGAAATGATCCAGAAATCATCAGGAGGACTTTTGAACATTCGTAGCTACAATCGCAATAGGCAGAAGTGCAAAAACTAACAACGACAAATGCATGTAACTGATAACAGAGTGACAGAATAACAATGGAATATTTTTATAGTCGAGCACAGACACTAAGTTATAATTAGTACGCTAACTTGCGCTCGGTCCAAAGGGCAAAAACGATGTATGCTCGATAAGTCCCCAAAACGACAGGGGATTAAACTCTTTGCAAGTCCACTAGAATAAACCTAGCAATCTTGTACAGAATGCCTTTACATACTGAACAGTCTGCCATTGTCCTGGCGAAGTGACGCTTACGGAAAGACGAATAATCAGCTTCTCTGATACCCGAGACCTGTCTTCCATATCATGCAGACAATTACGTACAAATTGCCCTGGTCATCTTAGGCCGCTTCATAAAACCCGCGTCCACGCCCACTCCCCGCCACCCCACCCGGGAAACATAAATATTCCACCCTGCGCACCTGCGATTCAGGCGCGGCGTTCCACGCATTGTGCCGAGTTTGTTCTTTACGACACTCCACCCGCCCGGCCGTTGACAACCGCTCATTTCGCGAACAAACCAAAGTTTGTGTCTGCCGCCGATAGATAGTCCGTCTTTGTGACGCGACAAAAGGTATTCACTGCTGCTCTGTGGCTACCCCTTCAGGTCCTGTTACCCTTTCGCTGATTTACCCCCTCACTGATTATAGGCAGCTGCTGCCACGTCAGACTGCGCTGTATTCTTCTCAACCCTGTCCTGCCAATTTGTCGGGGTTGAAAGTTGGCAGGAGATAGCCCCAGTGGGGGGTAGGGCCCTTTGTACAAGCCCCTATTCGATGCTATCTAGACACGTATCGGCCTTGTAAGTATATGTTGAAACCATGTGTAATAACTTAACCGATAGTCCGAAACACCCACATTCCTCCACCGAGAGGAATGTGTTCCCTCCTCCGCTAATGACAAGAAACACCTTCAGCAAAAAGCATCTTTAGCAATCATCCCTCGGCAAATTATCTGCCCCTGTCACCTTAGGCATGTGAAATGTAATGACATGCTTGAAAATGCAAAGATGAATAATGCCAAATACAAGAGAATAATACATACAATAATAAAACTTTAATGGTGTGTCGAGTGACTACTAAGATTCAATCACAAAGACACTGGAAAATGTATGTTTATATCTGAGCACCTCCTCCTGGGATCCCGTATTGTCTGGGTCACTCTCACGGGGTCAACTACACATTTGGGGGTGTGGGTGGGTAAATCCAAGGTTATTGATCTGGTGGGAAACAAATCAGAGTACAGCCAGACAATTGCACTGTAAGAAATGTCCTGTTTTTCTAATCAAGCACCTGCAGCTTCCAGCATTTTTATAAGTTAGAATCTGAAAGGTTCCCAGTGTGTAGGCAAGCTGGAGGAAAGGTTGAAAGCAAAGAAGACAGTATAAAACCCTCAAACGTACATTCTGGTAATCTAGTTTTCTAACACAAATCAGCACATTTATTACTAGTTATTAAACAGCAAATAAAACTGAAACTTACCAGAACTATGACATCTATGTCGACTTTCAGTGACCACATTCAACACACAGTGTTACGGTCGTCAGTCTTTTCACCAAGTCTAAACTTCGCCACAGACAACCACTAAATCAACCATCATTGCAGTGCATAATCCACACTACACCAACCATAAAATTACTGCGAACTCCGCCAGGGAGCTGCGGAGAAGCGTCGCTGTTTCAGTTAAGATAACGAGACCGGAGCCACACTGTGGTGGGGACAGACCGCGATCGGGGCCGGGCACAGACCAGGCGCCAATTACCATGACTCAGTGATGCGGCACGGTGCCACGTATTGGGTGCATGTTTTAGTGGACCGTGCCACTCTCTCCCTGGCCCCGCACCTGTACCAGTCAACACGGTCCGTCTCTCGCCACCATAAAGACAGACCTTTTGTGAGAGACCACGGTCTCAAAGAGACCCGACTCATGGCTCCTCACACCGACAGATGGCTTGTATACCTTTACGAGCAAAGTCGTACATAATGAGTAGAGAACTGCACGGAGAACGAAAGGTATGAAGCAGTAAAGATGAGTTGTATAACGTCCATACAGACATAGCATTCCTTGTCTAGCTTCTAGACAGACTGTTCTCATGCAACTTCACGGGGATAAGTATTCCAAATACATAATTAATTAAATAGTTAAGACATTCATCCATTCGTACTTAACATTAAGGCCTAATACAATACAATAACTTTATTGTCTGTTGGGTTACAGGAAGCTTCCTTTAGGCTTGTTCACATAACAAATAAAACCACAAAGTGAAATGTTTCTTCACACACACGCACGCACGCACGCACGCGCCACACCGCACCGCACGCACGCACGCACGCACGCACGCACACATACACACATATAAATGCATACCAGATTTAACAAAAGTTAACATATTTCTAATGATAACAGCAGAAAAGACAGTATGTATATTTTAGAACCAAATTTCATGTTTCAAGAGGGCTTTCAGGATCTATGCGGTCAACTAATTTTGACCGTAAAACAAGGACTGTGAAGGTACAACAGTTGCAGCGCACCTGAAGTCTGGCTTCTAAGAGGCACCCAACTTGTTCTCAATACAACTTTATAAAAATACACCCTAAAATAATGGCAGGCTGCTCTTTAGTGTTGAATTACAGCACGGCCGATTGTCAGGAAAACGATACTACTCACAGCGATACTGATATCATACACGGCAGCCGGGGTCAATATAAAAACAGAAATCACTGCTTCACGGCAGGAGCAATTTTTATTAGTTCTGTCAATATGAATTTACAGCGCAAAACATAAAAACACAAGGATTCTCGGGAATTACGGGTAGGCTTACGGAACAGGATCAGGGATTGACTCGGGAAATTTCATCAAACGTTATTAGAGGCTAAAGCGTAATTCCACCACAAATACAAATTCGGTGGATTAATTTAATGTTTTTCAATCAATCCACTTATATCGAAGCTTTGACTGCTCTCAGTGGTGACTACAGTGCCACCAATTCAACAAGCTGTCACCAGTTCCCACTTGTGTTCTGACCAAGTCACTCCGTCATTCCATTCAAACACAACGAATCCGAGATTTGCCAATTACAAAAAATGTAGGTTTCCACAGATGTAAGCGTTTTTTGTCGATCATCTATCACACTAAGCTATTTCAAGAAAAAATCACTGTCATGGCAAACATTAACTGCGGGAAGCTATCTGGGTGTCAGCTTGTCACACGCTGAATCGGGGACAATTAATACAGCGCTGATAAACCGTGGATAAACATTCCGCGTCGGCAGAGATTTTCAGCGATCTCGAGCCGCATTGTATAGAAAGCCCACGAGCAACTTAATTTGCATGAATGTTTTCAAAACACCTCTAAGTATTTAATCAAATGTACAATGCTGTGTCACTGATGATAAATGCAGGTTGACCTAGCACTACGAGAATGTTTGTCATGTGTATGATGTCTAAAATGGCATTTACCTGGTACTCGAACGTAACAAAAGTCACACGGCTCTCTGCAGGGGCCGGTTTCGCAAGGCATACGTACTGAACGCAGGAAAGGTCAGACATTCGACATAGATTACGTAACTGAGAACAATTACATGAATTCTTGTGAAATTGGCCACAGGCATAAATAATGAAATGACAGGGAACAATTTGGCGTGACCATGTTTTTGGCATGCCTATACAATTTAATGTCACGCCTACCCAGGTATGTGTAAAAACCTGAAAAAGCCTGCTTTAAAATATTTCTGTATTGCGTGCTCCTATTGTCAGCCGTTAAGAATTCCTAATGAGCAGAGTAAAAGACTACAATAATTGGCTGAAATGGTCCCTTTCTTTCGGAACATGGGAATCCTACCCTACCACTTGAATAATGGTATATGGTGCACAAAAGTTATTAGCAAATATGCTGTCTGAATATTTATTTGCTGCCTAGAAAAACAATTATACAACTTTAAATTGTTTACTCATAGTTTTACAATATCTGACGTTTACATCCACAAACACTCCTTTTACGGGCAGTTGGTAGGATTTCCAAAACGCAGCCCACCTAGATGTTTTCCATGCCACATTCCATGACAAGTGTGTTCGGGTGATACCTGCATGGCCCCCCAGCATGGAGTGGGTGACACAGGGACCCCCCAGATCTATGTGATGTGTCCACTTTGTCACCAGCATCCATTCTTACCTGTGATTGACCCTTGTCTTCATTAATTCATGGTCACTACCAGACTCAACCACTTGTCCATCAGTGAGGTAATTAAAACCCCAGGGGTGGCTGAGGGACCACTGCGTGTGCAGCCACATATGAGGCGCTGCTAAGTGCAGGAAATGGGAATTCTGGAATGAGTTCTTGATCTAATCAGTGCCGATTCCCTCTCTTACTCCCGGCTGTCATTTAATTCACGTCATCTCGTTTCCGCCAAACACAGCACAGATGATGCAAATGTAACACAAGATGCACACTCATCATCTCAATTTGTATGGAATTATTGGTCTGTCAGTTAAACACAGAATTGAGAAACTGATACTTATAGATGTCACCTAATCGCCATGGCTGTTGGCTTTCGCTTTTCTTATTCTTCTACTGTAATTTGGCATTTTTCAATTACGTTTGGTTGCCGTGCTCCGTGGGCAGATTTTTACTACCGCCACGTAAGGTATATGTGCAATTGCGCATGCTCGTATGCCTATATGTGGACCCACTTGTGCACATGATATGCACCTGGTTCATGGGGCTACAGACAATTGCCCAGTGGACAGTTGCCCAGTGACCAAATAAAGAAAAGTGGACACTTTCTCAGTGACAACAAAATCTCAATTAATCTAATCCTAACCCTAGTCCTCTTCCAAAACAGTAGTAAGCCTAACCCGAATTCTAACCCTAACACAAATCCTCACCTTACACCTAACCCAAATAAATTTATTACATTTCATGATTTTATTAGTATTACATTAACAAATTTTTTTGCCACTGAGCAACCGTCCACATTTTCATTTGAGCACAGGACAACTGTCCTACATTCATGAGCGTGACTGCCCGTGTGTCATGTCCTCAGTGCTCATATGTGGCTCTGCATGTGTTTAAGCATGCTCCAGCACGTACACTGTATACAAAATATATGCTTTATTCGTAGCCAACGTCCACCGGCAGCGGCCAGGATTTATTACGTATTTTTTCTCTCTTACTACACTTGGCAGCGCCTTACAGCTCACAATTTATGCCCAGCACACAGGCACTTTGCTAACTACAAATAATATTCAAACACCAGCTATCATCAGTGTGCCAGGATTCTACGAAACAGTGCCTGTCATCAAGCCACTGTTCGTTGTGGGCAAAATCATGATACAAACGCAGTGGATAGCTTTTACAGCCAGTCAGATGCATGAATGAAAACAGACAAATTACTAATGCCGCATATAAAACAGATCTAAGCCATAAATCATGTTAGATACACACAGCGGCTGGGCATCTGCATAATTGTTTATGCATTTTTCTTTGTGGAGTTGCTTCCCTAAACAAACATGCTATCCCGCTACAATGTTTCTGTGAGTCGTGCACATCGATCATATTGAACTCAGTCGGTCCCCGACTCACTATGAGATTGTGGTTCCATGCGGTGAGATTGTGGTTCCATGCGGTGAGATTGTGGTTCCGGTGAGATTGTGGTTCCATGCGGTGAGATTGTGGTTCCATGCGGTGAGACTGTGGTTCCAAAGATTGAGATTGTGGTTCCACACAGTAAGATTGTGGTTCCACATGGTGAGACTGTGGTTCCACACAGTGAGATTGTGGTTCCACATGGTGAGATTGTGGTTCCACACGGTGAGACTGTGGTTCCACACAGTTGAGATTGTGGTTCTATATGGTGAGATTGTGGTTCCACACGGTGAGATTGTGGTTCCAGGTGAGACTGTGGTTCCAAGACTGAGATTGTGGTTCTATATGGTGAGATTGTGGTTCCACACGGTGAGATTGTGGTTCCACACGGTGAGATTGTGGTTACATATAACCAGACAGGTTTATGAGATTGTGAGTCCAACTGAGGTTGTGGTTCCATTTGAGATATGGTTCTATGTGAGATTGTAGTTCTATAGGAGCCTGTGATTCCACGTTATATTATAATTCCAGGAGATTGTGGCCTAATACAGTGGTTCCATGTGAGATTGTGGTTCCATGTGATATTGTGGTTCCATGTGAGATTATAGTTCCATGAGGGACTGTGGTTCCATCTGATGTTGTGGTTCCATGTGAGATTGTGGTTCCATGTGAGGTTATAGTTCCATGAGGGACTGTGGGGTGGGGGTGGGGGTTGGGGTGGTGGACTATCAAGGTCAGCTGGAATGCTAAGACCCTAATCCAAGACCACTGACCCTTAACAACCCTAAATGAGACCCACTATAAACTGGTCAAAGGGTTTAGTGTCATTACCACCCCATGAAAATGATAACCCCTGCCCCCTGTTAACCTCCACATGCCAACTTCAGATAAATGTCCGCAAACCCCCTAGGAGTGGGATGCCATTATTCACCTGGTCAACGCCAAGACTTCCTTCCTCATTGGCCACAGCGTCACATTCAGGCCCTGAATGCCTCCAGTAAACCCTATTTATCTTTGCCCTAATAGTAAATAAATCACATGGGGTGTCCTTGTTGTTTATAAACACCGACTGTGAACAAGTACAACTGTCCACATGTACCGGGCTACTAGAACCAACATGACCCAGTTGTAATCTGTAAATGTCTACTATTTACAATAAACACAGGATTACAACTAATTAAAAGGACGTAACAACTGAGCGCAGAGCACTGACAGGAATTGTACTGGCTACAATCAGAGAACAACTGAAACACTACACACAGCGAACGCATTCAATAAGTACGGAAAAGGTTACAGTGTATTTATTTATAATCCAGCTAATAAAATACTTAATAACAACACACATTTAAACCTAAATAATACGTGTTTGCTTACATGTTTGTTCAGAGCGCATTCAGATTATCATCACCCAGAAAATAACTTTGGGTTGTTTCCGTTATATTGCACTGGAAACATGCCAATTACATAGACACCTCGCCGTTTTATGGTGTTGAAGTAAACACATTGAGTAGTTTATGTGTGTTGATGAACTTGTAAAGTTACGGTGTTATACACACACGCTTATGCGCCTACACATGCACGCACACGCACACATGTGCATACAGTCATACACATGATGCATGCACAGTCGCACACACATGCACGTACGCACATACGCATGCACGCACACAAGTAAGCTCTCCATCTGCTACAGATGGTTGAGAGAATAGCGGTCTGACACCTCTCCAAGTGGACACTTATGACATAACTGCCTCATCAGTGACAAGTCACAGGAATAACCCAATTTCCACAGTTACAACATCTGATATTGGCAGTCATAATGAACCAGCTGTCAACCTAGCAACCCTGGTCAGTTCTGGTCAGCAGCCATGTATCATGTCCCCTGCAAACAATAACCAGAGCAGACACACCACATGACACAGACTTCCCATCCGTAATAGAAATGTTTTTTTTGTGATGAACATGGCCAATTCCTATTTTAATGCAGATTAGCTTAAAATGTATTTTTTATTAAAGTACTTATTTACTGTTTTATTTGTATGATTTAACTCCAGAAAATTCCTGACAATTTTTTTTTGGATTTTGTCTGATTTGTGTACGACATAAGGTGGCATTTGAATGTTTCCAGCAATACCTGGCAGGTTTGTTATAATTCTGTTCCATGTGTAGGTATACTTTGTTGCTTGGTAGGTGTCAACATTTGATCCGAATATGTGTGCTGCCAACTTGTTAGACAATGCAAAATGATAGACAGATTTACATGAATTCATGTCACAGAACAGTGATACACATGTGTACGTCTGACATAGGTAAAACAACGGAATAAACCCATAAAACCCAAGACATACCTAAAAACAAGTGACAGCACTAAAAACCTTGGACACACCCATAAAACCCAGCATAGACCAGTAAAACCGAACCAGGAGATGCGTAAAACCCAAGAAGGACCCAAAAACAAGTGGCAGCCGTGAAAACCTTGGACACACCCATAAAAATTAGGAAGGTGAAATGAACTGCACAGGGATGATAGAGAGGACTTGGGAGGTTGCCAGGCTGGTAGGGGTTGATCCATCACCAGTGTGACTGGGGGGATGGTGGGGGGTGAAGGGGTGAGGGGGCGTGGGTAAAGGAGTGCTGTGAACTTAATCAACACAGGAAATTAGACGTATGGAAATGATTTGCTTAATCCAAGCAGTGGGATCATAAGTCACGCCTCACTGCTGGAAGTCAGCCTTCCCAGCTGACTCCCTGCAGTTCCCAGAGGCAGGAATGCAACCCAGGGAAGGAGGAGGGAGATTTATTGGGTATTTATTGCCGTGCTTCGAGTGTACTCCCACATAACTAACATGTGTGTCTGCGGCTAAGGTCGTAGGTCACAACGAACACAACTCCCGCAGACAGACGGCATCAGTCACCCAACAAATCTGTCCACTCGCTCGGCAAATACAAAATGTTGAAGCGCAGGGGCACAGTGGTTAGAGCTTCAGATTCTCGATTAAGAGAACCTGGTGCGGTGGTCGCAGATTCGGCTGGTCCCAGATTCGGCTGGTCCCAGATTAAGCTAAACATAAATTATATCTCGCATGCACTCGCAAGCGCTTCCCACTTTTATCTGCTCTGACATAGTGTTGGTGACATATGTCATACCTGGGCCGAGTTTCCTCAAAATGCCTACAGTGCATTCATTTTATTTAAAACTTGCGAATAACAATCACATTGGAATACTTGACTATGAATACCTGGCTATAGACAGTGGTGAATATGTGTGTACAAACAGTCTTCAGTTGAATGTTTCCCAGAGAAGTTCAGATGTTGTTTGATTGAAGAAGTTTCTGTAAAGAACATTGACCAGGCCCAAGGGCTTGATACTGCGCTATGTAAGAATTTACCTGTGAAATGTAGTTAAACAACAGCGAAATATGTCAAAATTTTCACTATGTTAGCATTTTTAGTAATTGCAGTCTACCAATCTATCAGAGTATAAAACATCTACCAGCTTCACATTATACAGACAAAAGTGTTCGACATACTGAGTACGTTTGCATCTGAATGACAAGAGTTCAGTCAATCGTTTCTATGGTGTTTTGCCAAAACTAATTTTTTTGAAATATTAACATGCCTATCTAGAACATAAATGCACAAACATGCAACCCATGGATCAAGCTCTCGGCTGTCCTAACCAGTTTCACAGTTTACAAAACCAGAAAGAGTGTTTACAATCTGAAATATTCTTAAGCAAAATTTTCAAATTTGGCCAACATACACATTATAAACTTGCTATATTCAGATACTGCTGATGCAGGGTGGGGTAACCACAATGCCCTTTGATGTGCAGGGCATTTGCCTGTTTCTCACATGCAAGACAACACTTTCAGCCGACTTCCTGCTAATAATCATCACCTCAGGGTGATTCCAGGTAATGGAAGAGACATTATCACCCCAGGGTACAGCTTACACCCCTCAGTTCAGTAGGTCACTTTCGCCCAGACACTGTGCCATACAGACACTGTGCCATACAGACACTGTGCCATACAGACACTGTGCCATACAGACACTGTGCCATACGGACACTGTGCCATACGGACACTGTGCCATACGGACACTGTGCCATACGGACACTGTGCCATACGGACACTGTGCCATACGGACACTGTGCCATACGGACACTGTGCCATACGGACACTGTGCCATACGGACACTGTGCCATACGGACACTGTGCCATACGGACACTGTGCCATACGGACACTGTGCCATACGGACACTGTGCCATACGGACACTGTGCCATACGGATACTGTGTCATACAGACACTGTGCCATACAGACACTGTGCCATATAGACACTGTGCCATACAAACACTGTGCCAGGCAGACACTGTGCACACTGTGCCATACAGACACTGTGCCATACAGACACTGTGCCATACAGACTCTGTGCCAGACAGACACTGTGCCATACAGACACTGTGCCATACAGACACTGTGCCATATAGACACTGTGCCAGGTAGACACTGTGCCATACAGACACTGTGTCATACAGACACTGTGCCAGGCAGACACTGTGCCATACAGACACTGTGCCAGGCAGACACTGTGCCATATAGACACTGTGCCAAACAGACTCTGTGCCAGACAGACACTGTGCCATACAGACACTGTGCCATACAGACACTGTGCCAGACAGACACTGTGCCATACAGACACTGTGCCAGGCAGACACTGTGCCATATAGACACTGTGCCAGACAGACACTGTGCCATACAGACACTGTGCCATATAGACATTGTGCCAGGCAGACACTGTGCCATATAGACACTGTGCCATATAGACACTGTGCCATAGAGACACTGTGCCAGACAGACACAGTGCCATATAGACACTGTGCCATACAGACACTGTGCCAGACAGACACTGTGCCAAATAGACTCTGTGCCAGACAGACACTGTGCCAGACAGTCTCTGTGCCAGACAGACACTGTGCCAGACAGTCTCTGTGCCAGACAGACACTGTGCCAGACAGACACAGATTCAGTCCCTTGCCTAATTATTGTGAAATAATAACAAGAAATTTGCAACGTAAATTTAGACTCTCTAGATAAAAGTCCATTCACGGGTGTTTACAATACTAAAATGTGCAAATATTAGCGGAATGGAACACAACATATAAAATTTATTTATAAACAAGCTCAATAAATAGTGAAAAATGTATTGAAACATGCGTGCGTAAAAACGATAAGTTTGTTTATTAAATACTAATAATAAAAGCATGTCTGAGATGGGATGGGTACATAGCGAAGTAGCACAAATGAGGTACAGTTTTATGTCACAAGTAGCTAAAGGTGTACAAAAGTGTAGTTGTTTTAATCTCGAGAAGGAACTCAGATTATTATACATACAGGGCTGAAACTGGGAGGATGGAATGTGCTCAAATGTTACTGTAGACTCTGAGGAGATATTACATAAGAGACTTCAGCAATCATTTGTGAGTCTCTACTTAGCCAGTGCCTGTCAGCAGTGGCTCTAGGTATATAAATAGCTTTGGCTAAGTATCTACATAGCATCCATCACTTTTATGAGGCAGGGCTGGGCTGGGTTGGCTGCTGGGCTGTCTCCAGCTGGGTCGGGCCCTGGCCTGTCTGTTTACTATACACTCTCACTGTCTACACCCCTCACTGGGCTCCGGATGCTCTACGGCTGCTCTAGGCCTCTCTCTGGCCCCATGCTCCACATGCTCCAGTTCACACAACCTAAATCAGTACACAACTCCAGCAGTTGTCCACCTTAAACCGGGGTCCTCAGTTAGTTTACCAACATGAATCATGAATCTGGTTTCTTCATATCCAGATTTACAAAATGTGAACAGTTCAAATAACATCCAGTCAGTTTTAAAGTCATAAATTTGTTATTTGTGAAATTTAATCGCCTTCAAAAATTACATTTTAACTGGCAGAACGCAATTACTACCCGGTATGCTGACATTAAATTTTAGCCTTCAAATAACCATGGTTTTGGGGAGAGGAAGGAATGCCTGCAACTACAAACAAATGCAGTTGTGCATTCGTAATTATGAAAGATGCGAATTTTGCAAATCACTTCAATTCCCAAAAAAAAGAATATTAAATGTGCTAACAGTCTGTCTGATGACTTTACCAAATCGACATGCAGAAAGTTGCATAAATGAACTAATATGCTGTAGTGGAAACTGGAAAGTCAGGGGTTTTGTTTCGGGAAAACCTGATGCAGCACCAACAGTGTCCATCAATACTGCAGTGACCAACAACATTCTATAGCATTCTGGAACAGACAATGCACATTTCACACTGACAATTAATTGTCATGAAAACAAAGACACCTGCTTGGTCTCATAAAATAACACTACACATGTCGACACTTTGGTTCACTTGGGTGCATTTTTAAAATAGTTTACTTAAAATGCACGATTGCTATATTACATACCAGCATGGCATACGAATAACTGATAACTATGATAACTGAAGCCGATATGGGGAAAACAAAACATTTGACACATTTGATACGTGAAAGTACAAATCAGATCAAAAGCATGAGTAGCAATCTAGATGACTTGCAAATAACTGACCTTGACTTGATTCATACTTTCTCTGTTTTATCATTTGTGTGTGTCTAAGTGTGCCTGTCATCATGACTCAGGAGTCTGACCATACTGCTAGTGAACCCTAAAGTGTTTGCAACCATGGCTACTACCCTTCCAGGTAAATAGGGTTCATGGGAAGCTCAACATTTCTAGGTACTTTGGGAACAGTAGGGTCAACTGCACGTCTATGTATGCAGTGACAGTAAGGTCAACAAGCATGAAATGGGGGTCGTGAGGTCCATAACCCTCTCAGGGGTAGTGGGGCAGTGAGGTCCACAACATGGTGCATTTGGGGCTGTGAGGTCCACAACATGGTGCATTTGGGGCTGTGAGGTCCACAACCATGGTGCATTTGGGGGCACTGAGGTCCACAAACATGGGGGATTTGGGGGCACTGAGGTCCACAACCATGGGGGATTTGGGGGCACTGAGGTCCACAACCATGGGGGATTTGGGGGCACTGAGGTCCACAACCATGGGGGATTTGGGGGCACTGAGGTCCACAACCATGGGGGATTTGTGGCAGCAAGGCCCACAACCCTTTAACGGCATGGAAGAGGCAGTGAGGCCCACAACCTTTCCAAGGGGCATTTGAGGCAGTGAGGCCCACAACCCTTTAACAGCATGGAAGGGGAGTGAGGCCCACAACCTTTCCAAGGGGCATTTGAGGCAGTGAGGCCCACAACCCATAACGGCAAGGAAGGGGCAGTGAGGCCCACAACCTTTCCAAGGGGCATTTGAGGCAGTGAGGCCCACAACCCATAATGGCAAGGAAGGGGAAGTGAGGCCCACAACCTTTCCAAGGGGCATTTGAGGCAGTGAGGCCCACAACCCATAACGGCAAGGAAGGGGAAGTGAGGCCCACAACATGGGGAGGAAGCCAAAGGACACCGTATTGAACACAAACATATTTTAATACCTTACTCCGAGTCATTCTAGAGTACACACAGGTGGGAACGTGAACACACTGGGTAAACGTGTCACCAGTCATTACCCCCCAATGGGTGTCAGTAAATTATCGCCAGATCTCTGCACCCAGTTTTTCCGAATACAAAATTAAAATTGATAAGTTGATATCATCTTGATTTGGTCCCAGTCCAATTTCACTCTATATTTACCCGCTTCGAGATCGGCTGTCAGCCAATATGTCAGACAGAACCTAGACAAGCTGATAACATACACGGCTAGAAGAATGTGACCAACACTGGGGCTACGATATTGTTCTAACCTCAGTGCAAACACTCAGCAGCGATCTTGATAAAACACTATGAGAACTTGTCAAACACCCAACAACAAACACATCACATCAATAAGCTCCAGCGAGTTATCCAACTTGAAACCATTCCAACTGCTAAATGCAAAGGGTAAATAACAGTAAGCCCTTATATGGTTGGTTGATAATCAGTCACAGAGAGATCTATAATTTACTCCTGGCATAATTCATTATTTTAACCCCGTTTCAACTTCTATGGGAAGCATTCAGCCATATCAAAATCCCTGCATGAAATCAGTAATCTATTCTATCTACATTTACTGAAATTGCTTTAAAACAAGGCTTTAATTTATGCCACATTTAGTGCAAATTACAGATGAATCAAACAGCGAAACTGCGAAAAGGTGCATCGCCATATACGCATTTGACGATGGGGCATATTTAAAGCCTGCTCCATCTTCTTCACCCGGCCTGCCCCTTCCAATTGTCTCCAGTCACAACTCACATACACGTCATTGTGACAATCAGAAATGACTCCATACATCGCTGACGAAACTACTTAAGTCACCATCAATCATGTTTAAATACGCCTCTGCCATACAATGCCTCTGTTTACCCCCAGTTCAGTTTCAGTTCTCAATGGTCCTGCCCAATACAAGGCAATTCTTGGCCACTGGACACAATGGACGCCATCAGCTGAGAATGCCAAATGACCACACATCATTGTTGTCACGGGGGGGGTTCAAAACAATGTCACATATGTTGTCAACAAGTGTCAACTCACAGGTCTCTGTCATCTTGGGTCAGCATTGTACTTACACATGTGACACAAAACAGACTATATAAAATTATAAATCCATTTGTTGTTTCTAATAAAAACTTACTTGTGAGCTTCATTCATAAAGCACTAGTGAAAACTTGTACTGTGTACAATGTATTAGAATATAAGAGTTCAATATCACAGCGACTTGCTACTAAATACTAGTTTTGTAGAGTTCAATTACGAAATTTCGCCCATCAAAAATGTTGTTGATTGCACATGTAAATTGTGAGAAGCTACTTTAGGTGTACAGACCCAAACACTATCTTTTTGAATTTATAAAAGCCTTGCTGACGACAATACAAATGGACTGCTAACTTTACTCAAAACATACAAGCCATGCATACATCTAAACTGCACTTTACACTTGCAAAAAACTTCATATACACAGCATAGACTAGGACATTAGTCACATTACAGTATGCAAGAAGTAAATTGGTACATATTTCTTATTCTATTCTTATTCAATCTGTTGACAGGTAACTGAGATGCAGTCTGAGAAATCGGATGATTCAATGCTGCGCAGACGAGTGACTCAAGCCGACAAAAACACAATAACAAACATGTGCTGTTACCAGGCTTCACCAAACAAAAATACAACCCTGCAGCTTCAAATCAGTGTTAAATTAAGAAACGTGTTGGGAAAGTTCCAACAAACATAGAGAAGATGTGGACTGTGCAGAGGCTAATTCCTTATGTCAAACATCTGTGCGTTGCCCAACAACAAGTTTACATAGAGAGTGACAAGTAAATAAAACACCTTTCTCTCTGAAAATATTCATCAAACGATGCACGTATTCCTGTGAATCACTGTGTTACTCTATGCTGCCGCATGGCAAAGTCAATACACTGAATTCTTTGGGGATGTACGTTACTAAGAGTAACATTTCAGGGTTTGTAATTCCCGTCAGACTTCAAACTCTGAACCAGGCTGAGTACAAGGACGTGGTGCGGAAGGACGCATGCACATGTACATGCATACTCACATGCCACCCATGTACATACATACTCATAAGCACACACATGTACATGCATACTCGCATGCACACACATGTACATGCATACTCACATGCCACACATGTACATGCATACTCACATGCCACACATGTACATGCACACAAATGTACATACATACTCACTTGCACACACATGTACATGCATACTCACATGCACACACATGTACATGCATACTCACATGCACACACATATACATGCATACTCACATGCACACACATGTACATGCATACTCACATGCACACACATGTACATGCATACTCACATGCACACACATGTACATGCATACTCACATGCACACACATATACATGCATACTCACATGCACACACATGTACATGCATACTCACATGCACACACATATACATGCATACTCACATGCACACACGTGTACATGCATATTCACATGCACACACGTGTACATGCATACTCACATGCACACACATGAATGCAACAAACTGTATCAATTTGGAAAGGACTGCAAAATAGGCTAACTTAGACATACTTGTAAAAAACCTGCACACGGCTAGTTGGGTCACAAGGTCACCGTCGTTCTCACAGGCCAGGACAAAATAAACTGACCCTAACGACCGAATTGTCCTTGGGAAATTGGCAGTTGACCAATACAATACGGTGTTTGTAATTGACCCACATATCTCTGCTATCAAACACTAGCATTCCTTTACGTGCGCCTCATTTAGACGCCTTCTACGAATGCAGTTAATTGTTAATTGTACAGATAAAATTTGTACTAAATCAATGTTAAAATACGCATTTTAAATGTTCTCATTATTTACAAGAATACTGTTCTTGATTCTCAGATAACTTAAACTGTGTTGAGTGTGCACTGCCCACCAAATTCCCACCAAACTGCAGTAAAAAAGAAAACATTGGGTGCAGTTGAAATGTTGTACGTTTAGGACGTACACAGAGTGTTCAAATTTAGCAAACACAACAGTTATCCAGTGTTTGGCTGAAGTATCCCAAGTACGACTGAAAAATCCCATGTACGACGGAAGTATCCAATTGCTGAATGACTGAAGCAGCTAATGTATGAATGAAATACAGGTATACCCATGGAATGGCTGAAATATCCAGAATATTGAAGTTATGACTGACATGTCCAATGACTGAATTATCCAATGTAGAACTAGCCAATGTATAGCTGAAGAATCCAATGTATGACTGAAATTTCCAATTATTACAGGGATCCAATTATACATCTAGCAAAGGTATCCAATCAGGCATATGACTGAAATTTTCAATGCGTGAATGAATTATTCAGTGCGCTTATTTATATAACAAGTATCTAATGCATTCATTAAAGAAATATCCAATCAACAACAAAAGTACACCTTGAGTTTATGTCACATTAAAATCATCTGTTACTGTTTTCCTTTCTTAGCAGATTACTTAACTTTCAAACATACAAAGTCAACTGACGTGATTACCACAAAGATTCTGGCGTGCACAAGTAATCTGATAATTTGACTACAAGCCAACATGAGTACATAATTATACTGCCAACAGCTTTTGTTTGGAATGTGAATATTTTATTTATAATCTGAACATTTCATGGGCGAAATATTCAAACTGTGAACTGTTTTATGCTGGTTAAGAATGAGTCATGTGGTATTATACTTTGACACAGTTACTTCAATGGAGAGAATATTATACCTTTTGTTGTTTACATTTTTACAGGCAGCCGTGGTTGAAATAACAGAATATAGCAGGAGCCGCATGTGGCGTCGTTCTTGTTACAACTAACTAGTTCCCAGAAACAGAGCATTCTTGCCACATCCAGTTAAATTATTAGGTTATAACAAGAAACATGTGTCGTGTAACAAAATGGTGTAGAACAGATACTGGCTTAGCTAAAACTATGAACTGTATTAATAAAAGTAACTGATTTTCCCTTTGAAATTATTCTGTAATAGACAGTTTGTGGTGTTTTATTGTTTTAGTTTATTTATTTTTATTTAGCATATATTTCCCCAAAATATCTACAATTGTGACAGCAATTTGTTATCTTGGTTCAATCTTACCTAATGACAAAACATGAGTGATATCAGTAACTCTCAAACATGTTTACTGCCCAAATTTTAAACTGTAGTATTTTCTAACTTTTCATTTACTTTTTTGATTTTTTTAAACAAATGGATAACAAATTTTGTTCCATATGATCAAAACATTGGTAAATCTAGAAGTCCCTAAGATCTCCTCAAAGTTGATCACCAAAAGTTCATGTTGACAAATTCTCATTATGTTCTCGTCACATCAAAAGTCCCCCTTCAACTGAAGCCACAAATTTAAGCATTTATTTGAATAGTAATTGTTGTAACAATAACTTTAACGATTATTTAATTTATTCATTTATTTTATTCAGCATAATGGAACACAACAGTGCAAATAGTACTGGACTATTTAAAAATACTTATCCAATATTCCATATACCAGGGTACCATAATTTGTCATAAACAAAAATTGCATCATTTAATCCTATGATCCAATGATTAATCCAAGTCAATGATCTCTGGAGGCGTTTCAGTTTTACAGTTGTTTATTATGACTTTTTAATGGCTTTTAGATGTCTTCATCGTGTTATTTAATATTTAACACAACACAAACACCCCTGTGGGTTACCCTCTTTAGTAGAACGGCTCATATTTAAAATGCATTAAATATTAAACACAAATGGCCACCTACTGAAATCAAGCATCAGAATACTGATTTCAGAACAAACCCCAGCACGAGGAGTAAAAACAACCTGCCCACTGTAAGCTGCGCTTAAAGATACAATATAATCAAAATATTTATATAATTTAACCGCATGACTGACTTCACTTGCTAGGCATGTGGACGTCCGTAACCGCGTACACATTAACGTGCAGCTGAACCGCAGACTTTCCCGAGTTGGCGCACAATGTCGGCCCAGACAATGGCAGGTGAGTGAGGCGGGCGTCTTCGTCCCACCAAGGTACCCTGGCAATGTACAATGTTGTCTGACCCGAATCGTGCCTCCAACATCTGGCATGGCGACAGTCACAATGCACGAGTACTCAATGAAAGCGAGCGGTTCTCGCGGGGAATATACTAGGTCACACACACACACACACACACACACACACACACACACACACACACACACACACACACACACACACACACACACACAACACACACACACACTCACACACCACAAACACACACACACACACACAAACACACACACACACACACACACACACACAAACACACAAACACACAAACACACACACACACACACACACACACACACACACACAAACACACACACACACACACACACACACACACAAAATGGTACACCAGCCAGCCGCCACCAAAACATTTCTTTCCCTTTTCCCAGGACAACCACACCAGCGGAAGCACGAGAGAAGGGTTTAGCTCTGCCCCAAGACAAGCAAGAGGGTGCTAGGTGGGGTAGTAAACAAAGCCTCTACTCACCAAAGGTTGATTGGGGCTGGCTCCGTCTGGCAGCTAATCCATGATGGTCCAGTGCGCACTGGCCACAGCCACAGCTAAATCCACAGAGGCACGAGACTAGTAAATCCCACTTGAGGTTCACACGTGACAGATGCAGACTTCAGCCGACTCAATCTGTGGAGAAGAACGAGAAATGAACGTAGGCTACTACAACCAGCCACAGGTGACACTACTGGCAAACACACACTGCATGTCCTCATTACTACTCCAGCGGCACCGGGATGATTGACAGCCGGAGGGGGCGGGGCCAGCGCAATGATTGACAGGTGACCGTGGCTCTGCAGTGAAGTGGCACTGAGAGAGAGTAGCATGTCACTGGGCACCCGGGAACATCACAATCCACTGGTTGTGAACATGTGTATGCTTTGAGCAGTTACGGTGATGAGAGCACTCTGATCAGCCGTCAAGTTTCACGTTTCGCGACACCATAAATAACTTGAATTTACCCTCAAAACAAGGCTGGTTGATTACCCTGTTATGTGACACATGCTAGGAGATGTCAGTCAAACTGCGAGACACTGTCTAACGGTTATTTCAACAGTTGGCAGCTGTATCTTCGGTTTGTCAAACTATCTTGACAATGACACAACTACGTTGACAGTGGCAAAGTTATGTTGACAATGGCACAACTAAGTTAACAGTGACACTGCTATCTTGACAATGACACAACTACCTTGACAGTGGCAAAGTTATGTTAACAATGGCACTATTAAGTTAACAGTGACATAGCTATCTTGACAATGACACAACTACCTTGACCGTGACAAAGTTATGTTGACAATGATACTACTAAGTTAATAGTGAGACTGCTATCTTGACAATGACACAACTACATTGACAGTGACAAAGTTATGTTGACAATGGCACTATTAAGTTAACAGTGTCATAGCTATCTTGACAATGACACAACTACCTTGACCGTGACAAAGTTATGTTGACAATGGCATTACTAAGTTAACAGTGACACTGCTATCTTGAAAATGACACAACTACCTTGACAGTGACAAAGTTATGTTGACAATGGCACAACTAAGTTGACAGTGGTAAAGTTATGTTGACAACGATGCAACTACGTTGACAGTGGCAAAGTTATATTGACAATGGCACTACTAAGTTAACAGTGACATAGCTATCTTGACAATGACACAACTACCTTGACAGTGGCAAAGTTATGTTGACAATGGCACAACTAAGTTGACAGTGGTAAAGTTATGTTGACAACGATGCAACTACGTTGACAGTGGCAAAGTTATATTGACAATGGCACTACTAAGTTAACAGTGACATAGCTATCTTGACAATGACACAACTACCTTGACAGTGGCAAAGTTATGTTGACAATGGCACTACTAAGTTAACAGTGACATAGCTATCTTGACAATGACACAACTACCTTGACCGTGACAAAGTTATGCTGACAATGGCATTACTAAGTTAACAGTGACACTGCTATCTTGACAATGACACAACTACCTTGACAGAGACAAAGTTATGTTGACAATGGCACTACTAAGTTAACAGTGACACTGCTATCTTGACAATGACACAACTACATTGACAGAGACAAAGTTATGTTGACAATGGCACTACTAAGTTAACAGTGACACTGCTATCTTGACAATGAATGACACAACTGCCTTGACAGAGACAAAGTTATGTTGACAATGGCACGACTAAGTTAACAGTGACATAGCTATCTTGACAATGACACAGCTATAATGACAGTGACACAGCTAAGTTGACAGTGACATAGCTAAGTTGATAGTGGCACAGCAAGTAAGTTGCATAGCTTTATGTAGACACACATCATATGGATGGCTAAAACCCAGTTTGGATGGAAAAAAATAAGGAGCAGAAAAAAATAAGGAGCAAAAGATGTCTAATATCATACATACGTAAAACAAAAAGTAGGTGTCACATGTGTGTTTGTAGTTTATTTTATGTTATAATCACACATGTTGACTGGCTTGTATATATGTCAGCACGTGTCTACCAACCAATGTGTGACTAGTAAGCTGACAGTGACACGGCAACATTGACAACAGCACAGCCACATTGACAACTTGCAGCAAAGTTTACAGCGTCACACGTAAGTTTACAATGACGCAGCTAAGTCGGTGACAAAGCGAAATTAACATCGTTACTGCCGAGGGTTTGCTTCCCAGGAATGTGTGGGATTAAGATGAGTGTGACCCAGATTCCATGACCCCCTCTCGCCCCACCCTCAATTAGGCCTTCTTCAGCCAGCAGACAAACTGACACTTTCTGACAGCCAGGTACAATTATAGTTGTTGGATGATGATCGATTGCGGCAAGATGACAGCAAATCTGGCGGCTCCAACGCATGAAGTATCCGTGATACATCATAGTCATAGAGAAGATGATCCAATGAAGTCAGTCAGTGTGTAAGAACTTCTTACAGGTTTTGTTCCAAACACACAAAGGTATGTAACTGATGACCCTGCAGTAAAAAATCTGTCCTTAATTTCGTATGAACTGTGGGGTCAAGCAAAAAGTGCATTTCATATTTTAGTGAATCAAATCAATGTGAAAGTGGAAAGTGAATGTTTTATTTTTGTGTTTTTATTTATCTAGGTTTTATTTATTTATATATTATTTTTATTGTGTAATTATTTTGTGTAGCCAGTTTTTACATGTTATTGTGATTTGCTTGTGTTTAATATTTTATTTAGTGATTTATATTTATTTCATATGAACTAAGGAGTCAACCAAAATCTGCATTTTGTATTTTAGTGAATCAAATCAATGTGAAAGTGGAAAGTGAATTTTTAATTTTAGTGTTTTTATTGATCTAGGTTTTATTTATTTATATATTACGTTTATTGTTTATTTATTTTGTGTAGCCAATTTTTACATGTTATTGTGATTTGCTTGTATTTAATATTTATTTAATTAATTTATTTATATTTATTTCATATGAACTATGGATTCAACCAAAAAAATGCATTTCGTATTTTAGTGAATCAAATCAATGTGAAAGTGGAATGTGAATTCTTAATTTTTTTTTTTATTTATTTAGGTTTTATTAATTTTATTTATTTATAGATAATTTTTATTGTTTATTTATTTTGTGTAGCCAGTTTTTACATGTTATTGTGATTTGTTTGTATTTCATATTTATTTTGTATTATTTAAATTTTTAGAGGTCCAATAATGAAATAAGATGACTGACATGTATAATTTCTTTCTTGGGCTCCTGTTTTGCAACATCATAAAAATGTAATATCACTACTATTACTACTACTACATGATGACATGACAAGAGAAAAATTAAAAAGCAAAGTAAAAAATTAATACATTACAATTTCCTTAAAACTAAAATGTTGTTATTACATAACTGTGAAATAACTTGTCGAAACAAATTCCTGCATATATTTTTTTCAAATGTACACTGCTTATCAATGACAGGTTTCTTGTTTTCAAAGAAATTGTTATGAAATTTGAAAATGTCAAGTTAATTATTCCAAAATACTGCAAACAAAATCATCTGTAATAGTAATTATTTTATTTCAGGCCAATTGTGTGAATATAAATAAATATATATATATATATATATATATATATATATATATATATATATATACACACAATAATATAATATATATATATATATATATATATATATATATATATATATATATATATATATATATTATATACATATAATATATATTATATATATATATATATATATATTATATACATATAATATATATTATATATAATACATATATATATATATATATATATATATATATATATATATATATATATATATATATATATAAATATATATATATATATATATATATATATATATATATATATATATATATATATATATATATATATTATACCATTAAGCACATTGCAAATAAAATACATGTAATATACAAAAAGATGCAGAAGTAAATACATCATTGTACGTCGGTTGTTTGATAAAAGATCCAGTCCAGGTGGCCAGCACAAATTAATAACTGTAAACAATAACAACAACACCATTTATATAAATTTACATACATCCTCATGAAAATGTGTTATTCACCAGCCACACCCACTGGACCCACGGCTGCCTCTGAACACACAGTATTCTGCAGCATTCGCTTCAAAACCCAGCAGTCCAGCCAAACCAACACAACACAACACAACACAACACAACACAACACGCACTACAAATCACAGGACATAATGTTGACTCAACCACCATGAACATACATAACTGGGCAGTACCTGTCTGTACATCCGTCAGATCCCTCACTGATCCCGTCTAGTCCAGGTCTATAAACACTGACTACAACAGCTCTCCCTTCGCAACCGACATTCCATGGACTGTATTTAAATCACACCACCGCGCAAACAAATTCCGGTGTTGTTAACTGGCGTGTGAGAAATGTTACACCTCCGCGAGACTGGACCGCAGCCCGGCAAGGCGGCAGTTGGCGGCACTTGGCTGAAACAGGATCTATGCCAATTACTGGCGCTCAGTCCCAACCGGCACAATAATGGTGCCGGTTTCCCAACGAGAAGTCATTGCTGTGTCAATCCGTGTCAGACAGAGGCATATTACAAGGCACCCGTCCCTCCACCTGTCTGCCACAATGAGAACCTGCCCAGTTGACACCCTACCCTGTATTGTCACCCCCTTCACAACCCCACCACTGCAGCTTGTTCCACCTCCTCCTCTGGGGCAACTGGTATGTAGCACCCCTCGGGAGGGTAAGACATGGCAGCCCCTGGGATAGAAACCCACCAGAGCTCTGGAAGGGGAACATACCAAAGTCCACAGGAGAGTAAATCATACTACCCCAGGGAGGGTAAACCAATCACAACAGCTCAGGGAGGGTAACTTATCACACAGCCATTGAGGGTGACATATCCTACATATTGTAATTCCCCATGTAGGGGAACTGTAATATTCCAGGGAGGGTAAGTGTAATACCCACAGGGACTGTAACACCCCCACAGAGAGTATCTACAATACCCCCTGGGAGGGGATTGTAATAACCCCAGGGAGAGGGATTGTAATACTCCCAGAAAGGGAAACTTTAACACCCCTGGTATGGGAACTGTAATGCCCCAAGGCCTGGGACTGTAATACCCTGTCAGAGTACTGTAACACCCCACGGGGGTAGACCATAGTAACTGAGGCTAGGTCAACCACATGATGAGAAAGAGAGACTGACTTATGGTGGACATGAGAGATGACCCACCTCACGCCCTGCTCATTAACTGAACTGATGTTGGACATGAAAGATGACCGTCCAGTACACGCCCATTCTTCCAACATAACACAGGACCAAGAAGAAGTGATGTGTCCTTCTGTCATCTGTCCTGTCCTGTGTCATTCGTCACCAGGTCTCATTTCTTATCTCATCATGCTCCTGTCTGTGGCTGTGTGTCCGTGCTGTGTCCACCTTCTTGTAGGGAGTTCACCCTTCCAGGGGTTTACCTTGCTAGTTCACCCTTCCAGGGGTTTACCCTGCTATGAGTTCACCCTTCCAGGGGTTTACGCTGCTAGGAGTTCACCCTTCCAGGGGTTTACCCTGCTAGGAGTTCACCCTTCCAGGGGTTTACCCTGCTAGGAGTTCACCCTTCCAAGGGTTTACCCTGTTAGGAGTTCACCCTTCCAGGGGTTTACCCTGCTAGTTAACCTTCCATGGATTTACCCTGGTAGGAGTTCACCCTTCCAGGGGTTTACCATGCTAGGAGTTCACCCTTCCAGGGGTTTACCCTTCCATGGGTTTGCCGTGCTAGAAGTTCACCCTTCCCAGGGTTTACCCTGCCAGGCAGTTCACCCTGCCATAATTTTGCCCCATTGGTGTTCAGCCTATCAGTAACTAATATTTTATTTTGTGAGGGTTCACCTAGCCAAGTGGTTCACCATGTCAAAATTTCACCCTGCTGATTGGTTTCACCCTACTGTAGGGTGTCCATCTTGCCAACGGTTTCACCCTGCCAAAAAAGTTCGCCCTACCAGGAGTTAACCATGGTACGGGGCTCACCATTCCAGGGGGTCACCATGCCAGGTTGAGGGGGTGTTCCACCTGCCTAGGTCCCCCTGCTGGGATCTCCCTGGTGCCACTTGACTGAGGTAACAGGGCCACTTGGACCCCCTTCATTATGCACAGCTCCACAGCAGCCAGACCCTGATTAATGACCCCAGCCCTCTGTGGCTTCACAACTTATCACCCTGCCCATTATTTCCCCATGTGTCACTCAGCACTTGTTCTTGTCACGCTTCACTGAACACCCGCAACATTAATCTCCGCAAAACTCAGTCAGAAAGACCCAAACACAAGAATGTGCAAAATACCCGCATTGGGCATGATTCGAATGCACTACATTCATTATTTGTTGTGTAAATGTAGTGTGTGATAGTGTTTGTGGTCATGTGACGCGATCGAGCGGGCTCCCAAATGCAGTCATACAAGGAAGGAGTGCCCGGGGAAGAGAAAACAGGGAAGACAGGGGAAGAGGGAGCAGACAGTGCAGCAGAATGGACTGGGAAGACTCTCTCCCTGCTGAGATGAAGAAAACCTGTTGCCTTGTGACTTTTAAAAGACTACTGAAAACCACCTATTCCGGGTTCTGTATGATGTGTAGACACCTGTCAGTTTATTTAATTTGTATTTTTTTACCTATTTGTTATCCTGTACATGTTTTACACTAATTAAAAAAATGTCATACTCATTATTTTATTATCAATATACCATTTATTTTTATAATTATTTTTAGCTAACTTATTTATTTTATTATTTATTACTGTTACTTTTTATACATATTTTACGTATTTTATTTACCTTAACAAACTTAATATTATAATTCCACGACACATGTATACATACTCATGTACAGCGCCTCCGAATGGATATTTCTATATTATAAATTAATCTTCTTATTATTATTAAGACCTTTGAGGAAAAACAGTCACTAGCACACAACTGGTACAAATGTCGTCACTGTAGCACCTGCACAGATGCCGTAAGTAAATGTGATGTGTTTTATAAACATTATTGCAAAATATCTCATCCGTGACAAATTATTGGTGATATGATGTCGGAATTTCGCATAGGCACAGGTTATTCAAACAGTCTGTAGAATCATCGCCAGTCTGCAACATTTTCACTGGCAGGTGAACACAATTAACTCATTTTTACTCTCGTAGCTTTAAAAAGAAACTCACTGACAAGTGGGTGCATTAAAGTCTGCTGAAACTCTGCCAGTCTTTTTCGCTCGCTTTTGTGACTTTTTTCTTGTGACTTTATTACCTATGACTTTTTTACTATAACTTTTTCCTGTGACTTTATTACCTACATTCAATGTTGGATGATTCGATACGTCAAAGGTGTCACAGTCAACTGATCGTCTCGAGTTATGTGTGCATCACAATCCAGTAAGGTTTCCGGTGATGACAAAACACATCCTATGAGCCCCAAGACTTCTGGTCACCTCTCCAATATACCAGACATTCCACATTCCACGTTCCCATATTCCCCAGACATTCCGTGTTCCATGTATCCTGAGAATCACAGACATCACATCCTCCTGGGTGCCCCCAGATTCACGGATGTCTCTTTCCCATGAGCTCCAGCTTACCAATCCGTCACCATCCATCACCCCAATACAGAATTCTTTGTAACTGCCCCCACCCTGCAGTGGCCCGGGACTCTAAATCCCTTTGACTTACCCCTCAGTCACTGCCCATTACATGACAGAGAGATAACAGGGGTAATAAGACAGACATACAATGAGGGATGTTCTCAGCCCAGGGTGGAGTGGGGGTAGAGGCTGTGTCCCCTGTCACCCAACCTACACCTGTCCAATCAGTCTATTCCTGTCATGGTAGTTTTAGCTCCATCCCTTTTTTTAGTTTTAGCTCCATTCCATTTTTCAAATGGTCCCATCTTCTAAATGGTCGCACCTTCCCAATGGTCCCATCTTCCAAATGGGCCCACCTTCCCACTGGTCCCATCTTTCCAGTGGACCCATCTTCCGAGTGGTCCCACCTTCCTAGTGGTCCCATCTTCCGAGTGGTCCTGTTTATTATCCCAACGGTCCCGTAATTCTAATAATAATAATAATATAATAATTATAATAACTTTATTGTCCAATCATAGAGTGGAAATACATTTTGCTCTTTGGAGGTTGCATAAAAACACAATATTTAAATTACATAGTAATGCATGTATACAGTAAAATCAAGAATGTAAATATGTAAACGATAGCTAAATATATATATATATATATATATATATATATATATATATATATATATATATATATATATATATATATATATATATATATATATATATACATGTATATATATATATATATATTGGAATAAATAAATATGTTAAAACAATATGACAATATTATAAGATAAATTAATTAATAAAGATGATAAAACAACATTGCATTGGCAGCGGTAGAGACTGTGATAGGTCAACGATAAATTTTATTGTGGCTGATTCAGATACTTGATGGAGGACGGAATGAAGGATTTAAGGGCTCGCTGGGTTTTTACAGTTGGCATTCTGTACCTCCTTCCAGAGGGGAGAAGGTCGTAATGGTCGTGTAAGAAGTGGGTGGGGTCAGATAAGATTTTGGTTGCCATTTGCAGTGTTGTTGACTTGTACAAATGCTCCAGACTGGTATCGGGTGAACAGCACATAGCGATTTTGCAAGAAATGGTGTATATTCTGTTTAGTTTTTCTTTGTTTTTGACTGAGAGATTTCCCCACCAACAAACAAGACCGAACGTCATAACACTTTTTACAAATGAATCTTGGAACACAAATAAAATGTTTCTGTCTATGTGCAAGGCATTGAGTTTTCTCTGGAAGTACAATCTTTCCTGGCCTTCCTTATTCATTGTTATCATCCCACCTTAGTTTGTCATTGATTGTTGTGCTCAGATATTTATAGGAATGCACAATTTCTATGTGTTGCCCGTTGATGTTGTGGTGACGTACACCTGATCGGAAGTCTATTACATTGTCAAGTTCCTTGGTTTTGACAACATTTAACTCAAGGCAACGTTTAACTCAAGGCTGATATTCTCAGGAGAATTCCATCAAGAACAGTTCTCCCTGCCAACATGCCCCTAATTGGTGGAATAACATAGGGTACAGGGTGAAATGGTACAGGATGGAACTCTACCCCCTAGCAACAGCGAACTCAGGAGACACCCCTCTTTGATCTGCCAAAGACACAAATGAGCCACTAGTGGCCATGCTGGAGTTTCAGTCACCTCCGTGGCTCATCTGCCAACTGTAGTAATTCAAACACACTGCAGTGTTTACTGGATACATCTGTTGTAGGAGCCACGTTAGTTCCTCGGTCTGGATCACTGATATTAACATATGCAGCACATGGACAGACAGACAGACGGACAGAGTTATTTATTTTGACCACAAATGTACAAATTGATATAGTTAACACATGTGTCAAGGTTAAGGAGACTTCCATTAAGATAACATGTCGCTAACATGACAGCCACCATTTAATCCCTTCTAATAATAACAAATTGAAATAGAAAATAGAAATAGTAAGCACAATTGAATATTAATACAGACGTACATTAAAGTGAGAAACCTTATAGACTATGTTTATGACGAAGTGCATATAAATTGCATATACATAATTTTATAGCATATTTTACGCTACTGTTATTATGCTACTATTATATTGCATAATAATTGTTTTATAATAATGTTGGATATCACAATGGCTTTAAGTAGCATGATGTAGTTTTTACTGTATGTTGTGAAACCATGTAGACTATTTGTGTAACTGTTATCAGCGATAATCATTGGAGTGTTGCTAATAGTTTATATTATGTCACACAGACAGCTGAAACAACAGCCACGGATGATTCATAGCTTTATGTAGAGACCCATCCACCCATCATTTGGACGGGCAAAAACGAATATGGACGGGTAGAAATATGGGTGGATGGGGGTGGACGAGTAAATAAATGGAGAATAAAAGGTCTTTCAAACCATAGATATTGTTAGGTATGCCTTGAAAGTGAATGAAAATGGTGTCACATTTGTAGTCAATTTCAGGTCATCAGACACATTTACAAGTTTGTAAACTGGCTTAACAGTTAACATCCATGTGTCCACCAAAACATGTGTGACTGGCAATAATTTTATCCTGCATAAAGCCCTGGGATTATTAAATAGAAGGGTATTTTTCTATGAAAAAAATACTGGGTAATCTGCTTGTTATGTTGGCTAGCTGGTTTTCAAGAGAGCAAGAAATGTTGACAACATCAACACTTACGTGTACATGACAGGATCATGTCGGATTCTAGTTTTGTGAATAACTTGAATGAAATGGTTTTTTTTAATTGTCATGGAGAGGTAGCAATCACAATCTAAATAATCACCATTGTTAATACCCAATACTTTTAAATCTTATACTAATATGGCACATCGCTTGTTTATATAAAATGTGACTATATAATTATGTAAATGAGTATAACGTGCAAGCACAGAAATTCAATACTCAGTTTATCTTTAATTATTAATACAACTCACTTGAACATTAGTGATGATAATTGCTACAACTGAACAAAATAAACATTACAAATAATACCAAACACTCCCATGAATGGCTGTAACGTGTATCCATTAATAATTAAATAAACATTTAAGTAGGTGCATTTTTCACTGTCAGCTTTATTTAGGGGTAATCTCAAAACTGTAGTACAAAGAATTCTGGGGAGTCGAGCATTGAGTTTATACTTAATAATATAATAATAATAACAATAAGCATTATTTATTCATGATTCACTTATAAAATATATAGCTGTATCTTCCCAAGTGTTGTGATTGCTAAGACGACTGTACATAGTAGTATTTTCTCTGTAAATTTATCTCAATAAATGTACATCCACATAGACCAGATACAATAAAACTATATTATCCTGAAAATGGAAATTAATTTGCAGCACTCATAAAATACATAAATAAAATAGTAGAAAAAAAAAAAAAATTATTAAAATAAAAAAATAAAAAAATAAAAAAAAACATAGACGTGTTTCCTTTCTGTTCCAACAGGCCTGGGAACCCAGTAACATGTCAGGAAAACAGCTCTAGGTGCCTTACTCTAGAGTGAGTGAGTGCAAATGTTTTTTGTTCCATAATTCATTCCCTGGCTGCTACAAGAAACCAACAGCTGGAGGTTTGTCTTCTGAAATACAATGTGACGTGAATGAATTTGTTGATTGAAAACCCACCTATTCCGGGCTGTGTATGAAGGGTAGACACCTGTCAGTTTATTTAATTTGTATTTTATTTTTACCTATTTATTATCTTGTACATGTTTTACATTAATTTTACATAATGTCATACTCATTATTTTATTATCAATATACCATTTATTTTAATAATTATCTTTAGCTAACTTATTTATTTTATTATTTATTACTATTACTTTTTATAAATATTTTATGTATTTTATTTACCTTAACAAATTTTATATGATAATTCTACGCACATGTGTACATACTCTTGTACAGCGCCTCCGAATGGATATTTCTAGATTTATGGCGCTTTATAAATGTTCTTATTATTATTATTATCATTGATGCTTTGAAATGACAGCAGAAAAATACTAAGATTATCAACAGAGTTATTTTGAGGCCATTTTAGCTTTCATTCCGTGTCATCGTGAACTGAATTTGTCTAAATACCTCAGTCATGGCAGTAATACTGTGTACTACAAAGGACGGCTTAACATTTTAATAACATTTTAATAACCTGATTTTGACAGAGTGACACTGACACAATCACTGGAACGTCACCGACTCAAAACGAAATAGATGAAATATAATTTCATGAGCACACGGTCACCTATTCAGAAATGCCTTCCACTGCAGTAAGTTGATTACTGGGACAACGTGGGGAGATGGTAGAGTGTATTACGACGCCCTGACAGCCACAATGAGGCTGACATTTGTGTAAATCAGCATGATATCTGAAAGGAAAATAATGTTACGATGGCACAGTCTGTCTTGATTACATAAATGAATTCCACGGGGAAATCAGGTGGATTTCAGTCGAGGATTGGCAATCGGACGAATCATCCGCGGTATGCTAGATTGGATTTCCACTCCGATAATGCATATCGTTTCTCACAAAAACTGTTCTATTGATTTTACAAGTAACTGTTTTCTGTTGCGGGTGTGAGAATTGTCAGCCTTGGCGTGTCACGTTTTTATACACATACACGTCAGTTGACAATGAGGAAATTCAAAAACGGTCTTTGAATCGCGAGATCCTGGGACTATCTTGGTATGGGTGGATGGATGTTTTTGTCACGGCCCCTCAGTTGCTGCTTCTTTGCAAGATGCAATTGATGGAGAAGTCCATAGATGTCTTCTTGAATACAGTTATCTGTGCAATTTTAACAGCGGCTCTTTCAATGCGGCTATCTTAGGCATCGTAATTACGTGTCCTGCTAGCATTCGCTTGAAACGGCCGCCTCCCACCCATCATAGACATAATATTATATAGTATACACAGTCAGGTAGAATCTGAAAAATACATGCTTTATCTGTCAATGATGTTAGGGTGTAACTTTGATCGTATCATTGGTATGTTTTAGATGCTTCTACAGCAGTGGCCCGGGGAAACAACGACTACAACAGAAGACGTTTTTGTGTGATCTTATCCCTGGTGTTACAGCTGTACACTTCTCCATGAACGATGCCCGCAGACTAAACATGACTATATTAGAGTTTGAGATCTTATCCATTTAGGACATCTATGGAGTGTTCTTCTTTCTCATTTATTCTCTGTTGTACAGGGGAAGGTACAGTTCTTTACTGTTCATTCTCTCCCCAGTTTCCCATGCCAGTGACACTAACTTAGTGGCCACCACAACCTATATACACCACCAGGAGTAGTGACAGACAAAACTGATCAACAATATCAGAGTGCCATCAGTTCTGAATCTCAATAAAACAATTCGGAAATACTGTCTCCTACTTTCTACCCCCATTTCTGCTCAGTCTGTGTAGTTGAAAAGAAATAATTAATTCCCGTATTCAGCACGAACAGCTAATTTTAGACAAACACATATTTCTTTCATGGAAATGTAAGCTCTAAAGTTTGCACTGACCAAAAATGAAACTTGCTTTAGCCAACGACTTCCTTTTGAAAGTCCCAAGTACACACGGACCAATGATGACTGGCAACTAGCTGATGCCCTGGGGGGTTGTAGGGGGCTATGAAGACCAGATGACTGGCGAACAGCCCCAGGGGCTGTGGCGGACTAGTCCTTTTTTAGCACACTTGCTTCCTGAGAACACAAAGGGTCACCACAGACACTCCAGGGCCACCGCAACATACAACAGCCAACTGGCATGAGAGCTGTCGGTTTAACAACACAGTTACCCAACACAACTATCGATGCCTCGACAAGTGTGACACTGACTCACCAGGTGGAGTGACACAGGAAACGGCGCTGTATCGCGTCCCACGGTTACACGCCACTGCGATGACAAACAACACAATTTGCTGCAATTACCGAAACACGCCCCCAACTGGCTAGATTAAGCATCTAGCGACACGCAGATGAACCGATAAGGGTAGAGAGTGGATCACGTGAGCGGGGCAGTTTTCTAATGGTTTTCGACGAACGATACAAAGATGGAGACGGGTTTTTTTGCTCGAGTGGTCGCAAAGCCACAGAGTAATCAGATGATTTGTGTCGCTGTAGTATTGATGCCCGCTGAAAACTGTGTTTCTGCGCACATACCGGCAGAACAGTGCTGACTGTCACGCACGTCGTTCCGCTTGAGCACACGGCCGCGGTAGAAAGAACAGGCATTGAGTTCACCATGGGGCCGTGACAAGGGGTTACACAAGAATGCCCCCTGTAATCATTGGGGCAGTCTAGCAGGGCGTCTAAGAGGAGTGGCATGAAGACACCTAGTGCTGCACGTGCCGCCGGATGTCACAACCAGTGCACCTGCACGCACCGCCGCACGTCGCACATGGCCGACCGGTGCGCGTGGCACATCAAACTTGCCTGGGCCACAAACAGCTGTTTAAAAAAAACAGCAATTACAAATGTCACAGGTTTTTTCCAAGTGTACTCGCTCTGTTTTACAAGCCCGGCCTCGGCATCGGCCAGTGAACTCCTTCCCAAATGTTTATGACTAGTCAAATGATTTAATCCCTCCCCAATCTTGTATGGGTCAATGAACTCCCATTGTGGGACATTTTCACACATTTTTCAAATTCCCCCAATCCGTTGTCATGCAAATGAGTGTACATGAATAAGTATATATATATATATATATATATATATATATATATATATATATATATATATATATATATATCTTTGAAATTGAGATGTGCATTTATTAATGTTGATGTTTTTATTCAAATATCTGTTGATTCCCACAAAAAATTGACACTCTGAAAAAGGCTGAAGTATTTGGTCATTAGCAGTACAAAAACAAACAAACTCTTGTAACTTCTGTCTTGCCAGTTCATCCATGTCTTGTGATAACATATCTGGGCATTATTAAGCGTCACGTTTCTGCTTACTGAGCTATCTCTGCACCGGTGGACACAGATGAAAGTAACACACTTGTAAAAGGTACACACAGTAGAATTACCTTCGGCCACAAACAAAATAACTCATTTCATGGAGGGGTGAACATTTCAGTTTCATTCTCTAAATTCCTTACCTCGGACTGGCAGAGGGACAAATATTTGATCTCACACCGTTCTGTGATTACGCTATGCTACGCTACAACGGGTGCTTGTCCCAGCTGCATGGTTTGTGATGCTACGGTATGTTAGGCGGTCTGCCGACAGTTGACTTGCAATATTCAAATAATTTTGACTTATAATTATCCCTTAACTTAAGTGGACGCACTTTACATAGGTTGTCATTAATCATTCATCATTTCCATCATGGACTACCGCACAATACAATGTTGTCTAAGACCTGTTGCCGTTGTACTTGTAGAAATTGTTTGCAAAAATGTATGTCTATTGTTACTTATAACTTATGATGACAATAATGTGGTAATCAGGATTGGAGGCAAAGCTGACATTTAACAGAGGAAACGATGTTGAACATTATTATTAAACGTTCTCAATTTTCTTGCAAAGTCACGGGTGATGCCGTAGTGACTGTTGACAACAGCAAAGTCACGGGGATGCAGTGGTGATTGTCAATAACAGCAAAGTCACAGGGGATGCAGTAGTGATTGTCAACAACAGCAAAGTCACAGGGGATGCAGTAGTGATTGTCAACAACAGCAAAGTCACAGGGGATGCAGTGGTTATTGTCAACAACAGCAAAGTCACAGGGGATGCAGTAGTGATTGTCAACAACAGCAAAGTCACAGGGGATGCAGTGGTGATTGTCAACAACAGCAAAGTCACAGGGGATGCAGTGGTGATTGTCAACAACAGCAAAGTCACAGGGGATGCAGTAGTGATTGTCAACAACAGCAAAATCACAGGGGATGCAGTGGTGATTGTCAACAACAGCAAAGTCACAGGGAATGCAGTGGTGATTGTCAACAACAGCAAAGTCACAGGGAATGCAGTGGTGATTGTCAACAACAGCAAAGTCACAGGGGATGCAGTGGTGATTGTCAACAACAGCAAAGTCACAGGGAATGCAGTAGGGGATTGTCAACAACAGCAAAGTCACAGGGGATGCAGTGGTGATTGTCAACAACAGCAAAGTCACAGGGGATGCAGTAGGGGATTGTCAACAACAGCAAAGTCACAGGGGATGCAGTAGTGATTGTCAAACAACAGCAAAGTCACAGGGGATGCAGTGGTGATTGTCAACAACAGCAAAGTCACAGGGAATGCAGTGGTGATTGTCAACAACAGCAAAGTCACAGGGAATGCAGTGGTGATTGTCAACAACAGCAAAGTCACAGGGGATGCAGTGGTGATTGTCAACAACAGCAAAGTCACAGGGGATGCAGTGGTGATTGTCAACAACAGCAAAGTCACAGGGGATGCAGTAGGGATTGTCAACAACAGCAAAGTCACAGGGGATGCAGTGGTGATTGTCAACAACAGCAAAGTCAAAGGGGATGCAGGGAGGGGATTGTCAACAACAGCAAAGTCACAGGGGATGCAGTAGGGGATTGTCAACAACAGCAAAGTCACAGGGGATGCAGTGGTGATTGTCAACAACAGCAAAGTCACAGGGGATGCAGTAGTGATTGTCAACAACAGCAAAGTCACAGGGGATGCAGTGGTGATTGTCAACAACAGCAAAGTCACAGGGGATGCAGTAGTGATTGTCAACAACAGCAAAGTCACAGGGGATGCAGTGGTGATTGTCAACAACTGCAAAGTCACAGGGGATGCAGTGGTGATTGTCAACAACTGCAAAGTCACAGGGGATGCAGTAGTGATTGTCAACAACAGCAAAATCACAGGGGATGCAGTGGTGATTGTCAACAACAGCAAAGTCACAGGGGATGCAGTAGTGATTGTCAACAACAGCAAAGTCACAGGGGATGCAGTGGTGATTGTCAACAACAGCAAAATCACAGGGGATGCAGTGGTGATTGTCAACAACAGCAAAGTCACAGGGGATGCAGTGGTGATTGTCAACAACTGCAAAGTCACAGGGGATGCAGTGGTGATTGTCAACAACTGCAAAGTCACAGGAGATGCAGTAGTGACTGTTGGCAAGAGCCAAGGCGAGACAGTGACAGTGACAGTGATGTCATCAATACTGTGGTACATTATGATGTGCCATTGTGTCTGGTATGAGGCACCACTGCGCCTTTCTGTGCCAAGTAACATAAACTTCGTCGGACAGATCGGAAGAACACACGCACATGCATTGATATAGCAAACCACCTCGCTGCGTCAACCCGAGACTTGCGTGTCACGAGATGCTTTGCCAGATAAAGTCCCCATGACACATGCCGCAAACGTCACGTAAATTAACTTCTGTCATAGACACACAAAAAGTATCACTCGCTTTGTATTTATGACAAGTGCTTTCTGATGCTAAATCGAGAACAAATCCCTCACAAAAACCCGACAGAAACGGAAAAACTCGGCAGTGCAACGTGAGTGATTGCAACTGCTTAGCAGGGACTAGAGCCTGTGATGTAAGACCTTAGATAAGTCGTAGGTTGTGAACCTGAACCAAACACACCCTCCTGAATAGGTTCAACGAGACGTAAATCAAGACATGAGAGAACGAGTTCCCTAACAGCCACCAGCAGTCATCTGCGGGGCTCTAGTTCAGATGACAGCTGCAGATGTTGTTTCCGTCAACGTTTTTATGCAGACACACCTCGGTGTAAACACAGCACCCTGACAGCGCATGCTGGCTGCAGAACACTGCAGAACATGGTACCATTCTGACATGACTCCGACGTCTTTGTAACAGAGTATATAATTGACGTGACCCTCTTATATTTGTAACATGGCATAAATCTGACATAGTGACCCATCTCATATACATTGTAAAGGTATATCTTCACCATGATCCTGGTATATTTGTAGCATGGTATATATTTAACATGATCCTGGCGAATATGTAATAATGCGCATTTTTACCATGATTTTGATATCTTTGTATCATGATCGCACCTTTGACATGACCCTGGGATCTTTATAACACGACACATAAGCCATATATTAACCTCCAAAACAGCATTTTGCACCATTTGTGCAAATAACTGAAGCATCACAGACTTAAACAAAATATTAACTGACAAATACATTTAGTGAAATTTTTATATAAAATTTAATATAGAAATATTATCAACACATCTGATCAGTTGCCATGGAAACAGTTACTAAGTAGTTCAGTTCCCTGCTTGATCAAAGCACGTCCAGAAACTGGCCACAAACAATGTTTACTGTGCAGAGCATTCAATTATCCCAGAACAAGGACTGTTGCACAAAAACTTACTAAATACCGGTATCTGCCACCTGGCATTTTTACATCATTGTGTTCATCAGACACATATAAAACATCATGCTAAACAATACTATTAATATTAATAAAGCCACATTTTAGATTAAAAACATAATATAATTATCATACATTAATAAAAAATTGACATTATTATCAGTGTAAGGTAAAGTAAAGTTTCTAAAAATGTATATATAATAATAAAAAACAGCTGCTTGTAATTATAGAAAAATTGTTTTAAAATTAGTGTCATAAAATGTATATAGTCAATGCGTCCAGAACATGTCCAGGAAAAGTCCATGCATTACTCAAAGTAAGCTTTGAAAAGATGTGTTTTTTCAGTGCTGTCTTGAAGATACTGATTGTTGCACTGGCTCTGATATTGTTTGGAAGTGTATTCCAGGCCTTTTGTGTGCACATGCATGCACACACACACACACCCTGCATGCATGCCCACACGCACGCACTCACATAACAGCAGTACCCTATCGGCAGCAGCCTGTACATACTAGAGGGCAGTCTAATACTGATCCGCAGGGACAAGCGAAGGCAATCACTAATTATGCCCAAGGGCCCTCCGATTAGGCGCCCATTTGCAGCCTTTGTCTTGTCAAACTTTGGTCTAGGTTGATTTTCCATACACCTCAGCTAGCCAACTAGATATCCTAGGATCATTTACACCATTAAAAATGTCCCGCTCCAGTGGCAAACCTGTCCTACTCGAATGTCTCATAGGATGTTCAACTAGAAATACCTTTCCAGATGAGTGACATTCACAATAGATGTTTGTGCTGATGATATTAACATTACACTGTAACAGCAAACACTATTCTATCTGACACTATGACAGGGATGCAGTGCAATGCAAAGAGAAGGGATGACTTGTGTAGTACAAGACGACAAAAGTACAACACAAGGTCACCCACCACAAGACAAAGGTACACACACAGTGTAAGAAAACAGACATATGAAGACACTGCAAGAAGACAAAGGCAGAAACACATGTCAAGAAGACAAAGGCAGAAACACATGTCAAGAAGACAAAGGCAGAAACACATGCCAAGAAGACAAAGGCAGAAACACATGTCAAGAAGACAAAGGCAGAAACATATGTCAAGAAGACAAAGGCAGAAACACATGTCAAGAAGACAACCACAGTAACATTACAAGAAGTCAAAGGCAGAAACACACCACAAGAAGACAATGGTACCAACAAGACAAGGATGCCAACAAACAAGATGACAAGGATACCAACACACCACAAGAAGACAATAATTCCAACTCATCACACGAATACAAGGATACCAACACACCACAAGAAGACAAGGATACCAACACACAACCAGAAGACAAGGATATCAACACACAACAAGAAGACAAGGATACCAACACACAACAAGAAGAAATGATACCAACACACAAGGAACAAGAAGATAAGGATACCAACACACAACAAGAAGAAATGATACCAACATACAAGGAACAAGAAGATAAGGATACCAACAAACTACAAGAAGATTAGGATACCAACACACCTTAAGACGACAAGAGTACCAACACAGCACAAAAAGATAAGGGTACATACTTTACAACATCTGCTGAGGTCGTCCTCTCTCCGACAATAACAGCCTACCAAGCAGATGATTGTGCAACTGATGAAAAGTCAGTCATGTGTGAAGATGACAGGAGTTACCTGTACCAGCCACGAATTGTCACACCTGCTTGACGAGATAAGGGCTTATTTATCATCTCACTCAGCCAGCAGCAAGAGAAGACCACTGGCAAGACTTAAAGCAGCCAATTGGAAGACTTGGTTCATCAAACGCACATGTGTGGAATTCCACTTCTAAGTTGAGGCGCATGGCACCCTGCTATTAGCAGTGGCGGAAGTGGCCATTAAAAACCCCAGGGCCTTTGGGAACTATCACACAGAGCCTTACTTAAGCTGACGGGATCAACACATGTCTGTGCATGGATGCATGGTGACAACCGATGCATGATGACATATGAAGTGTGACAGTTGTAAGCCGGTTTCTACAATACCATAGGCCATAGTGGATATGAACTTGTCTCCTAACTGGGACATGACGGGGTAAAATAAGACGCCATCGAGGTGTCATTCATAAACTGCCCTCATAGTTCATCGGGTTGTGACAGATTTGCATAACAATGTCATTTATCAGAATGACACAAACCAGAATGACTGAAGTTACAGCATTGCTGGCATGAGGCAACCAGCCCAGAGTTCTTGTCCCAACGCCAGAACATGGATCATGACTAGTTAACAAGGACAAGAACAAGACCACTTCTAACAACGTTCCCTTGCTGTACTGGCCATGTCAAAGGTCACAGCGCCTAATAAGTGCACAATTTATGTAATTCACACAAGTCGATATATTAAACCCATTGCTCCAAATGTTCATACTCAGCTGACAGCACCTCATAGATATTACATAATAATCCATACACCATACTACCCACAGACATGACAGTTCCATAGAACAACGTGCATGGTTACATAGCTGTCCTGATAAAAGGATACAACTGTTGGGAATCGAAGGAAGTGGCTGGGCGCTACGAACTTTTGCCCCTACATCTACGCACGAAGATTCTTTTTGGGCCTACTTCCCACGCATTGCGCCCAGGTCACATTCTGCCAGATTGAGTCAACAGTGATTAGGAGGAGAGAAGGTCTGACGTCTGCCTGGCGGGCACAGTGTAACGCCACAGTCCCCTAAGAACGCACTAAGTTAACCTGAGGTCTTGAAGGTCTTGTTTCTGCGGTCAACGCTGTCAAAATAACAATGTGCCAATGAATGGAATCGGTCAATATCAGCCAAGTGGCCCTGGCACCAGCTGACGCAGGCTGCTGTCTACGAGGTGTGAACAGACGTGTGTGTGTGTGCGTGTGTGTGCGTGCGTGCGTGCGTGCGTGCGTGCGTGTGTGCATGCGTGCGTGTGTGTGTGTTGGTGTGCATTGTGCATGTGTATGTACACATGTATGTACATGTATGTATGAACATATGTGTACATGTATGTGTGCACGTATGTATACATGTGTTGTGTGTGTGTGTGTGTGTGTGTGTGTGTGTGTGTGTGTGTGTGAGTGAGCGAGCGAGCGAGCGAGCGAGCGAGCGAGGGAGCGCATGCATGCATGCGCGTGTAATTATGAGTATGTATGTGTATTACTACCTGTGTAAACAGGTCTGTATTATAATATGTATATGTGTACAGTTTACTGTACACATCAGTACATATATGTGACTAAATGTGTTTCCACAGTGTACACGTGTATATACCAATACGAGTGACCGTGTAAGTTACATAAATTATATAAGACTATATAGAATAAATATTACATATCACAATAGCATTTTGCTGATAAAATATAATTTGAACAAAAAGTCATAATACCATATATTACATCAGACAGATCAACTGTGTGAACAAATCAATGAGCCTGAGGTAACAACTGCTTACATGTTAAGGTAGGTTGCCACAACAAAACAGAGCTGTCCTAACAATAATTTCCCTTGAGGCACCAATGACAAAATAGTTGCTCTCTTACAACTACACCAGGTTTGTGTTGTCACCCAGAAGAGAGAGCTAAAGCTAGTTTTCCATTAGTATCAAATGTAGTCACAGCAAACAAAGGGTTTATTTATAATTGTCAAAGGTGCAGCACAGCCTGCTTAGGTATGCCAGCAAACACTGGTAAACTCATGTTATTTTCAAGCATCTTGTGTCATTGTGTTACAAGAATGTGGTGTGTTTTACTGTTCAAATTGTATTCAATTTTATTCTAATTTATGTTGCTCGTTCCCCGCTTGCCAGAAACATTTCTAAACTTAAAGATCAACTCAACTTGTTAAAATATCCACGATTACGACACACACACACACAAGCCTGTGCGTGCCTCCCCACTGATTCCTCACCATGATGTATTGTTTGGAGAGTTTCTAATTTACAGTAATTGATCTTACTTCAGAAACGTCTGACAGCGAACAAAGATATCCGTTCCAAACGACCGGATTATTGTGATTTACCAGGCTGTGATACGTAATGACGCGTTAAGTGAATTCATGGTGGGGTGTTGCTAATATTGCACGGGCAGATGGCAGTGCGGCTTATGCCTGGCCTCAGTGTTACACTTTGTGTGCTCTGCCTCATTAGAAGTGTAATTAATGGTCCTGAAATCACACTCAAGTGGACATCAGAATCCCCCGAGGCTGCGTCTACTGACAGACAAACACAAAAGAGCGTCTGCAGGAGAGTGTCACCGACAAAAACGCTCTCCGTTTGACAGGTCTGATCACCAGACAAATGTGTAATTAATTCCAGGCAAAAACAAAATGAAAGCTTTAACGCCTGACAAGGGACATGATCAAGACGTGTGGTTATCCTTCCGGACTGAGATGACACCGTGCATCTGTCCACGCGGCAGACTTGAACACAAAAACACTATTTATCTGACAGCAAGTAAGCCGTCAAACAACATGCAGAGAGTACAAGTGACGCAGATATATCAACAGCTACTCAAGCAATAACAGCATATAGCTAATACCCAGATACCCGCCCATCATAGCTGTATCTAGCTAATACCCACCCATCATAGCTGTATCTAGCTAATAGCCACCCATGGCGCAAAAAACATTGACAATTGTCACTATTAGTTTTAAGCTCAAACCTGGTTCTCATGACTAATTATTTTACAACAGATGTTCAATGAAGCGATCAAATTTAGAAAAAGATGAATGGATATCGGTATCTTGGTTTAGAATATTATTTTATTATATTTTAGGAATCGTAAAGCAAAAGGCCCAACATTGTGTAAGACAACATCAAGACACTGCAATGGAAAACTTAAAATCTGTAAGTAATCTGACTCAGCATCTCAGCAACATAATATCATCTTATATTTAAGTAGAGTGCAACGGCTCGGGGGGTAGAGCTTCAGACTCTTGACTACGAGAACTCGAGTTCGAATCCTGTGCTGCGGTGTTCAAACCTTGGGCAAGTTTTTTCACTCTACATTGCTCCCGTTCACTCAGCTGTATAAATGAGTATCTGGCTATAGACAGTGGTGGATATGTGTACGAGCAGCCCTCGCACATTAATTGTAGCATATGGCTGGATGCTTCCCAGAGAACAGGTCTGTCAGGGGGAAGTAAAGTGTAAAGCGCTTTCAACGGTCCTGATGACTGGATACTGCGCTATATAAGAACTTGCCTGTACTTTTTATATTTTATCACAATAATTAACTGTGTAAATGTTACTGGCTGTGCTGGATGTTTTCACAGTAGGCTTCTTGTAATGATTGGTATGTTTCAGATGTAACCATTTCAGACGGTAGCCCGGTTCAGATTTAACATCAGAGAGCAAAGGAAACTGCTCAACAGGAGAGCAAAGGACAAGAGACAATACTCACTGAGTCATTGTCACACCCCATGTAAAGTGTCATTACTGTCATTACTGTCATTATCACCACAGGAGGACAGAACAATCAGTGACAACTTCACACTTACCTGGGCTCACTTACCCACTACAAAGGCGCCCCCAGTGGGGGGTAATGGGGATAATTGTTTGCTGACTCATTAAGCTACACAGACACAAGACACTGGCACGACTGCAGCCGCAACACAGACAGGATCAAACGCATTCTCAACTGTGTTACACGCCTCGCTCATCCCTCATCTAGTTCCCATCGGGTCTCGCCATGGCACGCTGCCCCACTGAGGGAACAGCGGGATGATCCCAAGCTGTCCCAGTAAGAAGAGGATTATCCCACATTGCCCCACCGAGGGAAGGGACATTTGTCCCAAGCTGTCTCATAATAAAATATCCACTCCACTCCATATGTTCTCCAGTCTACGAGATGATGTAAGACCACAATAGTGTTTGTCTACCATGACCCAACCTAAGTAACCCACAGAAATAGCCTTCTGTAGGTTGTCTGAATTTCTGTGAAGACACATGCAGTGTGGAGGAAGTAGAAATTATGTTTTTTGTGCAGCATGTCATCAAACCTGTCAAATGACAACATTACCATAAAGGTGTCATTTAGATTGATGTCAACATGACAGATCATCATCTGATTCTATGCAGCAGAAGTGAAGGGGTGTCTGGTTTAAAAGTGGTTTGTGGGAAACTAAGGTATTAGAATTTCAGAAATTTTCCATGGCTCGTCTACACTTGGGGGGTTGAATATGCTGTGAAATTTTCTATAACAGATCTACTAAAATTTGATAGGAAATGAAGGAAACGTTATAATGGCCGCCTATGGGAAAGTCAAATGTGGTCTTAGGCCAGATGCGGTGATCACGTCTTGGATGATGGCAATGGAGAAAATCAATATTTTCACACTGCATTGTTTGACCTGAAAATTAATTGCACAATGCAGAAATTTCACATTAAATTTTGTGGCCCTATTGTGGGTTTGATTCAGATAACCCTCTCACTGGGGTTGTGATCCAGTGTACCCTCTCACATGGGTGTGACCCACACTACCCTACCCCCTCAATGTAGTGTCATCCAAAATACCCTCTGACTGGGGTGCACAACAAAGGATTGAGACTACCCTGTCAATGGGGTGCTCTGGTGCCCCAAGTTTTTACAAGTAATCTGTCCCTGCGCTTAATAACATATTTACACCGAGATAAGGGGTGCTGAAAAAGCGACAACCGATCCATCAGTGTCACGGAATCACGTCTATCCGGGTGCCAATTATTTTAATGGCTACCGGAAAAGTGATATGATAGTCAAATCTCAGCTTTTTTGTCAACATTCTTATAATATCTAAATCACTGTTTTGTTTAGACTTCGTTCTGGGCGTAGCGACGCTCTGTGCTTATTTAGCTGTGATTTACAATTGGCGTAGCCTTCACGTCAGTGGTGGAGAATGTAATCAGTCTGATGTATGACATGAGAAGGATATCAGCTCTAATTCAGCATACATGTGTATCCAGCTACGAGGTTGCATAAGCGTTCTATTAGACGATCTTTGGTTACTAATAGTCTAGATAATATTTTAGGATTATGTGTGTAATAAGTGGCTTTATGTGTATAATATTAATAGAACAGTCAGTGATTTTGTAGAACGATCACTGGCTTTACGTTTGATGGAACAGTCAGGGGTTATCAGGCGGAAATGCCAGCACATTGTAAATAACAATATCCCTGTATCATGTTTATAATAACTCCATTCCAGCACATTGTAAATAATAATATCCCTGAATCATGTTTATAATAACTCCATTCCAGCACATTGTAAATAATAATATCCCTGTATCATATGTTTATAATAACTCCATTCCAGCACATTGTAAATAATAATATCCCTGTATCATATGTTTATAATAACTCCATTCCAGCACATTGTAAATAATAACATCCCTGTATCATATGTTTATAATAACTCCATTCCAGCACATTGTAAATAATAATATCCCTGTATCATATGTTTATAATAACTCCATTCCAGCACATTGTAAATAATAATATCCCTGTATCATATGTTTATAATAACTCCATTCCAGCACATTGTAAATAATAATATCCCTGTATCATATGTTTATAATAACTCCATTCCAGCACATTGTAAATAATAATATCCCTGTATCATATGTTTATAATAACTCCATTCCAGCACATTGTAAATAATAATATCCCTGTATCATATGTTTATAATAACTCCATTCCAGCACATTGTAAATAATAATATCCCTGTATCATATGTTTATAATAACTCCATTCCAGCACATTGTAAATAATAATATCCCTGTATCATATGTTTATAATAACTCCATTCCAGCACATTGTAATTAATAATATCCCTGTATCATATGTTTATAATAACTCCATTCCAGCACATTGTAAATAATAATATCCCTGTATCATATGTTTATAATAACTCCATTCCAGCACATTGTAAATAATAATAGCCCTGTATCACGAGTTTATCACATCTCCATTCCAGTGTGTCTAGAAACATGCGCATTAGTCATGCATAAGTCACCGAATAAACTCGACTTCAATATTAATAGTACATTAACTGTCTGTTGATTGATTTTGCTTAATATAAAATGTAAACATTGTACAAATATACTTAAAATTAAAATACAAAGTACATTAAATATAAGGATGACACAAATATTGCAATAAACCATTAATAAACGCCTTCACATCTAACTAAATGTTACTAGTTTCAACAGTTACATACATTATATATTTATGTTTATAATAAGCAATAAATGCATAGTATAAATAACAGCAGCGACTGTCTCTAAACATCAACAAAATCTCAATAGTGACCACATCTCAACAATGAGCACTTCTCAAGAGTGGCCGCCTCTAGACAGTTGGTGACCACCGACCACTATTGGCCACCTCTCCACAGTGACCACTTCCCAACACTGGTGTGTCTGGTTAATTTCTACCTATCAGTGACCACCTAGTAACCAATCAGGACAGCGATCACTTCTCAACACTGACGGTGTCTAGATCTCAACAGTGACCACCTCTCAACAATGACAACTTCTTAAAAGTGGCCACCTCTCAAGTGGCTCAACAGTGACCACTTCTCAAAGGTGAACACCTCAACAATGACAACCTCTCAAAAGTGGTCACCTGTTAACAATGACCACCATTCAACATCGACCACCTTTAAACAGCACCTTCCTTTGAACAATGACCACCTCTCAATTATGATCACCTCTCAACCACGACCACCTCTCACACAGCGACCACCTCTCTGAGAAACTCCCCTCACTGCAGTGGCCAGATGTGATGTCTGACTACAACTGGAGCAGCCACAATGAATACCGGCATTTACGTGTGCATCCAGCGAGAAGCCGAACCCAGGACTGGAGAGCGCTCGATCCCCACCGAGCCCCGCGGCTCCTGGGGGGATGTGTGCCGGGGTTGTGTGCCAGCAGGGTGAACAAGGAGCGGACACCATAGAGGGGGTGTGGACACAGAATGCATCAGCAGCCCCAGATGGCCCACTTCAGCTGACTGCGTCTTAATTACATTAATTGCTCCGCCTTCTAGGGTTACCTTACCTGGGGTGTCTCTCCGGCGGAGCAGCTCCACGCGAGACGTTCACATGGACTGGGCTAGTTCACACTTGATAAGCACTGGCAACACTCTCGCAGGCGTTCTTGGAACCTGGAACAACGCACAACTGGGTTACAGGTGCCCACAGCAGTTTCAGGGCTAAACATTACATCTGGGCGTTAGTTGCTGACCCAAGCAGACCCAGGAAGTGCCCTGTTCAGGTAATGTGCAGGCCCAGAAACTTGTGTATAGGTTATACAAGATCTAATAGTTCCGTGTTTCGGTGAAAGTGCACTACAAAGACCCAGAAACCTCTGTGTAAACATACTTTACAGACACCTAGGAAGCCTTGTGTTCAGGTACACATACCCAGAAACCTCTGTGTTCAGGTACTATAAAGACACAGTAAGATCTGCATTCCACAACTAGAAAGATTGCATGGAATCACAACAGTTGCCATGGTAACAATGACAGTATTGCTAAAAGGCAGCCATTAAGCATGGACATGTTAACTCAGGTGTCTGGCAAACGGGAACATTTCAGACCCAAAATAAACCTCCTGCAGTAGATACTGCCGGTTGATTATACACCTCCACTTGCATCCCTCAACATTGGCAATAGCCTCCGTTACCCAGGCTCTGTGAGGTGGCAGCACTTTCTAGCCCCTCACACGGATAACATTCAAAAGCCGGCTAAATGACCAGACTATCTTCTCGGCGAAATTATACAGCCCAGTGAGCATCGGTTAAGCACGACTACGTTGGCAAAGGCAGACTGCATAACAGACACCTTAAAAACCTTCATAAATGTTCTGCTTGATACAGACAATGATCAATGCACACACATGTGTTGTTGTTACTGCCAAATGTGTTGACAGCGCCATGCACTAGCTCTAGGCAACTATAGCATGCTGGCAGTCCTGCTAGGCACATTATGAACCTGGTGCGTAACAATCTATTGACAAAGACATCTGCTCCACCCACATGAACCGAACCGGAAAAAAAACACCCACCGAGACGTGTATGTGGAGGCACCTACTGGACTTGTCATCCTTAAGACATCTATGGCGCTTCTTACACCAGGTGGCAGGCCTGTTCGTGTGCCAAAGTGCACACAACAGTGTTCACAGTTTTCATCAAAGTAGGCTGTCCCCAATACGAACCCCACTGAACAAAATCAGATACAAAAGAAAATGAGTATAAATTAGTTATGGGAGACGGGTTCCGAAGCAGCCATAGTTTTACATATTTCAGTGGGTTTACGGTTTATCTATTTTTCTCTGTGATGTTTTAGTTACTTTCAGCAGTCTTCCTATGTACTAAACAACCACTTTGTCACCATCAATTTGAGTAATATCCAACTGAGGAAGATTGCAGGAAACACCAGACATATATCACACAGAAATAGGTACATTGACTGTGAAATAAATAAAAACATTACTCATTTGAACCATCCAGTCCGAGGAACCTTTTCACGCATTCAGGCTTCTGAATGACTTATTTAATTTACACCTTTATGTAACATGTAGGCGTTAATTTGTTCTGGTCTCGCAGGCCAAAAATAACCCATGCAAGAAATCCGCACCTACTTGCCCACATACATTAAGAGCTACAAGCAGGTACCTAGTTTCAATCCAGGTAGGTCACAGGCCAAAAGTAGACTCCCTTTTTCAGCCAGGACAGTGTTGCATTAAAACCAGAAGCATTAGTAGAAGACACTTTGTTTCACAGCAGTGACTATGTCAAATAGTTTCAGCCTGCACAGCTCACAGGCTCACAGGCTAGATGAAAGCATTTATTTTTTACCCACATACATCACAGGCTAGAAGAATGGCTTCTACTTTTGGCACACGTAGGGTGAGGGTCACAGGGATGACCAACTTGTGTACGTCACAAGCATTGGCTGGTTCAGGAAACCGTCATTCTAACTAATACCAGCATACATAGTGTAACCAGACGTTTAAAAACATATTTCAAAATTTGCAAAATAAGGCCCCAGTTGTGATTCTAACCAGTTTTTGTAATGTTTTATCATGCATTGCAATTGTGGCATTGATGTGTCCATCTAGCTAAATGTGGGACTAGTACTAATTCTAAGTCTACAACTGGACCAATGCTGCCACTGCAGCAAAATTAGGGTAGACACATTAGGTTATTGGAAACACTGGACCTGTCTGTACCAGTACACATTTGGCCTAGTTCTGGACTTATGGCCCCTGACAACAGTGTTCCTTGTATGTGTTCCAGGCATGTTGCTGGACCAAGCAAACAAGAACTAATTGTGAAACAATTACCGATTACAAAACAAGGCAAACAGATCACTGTCTCACCGGAAGAGCGCAAAATTTACAGAACTTAAAACATAGCTCGACGGTACTTTTACACCCTTGCTTGTAGACAGAATAACAAGTTTCATGACTGAAATAAATCCACTTACTTTCTATGCCTGAATAATATATTTTAAAATGAATGAAATTAATTAATTGTGGGAACCCTTGCTATAGTTAGCCTGCATAGATTCAGGAGGTACTTATTGTAATCCCTCCTAGAAAGTAGGATCACTTTTCCTGGTGAGAAAACAATAGATAATTTGCAAATTCCAAAACCAAAAAGAAATCATAACCAACAAAATGTAATACTTTTTAAAACAATTTCAGCAGGCTGCACAGTAAGAACAAACGAGAAGTGAGTGTGCTTCCTGTCTGCGATATCAGGTTTCCCAATGCAGTCTAACGCGCTCATTCAAATAAGCAGCAAAAATAACCTTCACAAAACCGAACTGACAGATCCAATATGTTAACGGTATATGGTATCACACCGGTAAACTATGTTCACACCGCATCCCAGAGTTCTTTGCATGGGGAGCCTTCAGTTTCCATTACGATGTTGTGTTTGTTTTCACAGTGTGAATTAGTAGGCTGCTGCAAACTGTTTACGCGAAAGATTTCACGGGAATAAAAAATTATGTTTCGGCGATTCCTGTTGAGGGGAAGTTTTTATTTGTTACCACGACAACCTGTCTCAAATATAATTACTGGCTATTCCTGTTTTGGCAGTCAGTGTTGATCAGTTAATAAGTAGGAAATTGCTGGCAAACATTTCACCTGCCACATAATAAACTCATCAAACCATAAAAAGGGCCTATAATTAGTTCAATGAAAACGTCATAAACCTACTAAGAATTCTGAATTAATCAATACTAGGAATGCATTAACAGAGTAAAATTTGAAACTGACAAAAAGCTGACTTCTGTGAACTATAGAAAACATGGTTAATATTAAATATGTAAGGCTTAACATATTAAAATGGTAACCAGGAGAACTATTTTACCAGTTCAAATATTTTGTGGTAGACAAGTGTATTAATTGAACCATACATAAACCCAATCGAGATGTGTATTATGTCGTGAAATAAACAGTATACAAGTGGGTGACATCCATTTTCAAAGCATAATTAGCAATAAGACTTTTTTACTCCTAAATTTGTTACCCATTCACTATCTTTCCAGTGAAATTACTACCCCTTCCTGTCCCCGATTGGACGGATGGATGGGTCTCTGGATAAACCTATGATTGTAACTAATACAATTGTATATGTAAGATATAGAATACTGCTAAGAAAGCATGAATAACAAACAAGACCAGAAACAAGATGGCTGCTAACACTAAACAAGATGGCTACAAACACTAAACAAGATGGCTGCTAACACTTGGCAGTCGTAATTATTCCATGGCTGTCATAACTGGAAATAGTAACTTGCCCTAAGAGGTACAGCAGTGACATTTGCCCTGAGAGAAATATGTCTGTTTTGATGCTTTTGTGTATCATTGTATCAATGTAAATATCAACATCTCAAACACAGCCCACAGCGACAACTAGATTAAGATTAAATAAACTACATTAAATAAGCAACATGCTGCTGATGTGATGTGTCCAAGTTGCTATCAGATTATGACCCAATCTTCCTTCAGGATTACAAACATATCATTTTATATTACATATGTGTGCATAATTATATATATATATATATATATATATATATATATATATATATATATATATATATATAAATACTAAAGGCAGTGCAGCTTGTGAGAGATAAGCAACACAACATACGAGAAACATTCTCTAAAAATCACAATTTTTTGTATGCACATAATTCTATATTGATGTAATTATACTTATACTCATATTACATTTACTACTAGTTAGAATGCTAAATTAAAATATATTAGTCACACACCCAGTGGCCAAAACCTTACGCTGAGACACATTTTGGTCAACCTATAAACAGAGGTAGGCCAAACATAGAAAATATAACAAACATGATCAACATATGCTGCCGTGTGACTGCATTGTGTGAGTGCAACTGCAACATTGAGATTTTAAACACAGTTACAAGCTCATTACATTGCAATTTGGTTGGCAGTGTAGCTTTAATAATTATATTTATTCTAGTATTAGTTCAGTTCAGATGTTTGATTACAAAGTAACATTAAAAATGCACAAGGAATTGTTTGCGCTGTGGCATCAACATTCAACATACATATAAAACATACATACGTACACACACTTTCCTGTCCCCATCAAATACACATTGTACTACACAAACCACATAAAGCTGAGCTACAAAAGTGCAAATTTAGTGGCCAACTGTCAACACACTGAAGGACAATCTCTTGGCATAAAAGGTTCAACTTGCTAAAATTATATTAATGTTGTCTGAACATTATATAAAAGTTAAAAAATAACATATATATCATTATTACAAACATTGATGATTTATACTGAAAACAGTGAGGCCTTAGTTAACGTTGGACACAGTGTCCCTTTGTGATTCCTCTGTCAGTTACATGAACAGGCAAGGAAGGTCGATGGTCTCATGTTACTTAGACCAACTGATTGACTCGATGCCCTGGCCAAACGATATCTGATCAACAAAGCACAGTAGGACCGAGATAATCTGAGAATATCAATAAATCAATACAATATAATTTACAAAGCCTGAAGAGTTAATAAAATCTGACCTGCACTCAGTTCCTATGTCCTTTATGCTACATGTTTAATTTTATATAAAATGTGTACAAATAATATTAAAAGAACTTATAAATCTACATCGCATTGTAATGATTTGTTTAAAGACTTGAATTGTAAGACATTTGTAGTACCAGGTAAGTAAAATGTCTGAATTTTTTCGACAATAAAAAATTATATTTTCATTATTAAAACAAAAATTATTTAACATTTAAATAATAAATAAGATTTTATTTCAGACATTCATATGTCTATATAAAAAGGAAATCGGTAAAAAGTATGTTAATAAATAAAAATATAATTACATAATATTATACATCATACAAAATAAAAAGAAGTGGACCCATTTAATATACCGGTATATGATTTTATAATTTATTTTTTATATATTTTATATAATTTATATATACATATAATATTTATATATATATGTATAAATATAATACATATATACACACATACATACATATATATATATATATATATATATATATATCTGTATACATGTATTATATTTATAAATAAAAGTAGATATACACTGTACTGTGCATAAAATAAAATAATCGAGTTCACTTCTTTTTATTTCATATCATGTTACTTTTGCTTCAGGCACATGACTATTCAACACAAAACACTCGTAGCCACAGAACACAGTCACCACACAAATAACCAATCAACTTGTCATGTTTAACATTTACACCCCATATTAAACAAACACAAGCCTGCAGGGTGGAAGACTGACCACAAGTAACTTTACAAACACACACTGACCAACACGTCTAGACGTCAGATCTGGGACCATTTCACAAAGACAAAAAAACTCTTAACAAAAAGTTGTCATTAAACAAAATTGTTGTTAAATTTAATGAGTTTTTTCTCAAAACACAAATATTGATTGCCGTAGTACCGAGGACACTATTTCCATGACACACCAATGACAGTGTGCCGGTGGCGTGTTATGGTGTTGACAATTGTCAGGTATTCAAGATCACTGTTAAGGATCAAAATTGATCTTAAAGTGCAAAATCGGGTTAAAGCTCTTTACAACATTAGTGAAATAGTCCCCAGGTCATTGGGCAAATTCTTCTTGAAATAGTACCTTATGACAATTAGAAAGTCACAAAAGTCATGGTTGATAATACAGTTCACAAACCCATTCCGATTTGACAGCGACATACAAATCACGTCCATGACTCGGAGATCACGGTAATGTCGGTCCTGTCTCAGTTTGAGATGTAAAAGAACCACTGAGGGTGACAAGCACCCTGGCAGTGACCACCCTCAGTGCCAGTGTGGAAAGGTCGGCTTGGCATAAATGTTCTGATAAAAGCTGACTAGTTGAATGATACCTCACAAGATTGTAACATTGTAAACAGGGTATATATATATATATATATATATATATATATATATATATATATATATATATATATATATATATTATCAACTAATCAGTTAATAGGACCATGCCAAGTAAATAAATAGAATGCACTTGATAAATAAAAAAACTAACAAACAACCCAAGAAATTCTAACTCTGATTTGACAATACAACCCAGAAATATCAACTTGGAATTAACAATAAAACACAGAAATGTCAATTTGACTTTCACAATATAGCACACTGAGCACAGAAATGTCAACTTTGATTTGACAATGTATATCAGAAACCGTAAACTATAATTATGACAATGTATATCAGAAACCGTAAACTATAATTTAGCAGTACAGCCCAGAAAGAGCCAGAAATCCCCAACTCAGACTTGACATTACATCCAAGAAAGCCAACACTTAACTCTACAATAATTTTATAGCCCAAAAAGCAACAACTCTGACTTGACAATACACTGTAGAGCCAATAATCTCTGTCCTGACAACCTAACAGAAATTTACCAACTGAGCCATTATAAACCCTACTTTCGCTTGACAGATAACTCTGCACATACTTGCCATCTACAACCCAGAACACACCCAGAAAGCGTCAACTGTCACTTGACAACATAGCCAGCCATTCACCAACTCTGGTCGTCTGTAGTTTTCCGCTGTCACATCAACTTTGCCATGCCAAACATCTGCCTTCCCTTCTAATTACCCCCCAGTGCCAGCGAAAACCTGGATATACCCTGGCAAATTCTTTCAATTTACGTTGTGTGATTAGCCAACAAACACCTGTGGTCTTGTTCACATGGTAGCAGCCACGGCCGGGCGCTCTTTGCACCTAATCTAGACAACTCTCACACCGGATCAATCTCAATTCTCGCCCTGCCAGACGGAAGTCGCAGTGGAAGCAGCAAAGGAAACCGGAAAAAAGAGGCGAAATTTGATGCTAAGAAGACTGAAGGCACATTAAAGGCAAGCCAGCATGTGGCAAGTGACAGCCAAGGGGTGCTTTGGCCTGACAGACACCCCACCCCACCCCGCCTCATTAGTCCGGATCAACAGCTCCTTCTGCTGTTGTCTGAAATGCCAACCTTTGCAGCATACGATGGACAACATTGAGTGTTTTAAACTGAGACATTTCAGTATATATATAATATTCTTAGTATCAAAATCATCGTCATTGTGCAGCTGCTTGTCTTGTGTTATCCTCTGCCCCGTAGTGCCTTTCTCATACTCATCTATTTTATCTCACTGCAGCTTCATTGCAAGGCAAATGGTGTTTGTTATTTTAATATTCCGACTGCGAAATGTCTGAGGTTTTAAACTAAACTTTCTGGCATTATCAGGAAGCCAGCTGGGATTACCCCAGATCACATTTGTAGCAGCTCAACACGTCCCATGTTCATTCGTATGCTTGTGACTTGTGAGAAACACTCACTGAACAGAACTAATAATAAGCTGGTAAACATGGTTCATATATTTGCAAGTTCAAGTTATTTAATGAAAAGAAACAGCAATAAATATAGGTGAAATTGGTAAATGCATAGTATTAATAATTACATAATATGTACATAATATATATATATATATATATATATATATATATATATATATATATATAATATATATTATATATATATTATATATATATTATGTATATGTATATGTATATGTATATGTATATGTATATGTATATGTATATGTATATGTATATGTATATGTATATATATATATATATATATATATATATATATATTAAATCAAGTAAATAATGTTTCTAAAATATAAAGTTTGCTAAAAACCCTCACATACTGACTATTGAACTACGAAGGTATTTCCATTTATAAGCCACTTGGTTTTTTTTTAAAGTCGCTTACAGGTGGCTAAATCATTACTAGTACCTGTCCCATAACAATTTAAAATCTGATCTTCCCCCAACCAACACACCATGTCATTGTATCAATGACAAGTAATTCCTGTGATGGAAGTAGGTTGACACATAGGAAATCGACTGGCAGCTCACAAAGAACTGGAGCAAGCTGTGAATACGCACCAGTTTACGCTAATTTGTAATGACAGCGTTTGCGTGTTCGAATAACAGAAATTTGACCCGGTTGAAATATTTTCTTTACAACAGCTATTTATGTTACAGGCAGCCTCAGAAGAATTAGTGTTTTCGAACAAAATTGCATTGCAAACTTTCTTTTTTCTGTTTGGTGTGCCTGTTTTTGAAAGTGACGTGAGATTCTTTTGGTATCAGTTATATTACAATGTATTTTGTCTGTGTTTTAATGACATAACATATAGATTTCTGTTGGAATTAAATACTTAAGACTAATGTAATGGCTACTTCATTGCGTAACGGATACATTTATGTAACACTTTCTTCATGTCAGTTTATGTAATATATTTATCATATTTTCAATATATAGCCATTACATAAATTTAAACCTTTACATAAGCTAATAGGCATTTACACCTGCATTTTAATATTTAATTGGTGTAGTACATCTATAATTTACATTAACTACAACAACATACACTCAATAACTTCACCTGAGTATATAAACTTTACACACAATTAATTGCTTTCAACAAAATGTTCCATTCTCTATTCTATTTGAAGCAACTAATAATGATATCCCTGCAATTATTTTTAGCAGAAGTAGCAAGTGCGCAGACATTGCAGCCGTGTCACAAAGAGTGGCGCCCCCTTGTGAATGCAAGAACAACTTCAAGTCCTCTGGGCCAAACTAAGACATTTTACATCTTCTACTCAATATTAACTCAATATTTCCTCAATGTGTACACATTTTTGTACAACCACACAGTATCTACGCCATAACATTCCACTTTATCTACAAGATCAGATGTTATTTTGTTCATTAACAACATTATATTTTGATATGCTATATTAATTGTTATACTATTTGTATATCAGTTTTATGTGCAACGTTGCAAACATTTCAGGATATGGCACTTTATATTTCTGGAAAGCACATAACTATTTTGCAATGATTGTGTGAAGAATATTCATTGTCACCGTCACCCCTCACTGCTTTCTAATTATTGATCACAGTATATATATATATATATATATATATATATATATATATATATATATATATATATATATATATATATATCAACACTCCACTTGGTTGTGTATGTTACATAACACTGAGATGGGGTGGGGTGGCTGTGTTGCCCTCTCCACCCCCCATCAGATATTACACCATCTGTGCCCTGAAGGTAGACGCAAAGCATGTCAACAACCCAACCCCTGGTGTCAGTGAAATGGCCCCTCCCCCCAGGCCAGGTGAACGTCCCTGCTACAGGTATGACATTACCCCAACATGCAGGTTATCACCCCCACTGACCTGTGGGCGATCCACTGTCCCAATGACCCAGGTCGTCCAGTGCACTAACACACACCCTGAAGCAATGTATACTCAGGACAGGTGTACCGACTACCCCGGTAGGCCTGTGTACACTACACACATACACACAGAACTTGGCACTGTAGACCCTCAATAGAAGCCACTCCAGGCACACCATACAACTGTTCACTTATCAATGACTTCTGACGGTCACCGACTCAAATTCCGGGAATCACAGAGGGCCTGATGACATCATGAGGGTCTTTTCTGGCTGATAATACAATACAATACAATCACATATGATAATACCTTAATCTCCCCTGCAGAGAAATGCATTCCACCCTCATGAGATCAACAGATCTTGTACTATTCCCGGTATCCTTCAGTAGATTAGCATTTCAATGTATATTTTCATTTCATAAACTGTAAACAAGCAGTTCACGTACAACAAAACAAGTTCACAGTATGCTGCAACTGTCAGGGTTTGCTCTGTGTTTTAGACAAAGTGTTGGCCTCAATGTTATGCGTATTTTACACACAACTATTTTTTAGTTGTTTTCAGACACTAAAGTATTAATATATACCGGTAATAACATTATAGTTTAATTTCATTCTGGGCAATCACAGAGATTGAAATGGGTGCATAAAACATGCAAAGTATATTTGTTAAAAATAGATTGAAATAATATATAATTTAAGACATTAGCAAAAATATAAATTACAATGTAGATAATATTAATTTAAACAATTTAAGACATTAAAACATATTTTCTGTGATTATTTGACAAAACTTATTAAAAAGTAATAGATAGTTTAAAACATTAACATAAATAGATCTAACAAATTATTTTTAGGCATTACAATATTTTATATTGAATAAAATATAATAAAATATTATAAACATGGGCCATTACTGCAAAAACTACATATGGAGAAAAATACCGGTGTAAATGTTGTCGACAAAAACAACTGGGCTTTCCAGCTCTGTCAAGGAAGGTCATGGGTCAATGGTCAAAGGTCAAAGGAACCAAAGTAGACCTCAGCCCTTGGGAAGAGATGTATACAATAGACTGCCCCCAAAGTTGGCCAAACAATACATAATTGTAGAGATCTACAGAAATATCCATTGTACTGACACAATGTCTGTATGTGACACTAACAAATGCATTACATCCGAACCGACAAATGATGTCGTGTCACAAGGTTCATTCAAACCATTGTTTCAAGGCGACTATCTAATGACGTGAAACACAGCAACGTTACGCTCACACTTCACAATTCTTATTATTAGCCCCGAGACCTATAAACTTCTCAAGTGTGTTTAAACTCTGCTGCTCTGAGGGGCTACAGTTTCATCCGTGGCTGGATCCTGCATGGATGGAAGCTGGAAATAACCTGATGGTGATTGGGTGAATGGTCACCAGTCAGCCTGGAACAAAGTGATGCCGGTCTATTTTTAGTCCTACAAAACTGAGATAATGTTGCAGAAAATAAAAACGGCATCGTCTGGCAGGAAGGGAAACGGATATCTGGCTGGTGGTGACAGGGGGTCAGACATGTTGGTTGTTATGGGTTAAACACTGCTTCCTGGAGTCGGTCGGGAACCAGTTGTGCTTATAAAATTAATCGATTATTGTGGGTGTAGGAAGTTTGATGGCATAGCTTTATGTAGAGACCCGTCCACCCGTCTTCTGGATGGGTAAAAACGAATATGGACGGGTAGAAATATGGGTGGACGGGTGGTGGACAGGTAAAACATGAAGGAGCAAAAAAGTCTTCCAAAACCATAGATATTGTTAGTTATGCCTTGAAAGTGAGTGAAAATTGAGCCACATGTGTGTTTGTAGTCCATTTCAGTTCAACATTTCAAAGTTAACATCCATGTGTCCACCAAAACATGTGTGACATAACTGGCAATAATGTTATCCTGCATAAAGCCCTGGATGGCAATACCAGTCTGATATATCTGCACGTGACATGAACTTACAACATGTTTAATCGGGTGAAAATTCAACAGTAAGCTAAATCACCATTGGAAAACTAAAAACTGCATATAGGGTGAACTTTATCATAAAATAAATAATTGAACTTGGAGATTTACTGGCACACAAGTATAATGAAAACTGGGCCACTGATATGACATAAATGCTGTGGAGGTCTGCTTGAGTACAGAGCTCCATACGGAGTTATCTGGTGGGACATGGCCCGAGCATGCTATGTTGTGAGCAGTCTGCTCCTCCCAGCCACTGGAGATAGGCACAGACTCAACGTGGACATTATCTCACGCCGACCAGCAGAGAAATAACTACTTGTGCACTCGCAACCTGTAGGTGTGTTGTCTCACTAAGCCATTTGGCTACAGTAGACTTGGTGATCTCTCACTATGCCATTTGGCTACAGTAGAGTTGGCGATCTCTCACTGAGCCATGTGGCTACAGTAGAGTTGATCTCTCACTGAGCCATGTGGCTACAGTAGAGTTGACAATCTCTCACTGAGCCATGTGGCTACAGTAGAGTTGACAATCTCTCACTGAGCCATGTGGCTACATAGAGTATCACGAGTGTGGACGAATTGCTCTCACTGAGCCATGTGGCTACAGTAGAGTTGACAATCTCTCACTGAGCCATGTGGCTACAGTAGAGTTGACGATCTCTCACTGAGCCATGTGGCTACAGTAGAGTTGACAATCTCTCACTGAGCCATGTGGCTACAGTAGAGTTGACAATCTCTCACTGAGCCATGTGGCTACAGTAGAGTTGACGATCTCTCACTGAGCCATGTGGCTACAGTAGAGTTGACGATCTCTCACTGAGCCATGTGGCTACAGTAGAGTTGACAATCTCTCACTGAGCCATGTGGCTACAGTAGAGTTGACAATCTCTCACTGAGCCATGTGGCTACAGTAGAGTTGACAATCTCTCACTGAGCCATGTGGCTACAAAGAGTTGACAATCTCTCACTGAGCCATGTGGCTACAGTAGAGTTGACAATCTCTCACTGAGCCATGTGGCTAGAGTAGAGTTGACAATCTCTCACTGAGCCATGTGGCTACAGTAGAGTTGACAATCTCTCACTGAGCCATGTGGCTACAGTAGAGTTGACAATCTCTCACTGAGCCATGTGGCTACAAGTAGAGTTGACAATTCCTCACTGAGCCATGTGGCTACAGTAGAGTTGACAATCTCTCACTGAGCCATGTGGCTAGAGTAGAGTTGACAATCTCTCACTGAGCCATGTGGCTACAGTAGAGTTGACAATCTCTCACTGAGCCATGTGGCTAGAGTAGAGTTGACAATCTCTCACTGAGCCATGTGGCTACAGTAGAGTTGACAATCTCTCACTGAGCCATGTGGCTACAGTAGAGTTGACAATCTCTCATTGAGCCATGTGGCTAGAGTAGAGTTGACAATCTCTCACTGAGCCATGTGGCTACAGTAGAGTTGACAATCTCTCACTGAGCCATGTGGCTACAGTAGAGTTGACAATCTCTCACTGAGCCATGTGGCTACAAAAGAGTTGACAATTCCTCACTGAGCCATGTGGCTACAGTAGAGTTGACAATCTCTCACTGAGCCATGTGGCTACAGTAGAGTTGACAATCTCTCACTGAGCCATGTGGCTACAGTAGAGTTGACAATCTCTCACTGAGCCATGTGGCTACAGTAGAGTTGCATCTCTCACTGAGCCATGTGGCTACAGTAGAGTTGACAATCTCTCACTGAGCCATGTGGCTACAAAAGAGTTGACAATCTCTCACTGAGCCATGTGGCTACAGTAGAGTTGACAATCTCTCACTGAGCCATGTGGCTACAGTAGAGTTGACAATCTCTCACTGAGCCATGTGGCTACAGTAGAGTTGACAATCTCTCACTGAGCCATGTGGCTACAGTAGAGTTGACAATCTCTCACTGAGCCATGTGGCTACAGTAGAGTTGACAATCTCTCACTGAGCCATGTGGCTACAGTAGAGTTGACAATCTCTCACTGAGCCATGTGGCTACAAAAGAGTTGACAATCTCTCACTGAGCCATGTGGCTACAGTAGAGTTGACAATCTCTCACTGAGCCATTGGCTACAGTAGAGTTGACATCTCTCACTGAGCCATGTGGCTACAGTAGAGTTGACAATCTCTCACTGAGCCATGTGGCTACAGTAGAGTTGACAATCTCTCACTGAGCCATGTGGCTACAGTAGAGTTGACAATCTCTCACTGAGCCATGTGGCTACAGTAGAGTTGACAATCTCTCACTGAGCCATGTGGCTACAGTAGAGTTGACAATCTCTCACTGAGCCATGTGGCTACAGTAGAGTTGACAATCTCTCACTGAGCCATGTGGCTACAGTAGAGTTGACAATCTCTCACTGAGCCATGTGGCTACAGTAGAGTTGACAATCTCTCACTGAGCCATGTGGCTACAGTAGAGTTGACAATCTCTCACTGAGCCATGTGGCTACAGTAGAGTTGACAATCTCTCACTGAGCCATGTGGCTACAGTGAGTTGACAATCTCTCCTGAGCCATGTGGCTACAGTAGAGTTGACAATCTCTCACTGAGCCATGTGGCTACAGTAGAGTTGACAATCTCTCACTGAGCCATGTGGCTACAGTAGAGTTGACAATCTCTCACTGAGCCATGTGGCTACAGTAGAGTTGACAATCTCTCACTGAGCCATGTGGCTACAGTAGAGTTGACAATCTCTCACTGAGCCATGTGGCTACAGTAGAGTTGACAATCTCTCACTGAGCCATGTGGCTACAGTAGAGTTGACAATCTCTCACTGAGCCATGTGGCTACAGTAGAGTTGACAATCTCTCACTGAGCCATGTGGCTACAGTAGAGTTGACAATCTCTCACTGAGCCATGTGGCTACAGTAGAGTTGACAATCTCTCACTGAGCCATGTGGCTACAGTAGAGTTGACAATCTCTCACTGAGCCATGTGGCTACAGTAGAGTTGACAATCTCTCACTGAGCCATGTGGCTATAAAAGAGTTGACAATCTCTCACTGAGCCATGTGGCTACAGTAGAGTTGACAATCTCTCACTGAGCCATGTGGCTACAGTAGAGTTGACAATCTCTCACTGAGCCATGTGGCTACAAAAGAGTTGACGATCTCTCACTAAGCCATGTGGCTACAGTAGAGTTGACAATCTCTCACTAGCCATGTGGCTACAGTAGAGTTGACAATCTCTCACTGAGCCATGTGGCTACAGTAGAGTTGACAATCTCTCACTGAGCCATGTGGCTACAGTAGAGTTGACAATCTCTCACTGAGCCATGTGGCTACAGTAGAGTTGACGATCTCTCACTAAGCCATGTGGCTAGAGTAGAGTTGACAATCTCTCACTGAGCCATGTGGCTACAGTAGAGTTGACAATCTCTCACTGAGCCATGTGGCTACAGTAGAGTTGACAATCTCTCACTGAGCCATGTGGCTACAGTAGAGTTGACAATCTCTCACTGAGCCATGTGGCTACAGTAAGTTGACAATCTCTCACTAGCCATGTGGCTACAAGTAGAGTTGACAATCTCTCACTGAGCCATGTGGCTACAGTAAGTTGACAATCTCTCACTGAGCCATTGGCTACAGTAGAGTTGACAATCTCTCACTGAGCCATGTGGCTACAGTAGAGTTGACAATCTCTCACTGAGCCATGTGGCTACAGTAGAGTTGACAATCTCTCACTAAGCCATGTGGCTACAGTAGAGTTGACAATCTCTCACTGAGCCATTTGGCTACAGTACAGTTGACAATCTCTCACTAAGCCATTTGGCTACAGTAGAGTTGACAATCTCTCACTGAGCCATTTGGCTACAGTACAGTTGACAATCTCTCACTGACCCATGTAGCTACGGTAGAGTTGGGGTTCTCTCTCTAAGCCAAGTGGCTACAGTAGAGTTGGTGTTCTCTCATTAAGCTATGTGGCTACCATAAAATATTACTGACAAGCCTCCATAAATGTTGTGCCATAACATCTACATTTTCCCGGCAATTCCACTGCATGTGTTGGTGCCGTATATTCCTGGCTACCTTTGTCTGTTGACATTAAACCCAAAGTTCCATTTGCCTGCATCAGAAATATGAATCAGAAGCACCTAGCCTGACAACTAGAGCATGACTGGTATAACTGTTAAAGATAAGTAAATGTGCTTGATAAATCACCTGATTGCCAACTGCACTAGTGTCCTGTATTACTGACCCTAAAACCCAGTGTAAGTTTGAGTCCCATCAATGTCCATTTGCCTCCTGTTCTTCTCTTGGACAATGCACCGTATCAACTGTTCCTCTTGTCCACAACCTACCAGACATCTCACTCCCAAAATTGTATTTTATTTTTAGGCAAGAAATTATGTCCAATACAAATCTGTATTGTTTTTAATGAGAAACCAGTCTACAGCATTCTTATTCCAACTGGATGTTGGCATCAACAGGGTTATTAAATAGTAAATGTACCGTCCTATATCAGATTTTGGTCCCAAACCTGCCTAGCATGAAAAGTATTTGCAGTCTTTGACTGATCTAGCTGAAAACGTTGAGTCGTTCTAACATTTGATTAGAAATATATATATATATATATATATATATATATATATATATATATATATATATATATTATCACCACAATTTCTGTGTAACAATGTGTAACATAATGTGTATCACAAGAGGTTCCACAAGGGGTAACATAAGGGGTAACACAAGGGGTAACACAAGGGGTAACATAAGGGGTAACATAAGGGGTAACACAAGGGGTAACAGAACTTAGTCTGAATCAGCTGCTGTCTAAATGCTTGCAGTCACAACCAACCTATCAGTACTCATTGTATACCAAGTTATCAACACAATGCCCTGATAACTTCAACAAAGCCATTTGATATCACTTCCGTCACACAAATTACAGCACATGTGATCAATTTCAAAGGCCACTTGTGGCAGACCTGAAATTAGGCATGGTTACTCCATGATCTTGATCAGATGAAATCTGGACACATTCAATGGCCAGGTTTACCGCTCCACCAGACAAGCCACATCCTGATAGGAACAGTTGCACCTGTATTCACAATCTCGAGCTTACGTTCACTTCACTTGCTTATAAAAAGTTGCATCCTCTTTTAAAAAGTAAAAAAGTAAAGGCAAGTTCTTATATAGCGCAGTATTTAATCCTCAGGATTGCTCAAAGCACTTTACACTTTACTTTCCTGGCAGACCTGTTCAATCAAACATCATCTCAACTTCTCTGGGAAGCATCCAACCATATGCTACAATTAATACGTGAAGACTGCTGCTACACATATGCACCATTGTCTATAGCCAGGTACTCGTTTATATAGCCGAGTGAACAGGATTCGAACCCGGGTCCTCTTAGTCGAGAGTCTGATGCTCTACCCATGAGCCACTATGCTCTACTTGGTTTCGCCGATCGTTTTGTGGTTCAAATGTGTACACTGGGAGAAGTAAACAAATGCATTCCAATGTTAAATTCTGTTTAGCCCAAAAAAATCCATTAGATAAATATATTTGCAAAATCTCCAACATCTATTCTGTCAAATTTGTGCAAATAAATTGTTAGAAAACTTGTTTCAAACAAATGCTTACATAAATATTGACATACCTAATCTGAATTTTGACAAATATGCCTTATTCATAAAACTGTCAGTCCTACCTGCATTGTGTGAATTGCTCAATACCCAGAACATGTCATTGAAACAGGCCAAGATTCCAACAAAGTGATTTTAGGCACAACATAAGTTACATAACTATAGCGGGTGAATAGTTCATTTTATTCTGATATCATGGCTTAAAAAAGAATTATCTGCAAAGGACTCAACATGGGATCGCAATCTTGTAACTTATCAAAGCCAATTGCGGATAGAAATTTCACCTTCAACCCATTTAATTTGGCAACTGCACGTTTTCTGGGAACTGGTAAAAATTGTCTTACGCAGAGAAAGTATAATTGTAATCATGCAGTTTTATGTGATAGCATTACTTGAAGTAATACGGCCTGTAATTGGGTCGTGATACATGAAGCCACACGTGAAACAATAACTACTACCATATACAATGGTACAGTATCTAACTCAACGCCACACGTGAAACAATAACTACTACCATATACAATGGTACAGTATCTAACTCAACGCCACACGTGAAACAATAACTACTACCATATACAATGGTACAATATCTAACTCAACGCCACACGTGAAACAATAATTACTACCATATACAATGGTACAGTATATAACTCAACGCCACATGTGAAACAATAACTACTACCATATACAATGGTACAGTATCTAATTCAAAGCCACATGTGAAACAATAAATGCTAGACTCACCATGAGTGTACTCCGTGTGACTGGAACCGTGCTTCTGTCGTCGTCAAGTGGTGTGTGCACACTTCTCTCTCACTGGCACAGCATCTTTTCGTTCATCTGACGAGATCCACGGTCAACAGCCCTGCAACATCTGCATTGGTCAGTGCTGGGAACTACAGTTTCTGATCATGTTAATAAGTAATTACCATCACAAATGTAATCGCTGGCCACAGGGGTCTCTGATTGTGGTTGTGCAGAAGTTTTATTGATCAGTCAATCACAAAAGCTGGACAGGATGCAGTGTTATGTAACACTCCTGGGAGGTAATCTTCACAGGGAAGAGGCTGCAGTAGTAGAATTCAATAGACACATGGGCGTGATTGCGTAAATGCTTTATTAGAGAAATAGATCAATGTAAGGGTGGAAGACACCGTCATTCAAACTCCCAGAGTAATCTACTGAGCACTGATTGATTAGACTTGCAAAACGAACAGTATCGAACACATTCAATGAAGCAATGCTTAAATCGAGAGTATCTGTTCACCATTTATTAAAACAATGTTAATACCAGAAAGCAGAATACTGTTTCTTGATGGTGTACTGCGTGACAAACTGTGTTTGCTTAACACACACAATTTTTATATTTCTATGTGAAGTGTTAAAATTGTTGGTAAAAAATGACAAGACATAGGATTCAGTCCACATCACCTGATCACCAGTTCCAACCAATTCTGATTCCAATTAGCTTTTTTCTTCCAATTCCAATAATATTCCTTTCCCATTTCCCACAGATGTTTTATTCCAAATCCACACGCGATTCCAATTTCAATTGTGATTCCAACTACAGTGTACTAGCAACTTTCCAAAAAATTCTGAATCCACCCACATTATGGTAATTCCAATTCTGATTTAAAATTTTAAAAATTGCCCAAAGTAGAATAGAAGATGTGTAAAACAATTGTCAAAACTCAACAATGTTTATTTCTCTCCAAACAGTTACAATTACTACAATGACAGCCCACATATTATTAAAATGGCTTAATGCCCAAATTAAAAGTCTGACTAGTTAGGGTCAGACTTTTTTCTAGGAGTAATTTACAAAAATTAAACATTTCATTAGACATTCTGTGTGTTTTGGCTCAGCGGCTCAAGAAGAGACAATTTATTTTAAGTTAATTGGACTAGCAATTAACTTCAAAATAATAAACATATTGTCTTTCCTCTTCCTTTGTCACATGACCTGGTACATAAAATATTGTTTACAACTTTAATGAACATCATGTTATTTTGGCAGAAATAATCTAGAAAAAAAGATAGCTGGAATCAAGGAAAGACAATTTATTTTAAGTTAATTGGACTTCCGATTAACTTAAAAATAATATTATCATTGCCACATGACCTGGTACAGAAAATATTGTAACTGTAATCAATATCATGTTATTCTGGCTGAAATAATCTGGCATGATTTACCCCGCCCCCACCATGGATCCACCTGAACAAACATTGAAACGAACCTTGTCTAATGAAAATACTGGGGTGGAATTTTAATTACATTCCTCCCGGAGACCCAGTTAGTGTCCTAAACAGTTCTGTGCTAAATTACATGAATGATGGCTTGATTGAAAAACTATTTTTTATCAATGAAACACTGAGCCCAAACTCACAGAATATCTAATTTTATGTTTTAACAAATTATAAAATTAGCCCTAGAAAAATTTCTCTGGGATAATGTGCTATCAACATTTTTTTTTGACTGTTGCATTCAACTTAGTATAGTAAGTATACTCTGCGCTAGGCTGAGACACTTCTAAAATAAAATAGTTAAAAATTCACTCAAGACAGCAGCCATTTTGTTTGTTACCATGGAAAAGTTCAGTAGTTTTTACTCAGAATGATGCATTGGTGTGCAAAAAGAGATATATATATATATATATATATATATATATATATATATATATATATTATATATTATTATATATATATATATACATATATATATTATTATATACATATACATAGTTACATACATACATACATACATACATACGCATAAATAAAAAATCTACATGCTGTATCCAGTCAGGAAGCTACCACACATACTGCCAAAATATGTTTATATTAAACATGTGGCAAAGCTGAAGCCAAACGGCTGAGCAAGCAATTCAGTGTCCCAGTTGTTGTTAATGAGTAAAATCATATTTATCTGAATCTAAATAAAGTACCTGCACATTAGACAGAATAAAATGATGGAGTGAGAACTTTAATTCAAATATAGGCTATGTCCATCTTCACATATTCTAGCAAGTCCACAGAATTGGGAAGGAGAAATTCAAATAACACATAAAGCATTCGATTTCGAACACAAAAACTGCCTATGCACTTTAAGAACGACTGACTCCACTGCTAGATTCCAGTGCCTGCCAGGTTGTCTCTCTGGTGATTAATGATTCAGTCTCACAAAAGACGGTCTCCATACCTATTCACAACAACACTGACAGTGACAAAGTAGGCCGATAAAACTCACTATCATATTTCTATCTACCATATTTCCTCAAGTGAATCACACATTCCAAGTGCTGCGTTATTGTGTAACGACAGAACATTTTATATTCTACTATACAAATCAAGGTCGTAGTACTGTCAATCACTTTTAGTACCGTCAATCATTTTTAGAAACTGCTCTAAATCCTCCCTGTCAACAATAAAGTGTGGATAATTTACACACATTTCTGAAAACCCTGCTGTATCATGCAGCTAAAACTATTTGTTTCTAATAATAAAGCATTTCAAGCAATGTAAGATTAACAATAAATTTGCAAAAAATAATTTTTTTTAATTCATTGTCACAAAATAAATATATAAATATCATTTTCATTAGTTAAAGTACTGACGTTTGGCTACAATCTGTGTAAACTAAGGATTTCATCACATGAACAATAAGATGATCGTTAAAGCTCTAAGTTGTTATATACCACAGTGCATCCAATCCTTAGGTTGCTCAAAGTGCTTTATACTCTACCCCTGGCAGACCTGTTCAATCAAACTCCACCTTGGCTTCTATGGTGCGCGCGAAGACTATCCCAACACAACTATCACCACTGTCTATAGCCAGGTATTTATTCATACAGCCGAGTGACATGAATCCCAGTAAGCACACATATCTGTATTATACAACAACATACGAGCAAATTTGTTCAATTACCTGACATTTTAGGAGATTAAAAAAACTCATTTTTACCAGAACATTGTTAAATATTCACATACACATTCAGATAAATCACATATTAAAATTACTATCAGTAATAATAGCATGAACAGCTTTTATTTAAGCCCAATAAAAAAATGCATTGTTTCTGTTCACGTAACTTTAAATATTGAACATAGCTGACAGCTTCTTTCATTTGGTGTTGTTACTTAAACGATATCAATCACAGTGATCCTTTGTTTGTAAAGCTAGATTAAGTACTTAGGCCCTACTAATCATTACTTAGAGGGGCAGGGTTATTGGGATAGGACCACAACTGGTGTAAACACAACTAAACATCAATTACCCCATAAGCCCATAAACACACAATCCTGACTGTCCTACTCCTTAGCAATGTGCAATGTTTGCCAATATTCAACACAAAACAAGAACATTCGCTGCTATTGAATGCTGAATGCTTTGCAGTATGCAAACTTGGATTTTGCTAAATGTGCCTGTATAGTGTGTACTGTGTACACAAGAAACTAGTCACCGTGGTGACTCCATCAACAGTCTTCTGTCACTTTTACCTCTTAGCGTTATTTAAAGTCCCTTTCACAATGAATTGTTTCGTACTGACTAAATCCAAAACAAATTAACTAATCCAAAACAGTGAGAGCCCGAGAGAAATGTTACTGTGTAATAAGCATGAATTCACTGTCATAGTGAAAACGTATTTTGGATAAGTGGAGCAGACGTCAGATTCAGCAAGAATGGTCACTCCTACCATGAAATCATAGTTTCAAATGTTAAAGAATTGTTTGTTGTGGAATATACTGTTCAATATGTCTATTGTCTCTTTGTGGTTATGTAGTAATATGTACATGCAGGTTCCAATTTAGTATTGTTGCCTGAGAATGGCTTAGGTTTAGTCACAGGTTAAGTAACAAGCCATCAATGACCTAACAATTTTTTTTTTTCACAATGCAGTTACGACTTCTGCCGCGGAAACTTTTCTCCCAAAACATTAAGTGATTAACCCAATTATTTTAGCAAAATAACTAATCCGGGTAAATATTTCCACTATGTTTTTCCTCCCGGTATAAATCAACGTATTGTTGAGAACTTCTCCCTGTCAAAGGGTGTTCTTTAGATTTAGTCTTAGTTAGGCTAAGTACTCTGTCTCTGAGCTTTGTATTGTAATCACCGACAGTGAATTGAGAAAATTTAATTAATACATAATGTCCATAACCCAGTCGAGATGAGTTACTAGTCCACTGCTGGTAGTTGTACACAAAAGTACAAGCAGCCAATACAACAACAGGCAATACATGCACAGCGTCCGGAGCTGTCAGATTTCGCGGTTGTTGATGTAGTAAGTTTCAAACCCATTAAACAAATCGTATCGATCTTTCGCGCAAGCATTGCCAAAGCATGTGGGCACACATATCCACTGTCATACCTACATACGATTTAGCGCCGCACATAATGATGCGGCGAATCTCGGAGAAGTTATAGCGATGGTCGGCGCCATCTTTGTTTCCACTTCGCGTAAATCTTGAAGTCACTTATGTGTTCGTAGGTAAATAAACATTGCAGAACATAAAAAAACATTTCAATGAAAAGCGTAGAACACTAAGCAAGTATTCAAAGACAACATACCAAATCTAGTTATCTCGTTAAGGTGCAGTGCATGTCCACAAGCACATGATTTCCCGAGTAGTTTTCCTCAAAAAAGTACGTCAAAGGTCACGAACTCATGTTGAAATTAGGTCAGGGTGTGCTACATTTAGTACCCCTGTCCTTACAGCGGAGTGATCAATACCGCTGTTTTCAGCCGTAGATGTTTGAGTGCTGTTTGAATAACGTAAACTATCAAATGTACACTTGCTATTATTTGAGAATCTTGATCTACAATCTTGCAACAATGCCCGTGAAAGTGTACCGTCCCTAAATGGCCTAATTAATACTGTAGAACATCGGAGTCATATATGCGGATGGCAACAATAAAAACTGTAGGCCGTGCGTGCATGCATGGCCTATACATCCCTAGCCATTGCCCCTGTCATATACTATTTACAACTTTGCAAGTCTACATAATCCAGTTCCCCGCCCCACCCAAACACACATATAATTGTAGGTTTACATACATTGTATATGTGTATTTAATAGGCTTTTAAAAGTATACTGGTGCCTTTGAGAATGCAAAATAATATACTATAGGTATGCTAGGCAACAGACACCCAATATATATATATATATATATATATATATATATATATATATATATATATATATATATATATATATATATATATATATATATATATATAAGCTGCCTAGAATGTAGTCCATGATAATTATTACTGTGTCCATATTATATTATATACTGTAGTCAAATATATGAAATTTACTTGCATGTTGAAAATAGCAAATAAATCTTTATTATATGCAACTTATGCGGAGTGAGAATAATAATAACAACAATATAAAAAAATCTTTGAAAAGACATGTTATAGTATTAAATCATCAGCATTGCTTAAAGCGCTTTAAATTATACTTTTCTACCCGACAGACCTGTTCAGTCGATCACCATGCATATCCAGACTTCTCTGGGAACCAACCATCCACGCTGCAATTAATGCACGAAAACTGTATATTCGTACACAAATATCCACCACAGTCAATAGCAGACTTCTTATTCATACAACTGGGTAAACTGGAACCACACATAAATTGAACGAACTTGCCCAAGGTCCGACACCACAGCAGCACAGGATTCGAACCCAGGTTCTCTTAGTCGAGAGGCCGAAGAAGCTCTAGCCACTGAGCCACTGCGCTTCTGCAATTCAGCGCAAGGACAAGCGTTGCACGGCATGCAAGGAACTGACAACTGCGCTGTGTCAGGCGTGTGATCATTGTGTGAATTTACAACATATCGGCCTATATGTATTTGCGATAATGAACTTCTAGAGGAACTCGGTGTCTATAGACTATAGTATAGTTATGATAAAATGAAAATTGTTGTCACCGGGGCCATGGGGTAAAAGGACCCTGAAAATAACTATATCGATTAGGAAACGTAGGAGGAGGGAGTGGTCTACTATGAGTGAATTATCCGTCAACTAAACAACCCTGTTCGCTGGGTAAATTATGCGGTTTCAGATTCCAGTGAACGTCTGTGATTGTTGATCGTATTATATGTGACGGATGATCAGGTCGTAGATCGCGCGAACATGTTTTCTCACCTGGATCGAATTAAGGCGATTTTCTGACGATGATCTCTAATCCACACTTTCCAGAAGATGTATTTTGGCAGACGATAAGCTTCGACGAAGGACTCGGGCTTGGTTACCCACCATTCCACGTATAGGCGTCGCAACCGGTGTACCTGGCAACATATTGAGGGATTTGGGCGGGGGATAGGATTAGCACTCCTCTCACAGGCACGGAAGGGGTATTTGTTTTGGTACAAATTGCCTATTATGGAGAGCCTGAGAGGTCTGAAAAAAAATACATCCACGAAAATTGTTCAATTTTTTTATTTCATTATCTATATCAGACCCGAAGAGTCATGATAGGTAACCGAAAGACTAGAAGGAATGGCGATTACCTGTCTAGTAATATGGAATCCATAAGGCATGTGGTATACGTCACAGGTGCAGATATCGCCGAAAACACCGGATGATATTCGATCAATTTTACAATGGCACTGAATAATCGGTGTAAACAGTCAGATACAACCTATTATTGAACCCACTAGTACGCGATTAGTTTGTTTCTGTCACGCACAGGTGTATCGCGTGTGGCGTGGAAGAAACAAGACGACACCATTCAAAGAACTATAATTAAATTAATAATAGCCAAATTGATTGAGCTATAAATTGGCAAAGACGTCAACTTGATGAATCTTAGTATAATAAAATGTAAATAAATTTAATGTAATTTCAACCCTCCTATGTTTCGAACTTTCGAGTCAGCACCAGCAATACCTCGGACCGAGGGTGACGTTGGTCAAGAGTCGGCCGTGCACCCTGGCATGAGTGGAGCATGATTCTCAATCTACACTATATATATATATATATATATATATATATATATATATATATATATATATATATATATATATATATATATATTATGTATTATATATTATATATATATATATATATATATATATATATATATATATATATATATATCTAGGAGAGTTCGGTGTGGGAGGGAGGGAGGGACGGAGTAGTGATGGTACTGAACCATCTCCCATTCCTTTCTTCTCTGCTCGTCTCCATCTCATGAAGTGGGCTCTCCCTCCCTCCCTCCCTCCCTCCCTCCCTCCTCCCTCCCTCCCTCCCTCCCTCCCTCCCTCCCTCCCTCCCTCCCTCCCTCCCTCCCTCCCTCCCTCCCTCCCTCCCTCCCTCCCTCCCTCCCTCCCTCCCTCCCTGACAATGACAATGACAAGGACAAGGACAAAGGAGAGGTAGATAAGACAAACAAACGAAATGACGTAACCATGGCAACATCCGTACAAAGGAAGGGTGTGATAGATAGTAGACACACACGCATACAGGCATACATACATACGCACTCGTACGCGCTCGTACGCACTCGTACGCGCTCGTACTCGCTCGTACGCGCTCGTACGCGCTCGTACGCGCTCGTACGCGCGCGCACGCGCGCACGCGCACGCGCGCGCACGCGCACACACGCATATTCGCTAGGGATGTATTTGAAAGCTCGGACAATAGAACCACTGTTACAATTTTCCTCGGTTTCCTTTACATTCCTATGTTGTTTCTAATACCATGAGAAAGGATCTGATCAATGCTTTCGTCGGTTAACTATAAATCGGTGTAATTTAATTTAACTTGTTTTATTTCGAAAACGCATACAAATGATTTGTGTATCTATATAACGTACTCCAAGTATAACAGGCCACTATGTTCTTGTTCCCGCGTAGAAATATTTACTAATGATGTAAATCGGGGAAACAAATCGAAAATTAGGTAGGGTGATTCAAACCAAATGCTGTTTCATCGCAATAAAATATACCGCGGCTCCAAGCACATGATATCAAGGTCGCATACCCTACCGTGTAAATGTTATCTTCTTATATTTGGGCAATCCTTGTTCTAGCGTTTCATCCTCCGTAACGAGATTTTGACACTGCATGATCCACCAGGCGGCGTATATATACTTCAACTTTGTCTGAGCCGCCAGGCGGGGTAACTATCGAGGCAGTAGCCCACGATTGATCCGTTACGCGGCAACCGTAACTTTTATCTTACTTGAAGGTGATTGTAGCCTGCAATTCACCATGTGGCGCCACTATAATGTTGCTACACGAATTTCCTGCGCTGTGAGCACTGGGGTCGAGTGCATCATTGACAGGAATACATGTTAGTTCTCATTACTCGTTAGAGTAAAGATTTTTTAATATATGTAAATAGTGTTTTGGTCAGTTATGATAAGGGTCAGAAGTGGCAAGCAGTCTGCGCGGCGCCTCAAGGAAATCAAATCACGGGAGAATCGTAGAAAAGGTTGCTATCGATACTGATTGCAGTTGACCAACACGAATGAACAAGTACTTAGTTTTACCACTTTTGACTTATCTGCTGCGTCTTTCCAATGCACCAACAGCTCTATCATTCTATCTTACAACAACCTGGTCGTTTATAAAACAAGGTTTAACCTGGACAAAGACACTTATCTATAGTGTCGCCTAAATTTGTAACGCATATTTTCCATCACTTTATAACAAAACTGAGACTACACTCACCTGCCATAAAAAAATAGAAAATACAAATCACAACTTGCATGTCTATCACAAAACATTGGTGTTCCTTTGCTCACAGGCTTCTTCGTGCTTTCAATTTGTTTTGCAATGGTGATTATCTTTATCTATTAATATACCAATTCCAGAGCATTCTCTCCGAGGTCTCCTTTCTTTCTGTCTTCCGTCGCGCCTCTCTCTCTCCCTCTCCCTCTCCCTCTCCCTCTCCCTCTCCCTCTCCCTCTCCCTCTCCCTCTCCCTCTCCCTCTCCCTCTCCCTCTCCTCTCCCTCTCCTCTCCTCTCCCTCTCCCTCTCCCTCTCCCTCTCCTCTCCCTCCCCTCCTCCCCTCTCCCCTCCCCCTCCCCTCCCTCCCCCTCCCCTCCCCCTCCCCCTCCCCTCCCCCTCCCCCCTCCCCCTCCCCCTCCCCTCCTCCCTCCCCCTCCCCCTCCCCTCCCCCTCCCTCTCCCTCTCCCTCTCCCTCTCCCCCCTCTCCTCTCTCTCTCCCTCTCCCCCTCTCCACCTTTCTCCCTCTCTATCCCCCACCCTCTCTATGCCCCCCATCTCTCTTACTCTCCTCTCTGTCTCCCCCCTCTCTCTCTCTCTCTCTCTCTCTCTCTCTCTCCTTTCCCTTTCCCTTTCCCTTTCCCTTTCCCTTTCCCTTTCCCTTTCCCTCTCCCTCTCCCTCTCCCCTCTCTCCTCTCTCTCTCTCTCTCTCTCTCTCTCTCTCTCTCTCTCTCTCTCTCTCTGACGCACGCACACGCGCACACGCGCACAGCGCACACACGCACACACGCACGCCACTCACGTACGCACTCACGTACGCACTCACGTACGCACTCACGTACGCACACACGTACGCATATATATTATATATAATATACAATAATACATATTATACAGCGTGTATATTATATTATATATTATATATTATATTATAAGGGAAATAATATACATACACACACAACACAATACACACACACACACACACACACACACACACACACACACACACACACACACACACACACACACACACACACACACACACACACACACACACACACACACACACACACACACACACACACACACACACACACACACACACACACACACACACACACACACACACACACACACACACACACACACACACACACACACACACACACACACACACACACACACACACACACACACACACACACACACACACACACACACACACACACACACACACACACACACACACACACACACACACACACACACACACACACACAATAATTATTATATCGTCAACACATTGCGTACCGCATCGTGGAAAACGTGTCGCCAGTCGTCACAACAGAAACTACCTAGGCCTACATCTAGCCCGGGTCATCGTGACCAGAAATGTAACGATTTCTTTCCCGCGGTTAACTGGGCCATCGGCTTGTATGTTTACAATACGGCGTGCAGTGGTCATCTGTAAACATCTGTGGTCATCAGTGGCGATGTTTTGTCATTACCGTGGGAAGTCACATAGCCTCATCCTGTACAATTCAGACACAATTATGCGTCGACTTTGCAGCAAGTGTAATCACACACAGAAACACAGGTACAACCACCTCCATTTTATTATCCACATACGTGTTCGATGACTGATGCAGGACGACACACGTGTACAACACAACTATATGACACGATGCAACTATACGACACGATACAAATCAGAAGTCTGTATTTTATTTGTGTACACCCACCGGTGCAAATGGGTACTGATTCGCCTTGTTTACTCAGAAATAACATGTTCCGTCACGTCGCAAAAACCTCAAGACAATACTGGCGCCAGAGTCTTCGGCGCTTTCTGGAAAACAAAATCATTAAATGTATTTTTAGACGCCCTGCACAATCCCACGATTCGCTGTCAACGACCAGTAATGTTATCGGACCATCGCGAGCCGAGTAACTCGTTACTTGCCGTCCGCGGCCAGATAAACACGGTCGGTCGACTCGATGCTGAACAAACGGGGTTATCGCTCGTCAGCTCTATCAGAGGCGAGCTACACCACGGGCGAGACGAGACGAGACGAGGCGGGGCGGCACAGAGCAGCCAGTGGAAGTTTTGAAATGACGCTTTAACATTCGCCGTTCTGAAATTCGCTGCATGCATTTCGTACACGTTTGGTATTCATCGTCAGAAAAAGTTAGTGCACGTAGCTAACTGAACGTATGACACGATTACGAGTTTATCTCTAAATGTGAATGCTTTGCAGGCGAACATTCTAGAACTAGATGGTACACCAAGTGCATCTAGAAATATGGGCGTCAGTTGAACAGGAGCTTAGATAAGTCAATATGAATATTTGGGGTGAGTCTCACTGGAACAGCCATAGCTCAAACATAAGAATATACTATTTGATCATGATTTGATAACGCCACAGTATATTCTACATGTTTTATTCGGCCACTGAGCACTGGGCGAAATGACAATCAATGCCGCACAGGGTAATGCGATAGGAGACGCAGCAAAGAAAAATTACGAAACACGTGCAGAAATACAAAAATAGCCACACACAATGAGCTCCATGCAGTAAAAGAAACAACTTTCTTTGCACTCCTTCGAAGAAGCATTCGTGAAGAAAAAAGCGGATGTTATTAGACAACCGAGCATTTGAAAAAGGAGAACGTCAATACACCATTCTTGTTCAAAGTCACATGTGGTTCTTAGGCATGTTTCTGGATGGTGGCTAAACTGTGACGACCAATGAAATCATGTTAGGTAATATTGTCCTGGGAATGGGATACATTGGGAAATGCTAAGTGGAAATGCAATAAAAAATGTGAACATAATAAAACAAGACTAAGTGTGATAAATATTATCTGTTATAGAACTGAGTATTTGCCTATTTATTTTGCACTCATTCAACATCAACGTCCAAGGCACTATGTCTCACGGGCGTTTTTAATTCTGGGTACGCGTGCACCTAGAGATCTTGTGAGTTCGAGAAATGTGACGAATCATTGGCTAATCGACATCGATCTAATCAACATCATCTTTTTAGTTTGAATGCATAAACAAATTATCTATTCACATGTAGGCCATACAACGACTATTGTCTATATAACAATACACATTATTTTTGTTTTCGCGCAGAAATGTTTGTTTATGTGTAGTCCAATTAGATCATAGCCTGAATTAGTCAGGCTTAGGTGCGGTACAAATAAATCGGTCGGAACGCGCATAAAAGAAAGATGCCGTGGGTATGTATAAGCGTCAAATAAAATCAGCTATTGGTCTTATATATGACCAGGTTTATGTCATTACCAACATGTACATAAATAGTATAGATATTGAAATATGGCATATATAGTATACATAGGATTAAACAGCTTCGTTTTAGTTCCCGGTAAAGGGTGTTTTACACACGAAGTTCGGAGATTGAAACTATGAACGACCAAAAACAGAGGCACCCGGATGAATATGTGTAAATACCTAGCAGGATGACCACGTCCAAGAACTTTCTAGCCCAAAGTTCACGCGAAAGAACTACTCTTTTCTATCTATTTAACGCTATATTATGTTCTATTTCCTTAATCAACGTAGCGGTAGGGGCCTAAACGAGCATTATAGACGCCACTTATCTACCTGAATACAGAATACAGTTTGCTTTCCACAACTGAAAACTGTATAGCTACTATCTCACCAACGTTCGATTACAGCTAAATACAAAACACAACACAAGTCCTATAAACATGAGTTCCAAATAATTTATTGCATTTTTCCTCAGTATGAAAGTACAGTACATATAGTACACGACTCTGGCGTCGAGAGTTGACGCATAATGGCATGTGATACAAGATAATAGAGACAGATAAACATACATCTTTTAATACCCGCCTGCAGCGCTCTCGTAGGCCCTTTTGGCATTGTCTCGTGGCTTCCACGACACACGCGTTGACGGGTGAAGATCGACCTCCAAGCGACGTTCTGCTCGGAGTTATCACAGTCTACGAGACACACGAGTATCATTCTGGAGAAGTCGACTTTTTCGCCTTTACTGGCTTGAACGCGCATGCGCTCTATTCATTCACACGCACGATCACATGCTTAACACTCGGCCCCTTTCTCTCTCTCTCTCTCTCTCTCTCTCTCTCTCTCTCTCTCTCTCTCTCCACACACTCTCTCTCTCTCCCCCACGCACGCACGTTTCGCAGCATGTTTCGGCGATTCGTTGTAAAAACGTCGTCAGAATGACAAACGCGACATATTCCAAATCGTTGTACAAAACTATAAAACGGACAGACATAGACATATACAAAACATTATACAAATTTCAAGACTATCTGTGATACAACATACAACAGCAGCACATCCAAATGCATACACACATGCATATGCGAGTTAAGTAAACCATACTAACTACGATACACGCGATTATATTACGGGTGCATATGCCGTGGCCAACATGGGCACCCGTTGCCACAGCGAATATAGACACAACATCATGTTATCTCACACAACAGAATATCGATGCCCTAATGAAGACACACCATGCAGTAATATAGACATAACACAACTGTTTCTCACACATTATTAAAAATCGGTGCCACAAAAGCGACCGACCGAAACTGAACCTATACTGTAGACATAACACATGACATTCTTATCTCGCTCAGTTTCACATAGAAAGAGAACACCCGGTCGTATCTAACATTGTTTAGATAAACCACACTTTTAGTAATTATTATAGTCTGGTGCGGTATTTGCTAAGAGACAATATATATTTTGTATTAACCCATAATAAATTTATCTTCAGTTATTTATAAAAACAAACTGTGTAACAGTTATTCACGGTCATCAAACCTTTTATGAAAGCGATAAATGTTGCTGAATATCACGACACACATTCGCCTCTGCCAGAGGACGTATTTAAAGTGCTCAATGTCGGCAAGATTACACCAAAATAATGTTTACCAACGCAATTGTTAGAAGAGACAATGGAAATACAATGGGCAGGTGTTCTCTTCTATTGGAAACTACACGACATGTGTATAGGAATGAGTAATGGTGAACGTGTAGACCCCTACGAGTAACATTGTTCAACTAATTTTTTGCGAGTTCAGCTCATTTTTTGCGAATGAGGCTATAAGTCTTACACATCTAATTTTAGTTTATCATGGCCCCGACTCAAATCTAAATCTACCTCTACACGAGATTACCACACATACAATCATTTTAAGCGGCTTCAGTGTTCCCTTCGGAAATAAGGGGGAGACTCCCTCGAGTTGGGAGCTAAACCGTGGATCGACCGCGCTGTGGGACGCGTTCCCTTTGAGATCTCACGCTTCCCCGCTTTCCCAAAGGAAGGCACAGACGCCACCACGTCCAGGACCGGACAGAGGGCGTGGGCCGACCCGGGTGCACTTGTCATGTCGGCATGGTAGCCCGAGAACCCGGCGTTGCAGGAGCGCCGTCAATCACCCGCCATCCAGGTCCGTCTCCCTCCAGAGATTGCAACACCGCAATAAATAAAAAAAATGCCTAGGACTTTGGCGTTTATGTATAGCCGCGTCTCCAGGGCTGCTATTGTTACAGCCTTGACGCCTTGTGCAAGATAGACCACCTTATTGCGTGACTTCTCGAACGATCTACATACACAAACAATATTTAACACGAACATATTCGGTGTTGAAACCAACACCGACGTGCAAATCGAGCCATCCAGAGTTGTTGGTGCCGCGATGAAAGTGTTAAGTTGACTGACTACTTGCAACAACGCACCAGCCCTGGCCGTTCGCAACGTGAGCCGCGACTCTGAAGTAACGTATCTGTGTTCAACTATTTACAAGCTGCTCTGTGGCACGCAAACATAACAATGACGAATAAGACAGGCTTCAATGAGTGCCAACGCTTATCAGGTTACATCAATAAGTAGGTGGTATATGACTCCGTGAGGATCTGACTCATAGGCTGCCGACTACTGATAATTTGGTATCGTCCTATTTTTAACAACACAGATTCAAAGCTAATTTGCTCATTAATGTCGTGCGTATAATTATTTGTCTTTCAAGTGCCTTGAAAAATATAGTTATAACGTCGTATGAATTTACGAGTATACATAGCCTCCTACGACTGACTACAGCTGCAACATACCTATTACCTATTGCAGCTCTGGTTATTCCCTACACAATATTGGATATTTGCCTCAAGCAACATAGCATGCGTGCACACACACACGCACGCACGCTCGCGCGCGCGCACGCACGCACGCACGCACGCACGCACGCACGCACGCACACACACACACACACACGCACGTACACGCACGCACGCACGCAAGCATACACCGCGCACACGCATATATATATATAATGTATTCTGCTAAAATACACCATTTTGTTTGGAGCCTTCGGGATGCGTGAGGAACTAATGACGTCATTTCCCCCTTCGAACGCCTTGATGGCCCCATATATATCCACTAACGTACCAACACATTAGCTCACCCGTACATGATGCACGATGCACCACATGTCCTTAGTGCTACTACAATACCGATTTCTAGTCCGACGTGATTCCATCTATTCGACAACCCGATCAAATGTCGAATTGTGCAAATCCCTGTTACACGAACGATGAAAGACGAATTCTGTGATACCCCAAACCCGAGTAGCCACGTCCTCTGCTACAGAAGCCTTCGGCATCGTGAAGTTTACTACACGATGGCTGACGACTTGCCGTAGTTACCCTGTTCCCTCCTTATGACCCATAAGTGAGTCAATGCCATGTTTCGATAACCCACGAAACATCGATGTGGCTCACACCCAACAACAGACAGTTCAAAGTCAAAGCAACTTTACGGATAGCCACGCGTGAAAACAACGTGGTTGACGAGTAACACCAGTAGGCCTACAGTCCAGATGCGAATGTCAGTCACTCGTTGATTACAGGGTGAAGCCACGCAGTGCTGTAACCTACACGCAAAGTCAAGTCAGACCAACCGTGGCGAGGTCCTAGCGAGTGCTGACAACTCGGAGCTACCGGAATGATGGATCACTGTCAATCTGGCCAACCTGACATCCGGACAGGCGCCCGGCAAGACGGCGATAGGAAGCGTTCTATTCCAACCTGCGACACACGTCGACCTTGACCTTTACTCGTCCATCAGGCGGATGTTCATGTGCACGTCGCCATCAACGACGACGATCCGCTTGCACATGTGCGGGTGTTTGTTGCACAGTTGGATGCTCGCCTGCAGCCAGAAGGCTGCCGTCGACCGTCGACGTCTTGCTGAGCTGCTCAGTCGCTCGTCGTCAACCTCAGCCAGTTCCTCCGCACCTGTCCTAGTCGCCGCCTGGTGCGCCCTGTGCGACCGCCGCAGCCGCCGTCGGGTGGCGACACTGTCGGCCAGATCTGCCGCGCGTCTTGCTCGACCGGACACGGTTTCTGCAAGAGACAGATCGACGACTTAGTGAGAGAGGCTTAAACGAGTGTGTAGGAGGCGGAAAAAAGGGTGAATGAAACCTGTGAATGCTGGTTAATGTTGGCATAAAGTCGAACGTTTTCCAGATGTGTTTTCCTACGAAAACCATGCATCTAGCTGACCTACAATGGAACTGAAATTAGTCATACAAGTCACATGATTTCTGCTATGTCCCTTTAACAGCAGCACCGACTCACCAACCATGAAGTTGTATTATATTGTATTATCTTTACCATCATGTATTGTATTCTGTTTCCCATAATATGTTGTATATGATTGTGTTGTTGTTGTCGTGCGTACGCTGAACAGAAACTGGAGAGTTACGCTGCTAATCTATGTTTCAACAGTAATTGTTCACATGGCTCTACGTTTTTCACCATGTGCTAACGGTCCGATATATCTGGGATACGACACCGTGACGTCATGTCGTTTCATATAATGCTTTTATTTCTAATCTATGTAGTTGCCAATATGTTTGTTCTGCAAATTGATGCTAAATACGTGCGAGTAGTTTTATCGAGATGGTTGATTTAACAGGGTCCACGTATAGAGAGAGATCTGCTGATCGGCAGTCGATACCACACGGACATTATTCTAAGAGAATATTGCAATGTTTTTCTCGAATTTCAAGCTGTTTGCAACTGTGTACTAGATAATGTATAATAGTTCACTGTTCGAAATGTTTGCCTTATACTTTCCATGACGTCTACGTAGTTAACTGAATTTGTTATGGTTATGAAGATTGTGAATAGGATAACCTGGGGCATAATGGGCCCTTGGATAAATACGGTCCTCCGCTATATTTGCCAAACTAGCGAACATTTATTAACGTTGTTTATTGAGAAATGGCACTGCCACGTAGTGAATGCTTTTAGCGACCGCTAAACTAAACGCTCTCAAAAGTTAAGTTAATGGTTCTAGAGGGGTACAAAAATCCTTTCAAAACGGGGTTAAATTACTTCAGGTACAAGATACGAGGCACTGGGCCTAATCGTTGATAAGGCCTACGATGACGCATATGCCAAAGCTGACGTGTGCATTCAGCGTCGACTTTAATGACGATACAGAATGCTGCTTTCACTGACGACTGTAATTGTGTTGGACTAGCGCAATTCATGACGAGTGATGCCGATTGGTGGTTATTATTGTTCACGATGAATGGCAACTGGAAGTAGCTGACGATGGTTTATATAAACACTATTAGTACAAACATAATATTAGTGTAAATAGATTCTGGACCGTTTTACCTCAGGCTAAGAACAGTTTTGGCCCACGCAGTGGACAAGATGGTTTCATTGGAGCAAATGTTTAACTTCCTGTACGTTACTCTTGGTTATTCAGCGTGCAAAGATGTGTGCCCTACTTGTGATGTTTAAATGCTCATCACGAGATAATTTGAATAGTGGGCAAAACAGGCGCCAGTCAGTAAGATTTGCGCCATGTTTGTAAAACAATTACACGTAGACATCTTGGAATTAATGTGAAATGATGTTCAGGATGTTAGGCAACCATTTCGTAGACATTTCTGAACGTAAACAATAAACGTTTGCTAAACAGAGTTAAAGAAAACGGCATAAACAAAACTAACCTGTGTTGGTGACGTCATCTTCCATATTGCCATTCAGTATCAGGGTCAAATGCGTGTCTTCTCGAGAATGCGTGCTTCTCCTTGTCCGTGACTGACCATCAGACATCGCGGCCGGAAGTGGAAGTGCCGGAGCCCGCTGTAGTTGCGTGCTAACGATGACGATGACGAGCGAACAAGCCAATACGGTTGGAGACATCTCTGTAAGAAGAAAAGCCATATATGTATGTAAGATATGTTGGTTATGTTGTACCAGACAAACGTCGAGATTTAAAGAAGGACGAAACAATTTATATACTCGCAGACAAGTAAGTTGAGGAAGAATACTGGAACGATTGCACTGGACAGGCTGAAAAAAGAATGTAGAAAAGTATCAACACGTCAAAGATGGCAGAAGATAAAGACGACAATGATGATATTGAAATGTTATGACAGATGTAGAAAACAAAAATTATTAGGATACTTTCAAACAGAACTACCAGAATTGGATATGATAACGGGAGAGGAAGAAGAGAAGGAGAGGAAGAGGGAGATGGATGAGGGAGGTAGAAGATGGAGAGAGATGATTAGAGAACACGTGGAATATATATTAGAGACATACACGTAGCTACGCAACACATACAAACAGGAAGACAGACGAGAGGAAGAGTGCTTTTGAAAAAAGCGGCATCGCCATAGTGAAAATTTACAACCAACTCGGTTTACGTATATGCATGCTTTCGAGAACACATAAGCCGGCATTACGGACTTCTTTTTTCCTTCCGTAACACATAAACGTCAATATGTATTCGTTACATCTAACATGTTTTTATTATTTGTCACTACAAAGGCGAGCCACATGTCACTCAATGTGTATTTATATTTCATCTGGCACACCCTAGTGGATCAACCCTTTCCTCTGGTGCAACGCGAGTTCTATTTTCGTCTGGGTGAGTTATTTAATCGGGGACAGTTGCAAAATATTTACACGGCATTTCAAGGGCAACCGGGCACCAGATGTAATAGACCGACTGAGCTAAAGTCCACAAGTCGCCGGTAGAGTTTAGTCAAGATTACGACTCGCCAATAGTTTGATGGGTAGTTGTCTTTATCTCGGGGCCACGAGAGAACTAGTTGCGCAACAACAACACCATAACTGATACGTAGATGTACACAAATGACAGTCGACACATGTTTGTGTGAGGAGCTCTCAATCGAGGGGACGGTGGTTCAATCCCACCTACCGCCGTTTCAAAACTTAGGCAATTTCGTTCACCCCACATTTGCCTGTCTTTCGGAAGAGACACTAAACGCCGGTTGGTTCCTTCTATCTGGTGTCTATGCCAGGGGAAGTAAAAGATCCCACACAGGGGTAAATGTGTAACCTGTGGTGGACTCACTTATCCTAGAGAAGAACAACTCCTGCGTTAGCCCAAGTTTGGGCTGTCACCTGAGACCTGAGACACAACTGTAGCGAACTTGTTAAGACTACGTAGTCGTGAAGACACCTAAAACGTGATATTCACCGCCAAGAGTGTTACCAAATGTAAATGCATTTGAATGTTTTGAATGTCTTGCATGCTGTGGAGTTAGTATTGAGATGGTACCGTAATGGATTAAGAAAGTTTGAATATATGAATGCATTCTAGAGACATTTCCCCTGAGCACAATACCAAAACAGTTTTTTTTCCAATGGCCAATCGAATACATCTCGAATCCAAACGTATGTTTATTGATCAGTGTTGCTAAATTGTGTGCCTCGTCTTGTCTACTATGAATATACTTTTGATACATGTCCATTATCAATCAAAACATACAAACAAATAACATCTATACGTTTCAAAAAGATTCACGTGCATCGACTGATGCACATCAAACATTTGCATTAAAATGCATTTAATTGCTATCCTGGATAAAAGACATTTTCGTTTACATTTGCGAATTATTAAATTGAAACCTTTGCATTAAAATGCAAGTCACAATGATAAGTATATGGTTACGGTAATGTGTCATCGACTTTTTCGAGAAGGTGCTAGAACCATATAATTTACTTCCATTCAACATCAAATCAACAGATAAACATTAACACCACACACAATTACAGTGGCTATTATAAGCCAGTTCCATTCTAACTGATCGACGATAACCTATTTCTGTTATGCTCCCGTTGCAAATTTATAAATTCAATATGCATGGGTGTACATTGCCCAGTTAAACACATGCTTATGTCGAGCAAAGCAAAGCGAAACTGTATTTTCATATTACGTGTGTTCAACGTTGTAAACCACAACGTTGGTGTATTAGCTAAATGTGTTACACACTGTTAATCTCCACGTTGTGGGTTGTGCGTTTGACATGGCTACTGTGAAAGTGAGACGACTAACTGGGCATTTATTGACATTACGTTGAACACGTTGCAAATGTAACACATA
>JAODUO010000856.1:67500-80000 GCA_025642075.2 Ridgeia piscesae | reverse complement strand
CATGGCTTTCCCAAAGTGTCATTCTGTCCACATATATGTGAGTCTGATATAGTTGTCTTCGTGTTCATTTAGCGTTATTTGTTGGGTATTTGATGTGTCGGTGTATTTCGCAAGATGTATTTTCATGTATGAAAATATCACACATTGCGTATCATGTTGTTTTCTTGTTAATATGCATTTCACGAACACACGTCTTACGTTTGAATCTTTCGATTAGCAGGACACAATGGCGGTTGTGCAATTAAGGGAGATAATCCTAATTTTAAAGCCCAAAACAAACAGATTTGCCTGATACAGCAATATTTATTAATTTTATATAGTATTTAGAGATAAATCCCGGCACGGTAATCGGTGCACCGAAAACGTCCAGTGAAATCAAAGTCAGAAGTCAACGAGTTTGTTGACAATAGCATCTGTAAGAGCTCGACCCAGAACGTTCGAATCATCGCCGAAAGGTCAACTCGTGACTCAAGACGACGTGTTGTCAACGCTACACGTGACACGTGACATGCGACATACAAAAACCGTCTTCCGTAACCGCCGAGTTGTTTTTGACGCGGATCGTTGGTTTTGGCCAAACAAGCAAACAAACAAACAACGTATCAGCTTTCGGATTTGTATGAATCAAGAACATATTTTCAAGGAATAGTGATTCATGTGATATAACGTAATCTTTATGTAAAACCAGCTTGTTTACATAAATATTGTTGTTTTTGAAGCTAAACAGCTTATCTTACACGCTAGTTTAATTATTACTACATAAACATATTAACCGCGTATGTAACATATGTAATGATGTAAACATGTGAAACATGACAAATATATTTCAAGGGCTGATTATATAGACCCTATAAATACACACAGTTGCACTCTTCGTAAACCCATCAAATATGTTGATTCTGGTTACACTTTTTTAAATTAGAATACTCTTCGCCAGTCAGTGCTTAAAGAAAGAATAAGAGTTGTTTTGTATACGTATGTACATGCATGTGTGCATGCATGCATGCATGTATGTATGTATGTATGTATGTATGTATGTATGTATGTATGTATGTATGTATGTATGTATGTATGTATGTATGTATGTATGTATGTATGTATGTATGTCATAGTCATGTATATATGACATACATCATCATACATCATACATAATACATCATACATACATACATACATACATCATACATACATACATACATACATATGTAATTATATATAATATTTATTTATATTTATATATATATATATAATATTATATATATAATATATATATATAATATTATATATGCAATATTATATATAAAAGTATATATATATATATATATATATAATATATATATAATATATAATAATATTATATATATATATACATTAGTATATATAACATATAATATATAGTAATAGATTATATATAATATTATATATAATATAATAATATATATTATATATAATAATATATAATTGCATGTGTACTGTACATGCATGTCCGTATATATATATATATATATATATATATATTATACATGAACAAAAGCCTACTTCAATCAATATAGGAAACAAGATAAAACGGATGAGATGTGGAAGAGAGGATAGAGGGGAAATGGAGACGGGTGGAGGAGAGATAATGATGGAAGGAAAGAGGGACGGAGGAGCTGAGGTAGGGATGGAGGGAGTGAGGAGGTGTGAGAGGTGTGAGGGAGGTAGGGATGGCAGGGAGTGAGGCAGGGAGAGGTGGAGGGAGGAAGCAGGGAGGCAGGGAGGCAGGGAGGCAGGGAGGCAGGGAGGCAGGGAGGCAGGGAGGCAGGGAGGCAGGGAGGCAGGGAGGCAGGGAGGCAGGGAAGCAGGAATGTAGGGCGGTACGGAGGAAGGGACGGACGGAGAGAGGAGGGAGGGAATGATGGTTACATGCATGTAAAGTGGGAAGAAAAAGCATATCGTATATCTCGAGACATCCCCATGACAAAACAAATGTTATCAAAAAAGGGGATTTTCTATGTATTCTAGAATTCAACAGAATATTCTGTAATTCCATAAATATGTAGCCATAACAGTTTTATAGATTGTTTTAATAAAATATGGTCACACTGATGGATTATCCTATAATATAATTCTATACGAATTGGAGTGGCCGTAAAATTATTTCGATTTCTACAGAATTATTACAATATTCCTTAGCATCCAATAGGAAACTGAAGTGGTAATTATTTTAATATTTCAGTTTATAATTGTATGGATTTTCTGCAGACATCTATAAATTTCATGCCAAGGGCCCATCGAAGCTTCTCTCGCCGGCCGAACGGCGCCACGGTTTGATCAGCTGATTATGAGCCGTAAACAGCTGTGCTTCGAACAGTTGGCGACCGGCATCACGCGTGGGATCTTCGGGCTTCATCGACCCTGGACCAGCGCAGATCGATCTGGTAAACAGCCTGAATGAGCCCGGATTCACCGAGCTACCGAGCCCGGCTCGACACACGCCATTGTTCCTTTGTGTCACGTCTTACGTGAGATTGCGACGCTTCGTCGTGAATGCAAAAGGCCGACTCAAAGAGACGCTATATTTAGTTGCTCTGCCAGGATACGACCTGTATTTAGCGCTTCGATGGCGTTCCGCAAACGGAGCCGATTGCCAACCAGTTCGATGCAGTTTCAACCAGCTCCTCTGCTCTATTTCAAGTACTCCCTCAAAGCCTCTTACGTTCGCAGCCACGCCTGATTATTTCCTATAGGCAAGCTCCCCAAATGGCCTTATCATGGACGTTAAACACGTACAACGCCAGATCAAGTTTACCGCCTGCCAGAATAGAAAGCAAACAGTCACGTATTGTGGGGTACTTTAGCTCGTTTCTTAAGAGAACATGTTATTTTCGAATGTATTGTGAAAAACATTATTCGCTTAGAAGGTTGCCAGTTGACAAAACGATGCGCTACATTGAATGGCCAAATTTACATGTTTTAAACGTCGGTGTTTAGCAACGAAGACAGCGATTGTTTCTTGAAATAACCAAACAAGAGGGCATATGGTATAGTAAAAGAGCATGTATATGTATTAACACAAGGGGTTCTTACTGCTAATGGTGCGTCTTTCGTGTTCTTGACAACTGCTTTTTTCTGTAGTCGAGTTCCATTAGTTCCAGGCACAATCTCTCTAACACGTCTAAGATTTATACGCGAGCCAGTCGCTCAGCTAAAAATACTGAATTTCCAATTAAGCTTTGAGGTCTGCTACTTAATTTGCAACAGTGAAAACATTGAATAGATATAAGGAAAACAAAAGCTGAGTAGCAAACTGTCCGAAGCAGTGGAAGTTTCTACATAAAACTGTCGCCTTTAAAAATGTCACACCGAGAATGACAACGTTCTACAATTCAAGTTCATCAGATTATATTTTTACTACGAAGACGGTGCGCGTATCGGAGATATTGGTGTCCTATTGCCTGCAGGCCGTCTGCCCGCCTTCTCTTGTCAATTTGGAGCAGGTCTACCCTTACAAAAAAGAGCCAATGGTATACCATTGAATACCATTCAGTATCATTCAGTACCACTGGACAATCCAATGATATTTCAGTAGGACTCAATGGTACCCTCAGTGGTAATTGAAATACCATTCAATACCTTTGAACGGTACAAAGAATCCAAAATATCATCAAAATACCATTCAGATACCATTCAAATACCCTTGGCCATAATACCCCCTAGTACCATTCAATGGTATTTGAATGGTATTGTTTTGTAAGTGTAGCTTCCTCTTTCTTTGCACGTTTATTTACGGCGCAAAATGATTGTTACTTTTCTGCAGAGTTTTATTTTAAAGACTTCGGAATTACCAACGACGAGTCACACATTCGATGATTTTGTGAAAATTTTGGGCGACCTACAAACTCTTTCCTCTCGTGACGTAATAGTAGACCTAGCATTTGGAAGAATGTCATAACTATTTCGTTTATACTTTGGTTTATGTGGCGTTTATATAATGTGATTTATCTGTTGCTTAAATGTTTTAGGATAACACAAGACACGTTTTACGAGCACACACACGACCAGGTATTTTGTGGTTTATCTATTTAAAAGATTTGCCCCACGAGATATATTTTATTTGGATAACATTTTCCCCACACCTGAAAACTTTGCAGCATCCGGTCTTTTAAACCGTTTTTCGGTTCTAGAAAAACAGGGCTTGTCCTGCATTTTGGCCATGTGACCTGTTTACATACGTACTCTTAGTTCTCATGAAGTATGTCTGTCTCGTTATATATCGTATCTTTGTTCGACGTCCAATGATGCTTTTCTTAACGGGGAATATGCTTTCTTCGAAAGCGTTTATTGTTAGATGACTGTTAACCGTATTTATCAATAATCACATTTAACATCCGTTTTTATCATTGGTAAAATGCACTTTCTGTCACAATTCAGGTACCTTGTTCCAAGTAATGATTACATAACAAGTGATGGTTAAAAAAATGAGATCATGTAAAGTGAGTTAAAAATACCTCTCCGATAGACTCAATTCTTCAAACACAGATGATTCCGTTTATTGGAAAGAGACAACGCAACCAGAATAGTCTTTTAAGTAGGAACAAAATCTAGCTACATAACTCTGGTTCAACAACACTGCAGTCTGACGTTTACAATATACTCAATAGAACGTTACAGACAAAATGGTACAAAACATAGATTGCAATTTAGATTCTGCGTGCTCAACAATGTTATCTGCAGGTGCGATAGTCTAGATTCAGTTCTGCAGGTGGTTACTTTTAATTAACTCTTCTAGACGCCTAGACGCACCCAGATATGCATAGACCCACGCAGATTAGCTTTGTTCCCATTTCCATAACTATGACACCTCTAGGAAAAGAATTAACGCCAGGGTTGCCATAACCGTGAGAGCCGTGTCAAGGCTATTTGGAAAAGCAAATTCATCATCTTTCCCATTTATCTATCTGGTGCACTTGTATATGTTTCAACTCCCCCCAATGGTAAATGGACATTGACAGAGCTCAAATACTTTGACAGAAGCATATCAGAAGACTCGACTTTATTCCCCACAAAATATATACAACGGATAGACATTTATATCAATCAGAATGTCCTCACTTGAAAACAAGAGCCACTCTTCCTAGCACAAAGCGATGCAAGCTATCCTGATTTTGCCACATTTCAAAATAAATGCCAAGAGAAGACGGAAACACCATAAGACGGACTGGACAAGAGCTTCTCACAGGCTCAGCTGTCTCTAACCTGGTTACATCGCACCCTACGAGACGGACTGTCCCACGCTGTCACACAACCGACTAAGACGACGAAAATAAAATAGCGCGAACAAACATCTGTTTGTCAATAAGGAAACTATGAATTATCACCTTTTTTGCGTAAGTGCAATACTTTCCGGGGTAGGGTCAATATAGGTTAGTTCTGCGAATGCGAACTACCGTTCGTATTTGAACGTCGATAATAACAGTATCCTTCCCAATACCACTCAGTGAGGCACCGTGACCAGCAGAGTGTCGTACAACCAATCGAGAGAACCCGCGTTGCAATCCTGTGCTAACGTGTCGAACCATGTACGAGTTCTCTCATTCTACGTTGCTCCAGTTCACTCAGGTGTGTGAATGAGTATCTGGTTGTAGATAGTGGTGTCTATTTGTGTACGGAGTCGGTGTGTGTTAATATCGCGTGGCTGAAAGCTTCCCGGAGACGTCGCGATGATGCTCGATTGAACGATTCTGCCAAAGAATCAAGTGTAAAGCTTTTTGAGCAGTTCTAAGTAGTGCACGTAACTCTCTGTAAGTGCATGCCTTTGGTTATCATTACCGAGACAAGAGGCATTGAAAACATGTGGATTTAGTTCTGGTCTCGCAAGTGGTACGAGTATGCAAAGCCTGCCATACGAAGCTCTACGTCGTCCCTAACAATTCTAATTCTACTTGGAATCGTATCGTCATGGTTGAATGCGCATGTCAATTTTTTGAAATTTAAGTACAATTGCGTACTTTTGTATGATAATGTTTCCCTCCATTGGACAACAAACATAGAGAGAATACATTATGACACCACACATAGGAAGTAAGACTACTGTCTCTTAGATCTATGTCAATATTTTCACCTTTTATGGGTATTGTTGTCGACGATTCAGCGAGTACTTTAGGTTAAGTCTGATAGCCTGGTGGTGAGTACTAGCTTAATTCTGCCGTAGGAAGTCGAAATATGTGAAGACCCGGAAGAAAATTATATTATAAATAATAATTATATACTTATATAGCGCCAAATCTAGTTAAAAGTATTCAGGGCGGTCGTGGTAACTGAAATATTCTGTAACCTCCTGCATTATGGCAGGCGGAGTTCTGTTATGTTTAGTCTTCAAGTATCCATGTTTGCGTACGCATCCCCACCCACTTACCATTCAAATAATATAAATGAACTGAGTTGTGTGTGTGTGTGTGTGTGTGTGTGTGTGTGTGTGTGTGTGTGTGTGTGTGTGTGTGTGTGTGTGTGTGTGTGTGTGTGTGTGTGTGTGTGTGTGTGTGTGTGTGTGTGTGTGTGTGTGTGTGTGTGTGTGTGTGTGTGTGTGTGATCAATTATGCGATTATCAGCCCTTGAACATCGATACCCAGTCGCAGCCAATGTGAGGTGTCCCCAGTGACTCAACGAGTACCATGACCAGAAGCGTGCGAACGGAATATTTTATACAATATAAACCAATGTGAAACATCGTACATGATAATATATGCCATTGCAAATTCACGCGATATTTTGCGTACACATTTCATATCGATTGCGTCTGTCACGGGTAAGCTATACTGTTGAAAATGCATCACGCGTGCACTGACCAAAATCAGTATCGTTTTCGAACCATTAGGCACTGCATTGACGCTACAAAAAATCAGACGAGTTTTGCTTTCATTAACGCTAGATATAGGCCCTACTGCATTGTCTGTCTGGATGTATGCCTTCTGATTACGCGTATTGCTAGTGAGAATTAAATTAACTTAATAGTATAGTTATCGTAACCTACGATCTTGCTAAATCCGTCCGCCATGGCTACTTTCGATTTGCAAGGGATGTTCTTTTTCTACACCAATGAAAGTCGTCGATGATTTTCCGATGTCTAAAGAACAAATCTAGTATATGTTTTCGTTTCGCATTTATTTATATAATGTTTGTGGATGTTGTAATTTATCACAAATTAACAATTAACTGATTGAGCGTATTTGTCCCCAACCAAGTTGTCTGACTAGAATGTGTGTTGGATGCAGAGAAACATGTTTGCCTCGCCTTTTACTTCTCAACACTTCCGCGTTGACGTTTGTTTTATTTCAAATCACACAACACGAAAAACAAACAAAACAAGTCCAGTAAATAACTGCTTAATAAGTCACGTGGTATGATATACAATCAGGAGGAAATTTGTTTTGAAAAGGAGTAGACGTGAAGTTATACACTTTTAAGTCATCAATGCATCAGCGATGTTCAACATTTATTTTGCTCGCTGTCCCAAAACCTCGGTTTGCACGTTCAAAACTTCCCGAGGCCTAAACTTGATTTTGACGCTTGAGTTACCCCAATGTGTGGCAAGTTAGTGGGAAGGTGATTAGGATATGAAACCAAAAGCCTGAGCAACTTTCAACGAAGACAGGCATAACTGTTATGAATCCAGTTGCAAAATATGGCGTCGTATTGCGGAGGCCGACCAATGAACAGTAGCGAACTCGACACTACAATTGTGGCGCCATCTACTGACCAACTCTTTAAAATGCTAGCGGTTTCGTCGCCCCTAATAGCGCCTATCTGGAAACGTTTTGTTCCTAAGTGACATAGGATGTCATATTCTGTAATAAAATTATCCATTTGTTCATAGACCTAGCTGTTGCAAGTGTACTTTGTCTGTACCTGCACACAAAACTGTAATAAACATTAGTCATAAAAATTACCAATACTTTCCACTAAAAAGAAGACACAATTAATTTTATTCTAAATAACACCATCTCTGGCTTTTGCACGTGTTCTTTCTGCTTAATGATTCGGGCTGTTTTAACTTTGCAGGATTTAAACACTACATTCATCTGAAGAGCTGGACTGACATGACAACAACAGGGCTTTCAAGCAGCCCATCCTTCTTTCTTTCTCTTTGCGATCAGAATGCTTGCAAACACTTTCAAATAAGTGTGGACATGATTAAGCTTTGCAGTGTATTTCATCACAAGCCACATGCAATCCTACATATAAACTATGACGTGGATGAGTTGTTTTATAATTCTTACAGGTGCCAGCACTGTGACTCGTGTCAAATGCAGCATCTATGTCATCTGAGTGATCAATCGAAAAGTACTGTGTACACAAACGAATACACATGGTTTATTGATGTTTATAGACCAGAAGCACACACGGAAGGAAATCGTATCGAAAACAGAAAATCCAACAGCAAAATAAGCGAAACAAGAAATTATTACGAGTTGCATATTTTTTCTAACTATTACAAGCACAAGGACAACATACTATTGATGTATTACATGGTGACAGCCTTAATGACGTCATTAATAACTTAGGTTGGTAATGCCCGAAATACAAGGACGCTTAAAATGACCATATGGCACGACTTGGGGAAATGTTTGTTGGTCTGTCCGTATATGTCACGGTCACCAAACCATCCTTAGCCAGGCGGCCATCCAAGCTGACGTCCTCCGAGAATATGAATGTGTAGATGGTAGACGGACTGACCGCCGTGGCGACCATCATTGATGACCAGTCGATAGCCGTCGGTCAGACCCTCCTTTGCGGCCACCTTGCGGGCTACCACGAGTAGATGGCCTAGCAGCTGAAAGATAAGACACAGTCAAATTGAACCAACCAAATGGTACAGGCAGGGCTTCATGCAGGACCAAATTATTGCCAGTCACACCTGTTTTAGTGGACACATGGATGTTTACAAACTTTAAAATGTGTCTGATGACCTGAAATAGACTACAAACACACGCATGACACCATTTACACTCACTTCTAAGGCATAACTGACAATATCTACGATTTTGGAAGACCTTATTTTGCTCCTTCATTTTTTGTACCCGTCCACCCATATTTCTACCCATCCACAATGGTTTTACCCGTCCAAATGACGGGTGGACGGGTCTTTGCATAAAGCTATGGGTACAGGAGAAAGTTGTAGCCAGGTGGCTGGACAGGATTCTAGAGAGAATAAGTAGATTACAAGGGGTGAACTTAAGTTTGTAAAGAAATTTGTTTGACTCTCAGTTCACATCACAACCCACCCCATCAATGTGACAACCGGCATCACAAGTTTGGTCCACTTGACAGATGGCACCACTATATTTATTACCCATTAAGGGCTGTTATATGTCACTGATGTGACACCCATACCCCCTCCATATATGTCTCTTATTCAGGGACACTGTGGAGTGACATTTGGATTAAATGATTATCGTCTAGATTAATTGTTCAGTCCTTGTGTTATTTTAGTGCTAAATGCTAGTCTTTAGTAAACTATTTAAAGCAGAATATTATGAGATACTGTCTGATTTGTACATTAGTTATAGTTTTTATATTAATTATTTAAGTCATTTATTTTAGTAACCATTTTGATGCATTTTATCACATTTAACTTTTTACAAATTCTGTGTGTTGTGCCAATTCTATTACTGGCATATCAATGTGAATTTAAACATAAATTTATGTTATAAAAGGACAATAAAGGTTTTGAATCTTTGAGTTGTTCTCTAGCTCATAAAACAGTAATTAGAACATGCACAAAGTTAACGGTTAAAGTGAATCAGGCTGATAACATATTCTTTTTTTTATAAATCACTCATGACATTCCCAAATTTTAAGATGCTATAGCAGGAAAACAACTGGACTTTTCAACAAACTTAATTGATTTCATTTAGTTGTAGCATTCTCAGAATCACCATGTTATCCTCACCTGTTCGTCGCTGTCAGCTGACTGTGATAACTGCACAATGGGCTTCTTTGGGATGACGAGGAAATGTGTGGGAGCTTGGGCATTCAGATCCCGGAAAGCTACACACTGGAAACAAAGCAACAACTGTGTACAAGTGGGTTTGTGTATTGGCTTTTTATTATTAACAGAAAGTTAAATAGTTCATTAGCAATCAAACAGTTTGTAAATGTACAAGAGACATAGACTAGTCATAGACATGTCTGTAAATCTGTAATTGTGTTCATACTTAGGTGAGAAAGTAAAGGATTGTCCGTAAATCTATTAAACCTAAAATAATGGCTCAAAACATAAAACATCATTATTTTGGCACTTCGGGCCCATCTTGATTTTTTTATACATCAGTTCAAAGTTATATATTGTACCTAAATGTGATACCTAGCCTATGTTAATGTCATCATTCTTGATATATAATTTATATATAGCATTATCAAAATATTGTTTCTTTAGGCTTACGACACCTTTGAGGCTCAAACATAATTTCCGTTTATATTAACATGCACTATGGCATAGATATAGTAGTATATTAGTTACAAAAGGTTAGAGTTAAAAATATGCAGGGCATTGTTTGGGTCGATTTTCAAAGGTTGCACGTATAAATCCGTCTAAACACTTTGTAAGGAATTTAGGCAATCATAATTCATTACACCAAGGTGTAAGGAATTATGGTTGCCTAAATCTTGCCTAACTCTTCTCCCACAATAGAACAGCCATCTTCAACGACCAGTAAAGTAGCGCCATGTATCCCCAAGTTTTCTCTTAAACAAATATTAACATGCTAAAAAAACGCGTTGAATTTTGATCGATAAATGACTCTTAAACGAACATGCAACCATAGTGTTGAAAATGCGTTAAAATCCCTCAAATTCCCACATGCCATTCAAGAGAGAATGTTGTAAAATATGTATTTTTTGTTTAATTTTATAAGAATGTTATACATCATAAAATTAATCTTGAAACATACATTTTCACTGACCATGGGCTCTGCCCATTTCACGAAGAACTCACGAAGAGTAACGCGAGAGAATGCGTGAGTGTGACGTAGACTGTCCACAACTCTCAGCGATATAGGCGGTGCGCAACATGTAAACACTAGCACAGCGACATGATTTGAGTTGTTTTTATGAGTCTTATGATAATGAAATGCATGGATGTCAAGCATACAGATGCCAAAAAAAAGCAAGAGAAGGGTCAGTGCAAGGAAAGAGATTTTTCAAAATGCCATGATGGAATGGCAATGAAACGGCTCCACAATATTGGTACGGGTCATACTGTGGAAAAATTCAATTTCAACCGGAAAATGGTTTGCCAGGACCATGTCACCATTGATCTGGAACACAGGTTGCTTGGATTGGGTGAAAGACGACTGTTGAACGAAGATACTGTCCCCACTGAATGTGTGCACAGAACGAAAAGTCCAGGGCCGAAGGGTCGGTGTTGTTATGGCACGCGAAGAGCGGTCTCGCAAAAGGGACGAACATAATGTACGCAAATACTATAAATGGGGTACTATAATATCATTCAATGTATTTCCTTTATAATAATATAAATCTATGATTACTAAGATATTCACTGCGTGATGGTCGACTGGAATAATTAGTTAGATAAACGATTTGTTTACATGTGAAAGTGGGCGATAAGAACAGTTATTAAGCTCCATCGAACCGACCAAGTTCAAGTAGGAATGCGCGATTGCCTTGGTTGCAATATCTACTTGAGCATCGTTATTCTTTATCCTATTTTTTATGAATATTTATATTGTAAGGGACGCCGTGTTTGTATATATTATAACGCTATGTAAGTGTAATTAAATGGATGGATAGATCTCAGACTCAGTGGGTGAAGAGTTCGTTTTGTTTTGCCCACCCAAGGCGCTAGCGGTTGTGGAAGTGTGACGTCACACACCCACAGGTGAAATGTCCAAAATGTCAGCCTCCAGGGAGGTTCACTAATTATCCTTAAAACTGCATAAATCATTTCAGATTTTTTTTTTACAAAATATGGGATATGATTCAATGAACATTGTTTAATGGTTTGAGATTTTTTTAGTTTTGGGGATGCATGTTCCTTTAAGTGTCATTTTATCCCCTGACAAGTGAAGCACGTACAACTGTATAGCCGAATTCTAATAAGTCTAGACTAAGTGAGTAGTCTAAGTCAAGAAGTCCTATTAAAATCGATGATGTGAAATTTGATATGTGTATTCAGTGTAAGCGAAATGTGGCTGTGTTCACTGTTTTTTCGAGGTGGTGATTTAAACTGCAAACGTATTTTTTCTATCTGCTCTAACACCTCAGTGACAGGGTGATGCAAAAATGTGATCTACTCCCACTTCACTTCAGAACGTGCGATGTTACACTTGCCACCATTCCTCACGTGTCGCCGTCTTCGACAGTCATTTGTACACATTTTAAGCTATGACCATTTCCCTAATTGCTCCTGCTATTTATATACCTGATCATCTTCCCATATGAAGTCGGTTTTGATTTCTTTCCTAATAATTTTCCCGAAAATCGTGTCTCCACCCGGCGCG
>JAODUO010000856.1:42500-55000 GCA_025642075.2 Ridgeia piscesae | reverse complement strand
CTCTCTCACTCTCTCTCTCTCTCTCTCTCTCTCTCTCTCTCCCTCCTCCTCTCTCTCTCACTCCTCTCTCTCTCTCACTCTCTCTCTCTCTCTCTTCTCTCCCACTCTCTCTCTCTCTCTCTCTCTCTCTCTCTCTCTCCTCTCTCTCTCTCTCTCTCTCTCTCCTCTCTCTCTCTCTTCTCTCTCTCTCTCTCTCCCCTCTCTCTCTCTCTCTCTCTCTCTCTCTCTCTCTCCTCTCTCACACTCTCTCTCTCACTCCTCTCTCTCTCTCTCTCACACACACACCCTCACTCTCACTCTCCCTCTCTCCCTCTGTCTCACTTTCTCTCTCTCTCTCTCTCTCTCTCTCTCTCACACACACCCTCACTCTCACTCTCACTCTCTCTCTCTCTCCACTCTCTCTCTCTCTCTTTCTCTCTGTCTCTCTCTCTCTCTCCCCCTCCCTCCCTCCCTCCCTCCCTCCCTCTCTCCCTCCCTCTCTCCCTCTCTCTCTCTCTCTCTCTCTCTCTCTCTCACTCTCTCTCTCTCTCTCTCTCTCTCTGTCTCTCTCTCTCTCTCTCTCCCCTCCCTCCTCCCTCCCTCCCTCCCTCCCTCCCTCCCTCTCTCCCTCTCTCCCTCTCTCTCTCTCTCTCTCTCTCTCTCTCTCTCCTCTCTCTCTCTCTCTCTCTCTCTCTCTCTCTCTCTCTCGTACGTGGCGTAAGACATACCATGCAATTACATAGTGTTGTTTTGTTGCAGGTGCGCTACGCGATTACACCGGAACTTACGTCATGTCGTACATCTTTCTTGGTAGTTGCATGTCATTATCGGCATTACTCTTGTTGATAACGGTGATTCTACGAGCCAGGAATCGGCAAAGTTTCACGATTAATTCGTGATATATATGGTATTATATTATCTAGAAGTACATGTGGAGGATGCTTATGTTGTAACAATTTATTGGATGACGTCATCGACACGATGTTTTTCGTTCACTTCTAGTGTAAGTGGATTGTATATAGCAAGTAAGAAGCGTGTTCTGTAGATAAGATGTGGGTGGGAGTAATGGCAATCGACTGATGAAAATTAATATGTATTTCCATTTATTGACGATTTAATATTCGTAACGAAGACATCATTCTACTTATGTCCGTCGTCTTGGAAATGTCGTGAACTGTAGTATAACTAACTGAACTTGCTCGTCCTCACATGTTTACGTGAGTCGGGTCTCCACCATCCATGCCTTTGAAAAAACTTATCTTTTACAACTCTTTTTTTGAAAGGAGTGTGGTCGGCTTCCGGTCATGTGGTATATTTGTTGGGTGATTTCAAACATGCAATGTTTAGGATGCAAATCGTTCATTATATTGGGTTTCCCATCAGTCATGAATCCGTCTTCAAATTGGGGCAAATGTTTGCGTTGTTAGCACGGCTGACGCAGTAGCAACTGATGAAGTCAGTCTCTTAATTCAAGTCCGCAGACATCTACAATTTGCGGAGACGATCTGCCAGGGGTACAGTAGCGCAGCTACCCTTGGGAAGTGATAAACATGTTGTTTAAAAATACAACATGCTACATGCTTATTTGCGCCCGCCGGGGATACGCTATTGACATCACAATAGTGATGTCACAAACAAGAGGACATTGTTGAAAAAATATCTGCATGTGTACAACAAATATATAGACAGCTATACAATTTTTTTAATAATCCCCGATCTTCGTCATTATTAATTTAAATTGTTTTGATATGTACAACGATGTTTAAATTTTATTACATTTTCATGTTTTATACAACTTACCCTGTATGGTACAAATGAGTGTTATCTCAATATGTTTAATAAACTATATTTTGCTTATTTTGTTTTTTTTTGGGTTTAATAGGGTATATATAATTATATATATATATATATATATATATATATATATTTTTATATATATATAATATATAAAATTATATATATATAAAGTATATAAAACATAAACATCAATACTTAATAAAATACAGACTCTAGCAAATGTAGTTATTGACAGAGGTAAAACACAATTGCTGAGATATTACTGGTAAACCGTGTCTATGCGTGCATCTGTGTGACAGTGAGTGCGTGCATGTATCTTGACTTGATTTAATATAAAGAAAAAGAACGTGAACAAATGATTTACGCTTCTGAGATACAAATCATGAATAGCACAAAACAAGAGAAGAGATGAAAACGAAAATGTATCCACTATAAATTAGAAATCATACCTTAGAATGACTAAACACTGCGAAAACGTCATACGTAAGGCGGGCTTGGGAAATGCGTGAATCGCCACCAAGCGGATTAATGAAGAAACACGGATACAGCCGCTGCTGTGTGCGCGCTAGGTGTCGCTACATGCTTCCTGTTTACGTTTCTCCTATAGCAACATCGTCGGGCACTCGCTGGCGCCAAACAAACGGCAGATATGCGATGATTTTGTGATTTAAATTAAGCATATGGCTCCGCCCAGTCATGGACCAGCAACTGCTGTCAGCTGCAGAGGAGGGAGACACTTGCATGATCGGCAAAATTACGCAGAAATGCCCGGATATCGACGTGAACGTGAAAACCGAATGTTACAAAGATAGCGCACTCGCGTTGGCGTGTAAAGGTAACTAAGTCGTTCACCTTAGGCAACCAATCCATACAGAAATATGCACTTGAAGTGAGTCATGCTAGGATAATTACTCGCGACTGAAGTGGGCGCCTGTGACGACATTGGCGTAGCTTAATTAATTGGATGTTTCTAATGAATAACGTCAACAAACGGTTTGTTATGACTATGTCTAATATACTAGTAACTAGGTAACTATGTAGTGACTAATGATTAGTAATGTGAACAAATTAACACAACAACAGACCTTGCTAGTAGTAGTTGACAACTATGAAAAAGTTTGAAAAGCATTTCAGAATTTTTCTTAACTTACCATCAAGATGTAGTGCAAATGTTATGTTTGCCACCAGTTATATTAAATCTTTTAATGACCGCATTTATTCATCTATATTTAGCCTTTTGTGTTGTCTTCATTAGTCTGAATACCCTTTATTTGTCATTGTATTTTGTATTTTTACCCTATTTGTTAATAATTGTTGTCAGTTATTAAATTTATTTCATGACCTATTTATTTATTTGTATTGCCCACTTGTGCATTATTTTACTTGTACCCCATAATTGCTTTAGTTGTTTTAGGCATTGTACTTTTTATTTTTAAATTGTATTGGATGTTATGTATACATATGGACTATTTGTCTGAAATAAACATACTACTACTAGTATCCGGTTACTAGAAACCACTCAGGCTGCTCGACAACAGCTCACAAGAATGAACAGGAATTTAGTTCCCTGAATCATTGCACTTCTACCCTGGCTGAACGTACTTAAGTTTATTGTCGGGACAAACAAATCATAGACTGTGCCAATATTTGTCATAAAACATTGCGCATAACGAAGATGACCCACCATGTGCACCTGTATGATGTATCCCAGGCATAGGACATTTTGCCAGCTAACAATATAGATACAGGAGATGTTGATCCACACATGTTAACATGTGTATGGTTCTGTAATGGCAATTGTTATTGTACAAAAATCATTCATGACCTGATTTCATTATTACACCAGTTATTTATGTTGCTATGTACTTTTAGGAGGTTATTACAACATCGCCAAGCTGCTGATAGATGCTGGAGCCAAAGTAAATGCTGCCAATACTTTAGGGGTTACACCCCTACACTTTGCTGCAAAAGGTAGAGTTATTTATTTGTCATTCTATCTTATTCGTTAATGTTTAATGTGGTTAGAATTGTATTAAGTTGTGTGCTTTCTCTTGCAAATACGAAAATAGATCATTGGTGAAAAGTTGGTGTGTAAGCCAAATTTCTGGTTTTGATCATATAAAATGCAGATACTGTTAGCATGCTATTGTTTTTATCAATAATAATGATGAAATACATCTCCTTTCTACACATTTGTGTTATTCAAGCATATTTCCAGACCATGCTCGAAATTATATGTACACTTTATTGTAATAATTATTTTGACAATGTTCTATGAAATGTCAATGAACAAATATGGTATTGTATAAATGAAAGTTATTATTATTGTTAATTAGTATATTTGTAGTGGTGCAGTGGCTAGAACCCTGGAATCTTAGTTAAGACAACCTGGTAACAAATCAAACAGAGGGTATTTTGTCACTCTACATTGCTCCAGTTTCCCCCAGCTATATGAATAAGTACCACACTGGATATTTGTGTACAAATAATTTTCGCGGGTTAATTGTAGCATGGATGGATGCAATCCGGAGAAGCTAAGATGGTGTTCGATTGAATGGGTCTGCCAGAGAGTAAAGTGAAAATGGTTTGATAAGTCTTGGGGATGGGATACTGCGCTATATAAAAACGTTAGTTTGTTTAGTTAGTATCTCTTATACTCACCAGGTGGCCACACAAAGGTGATCAAGCTGCTGGTGATCAATCAAGCAAACCTCGATGCAGTCAACCTCAATGGAATACCACCCATTGGGTTTACAGCCTACAACAGCACGAACTGGAAGATTCTTCAGGATGCCAAGAAAGGGAAAATGCCAGTGATCGTTGAAACAAACCCAGTGCCTGTTATACCCGAGTATGCAATCCAGGCAGGCATGGGAAAACCAAAGAAGGAGAAAGCCAAAAAGGGGAAGGGAAAAGGGAAGGGAAAGGGAAAAAAGAAGAAAAAATAACAACTCCTAGAAATGTAGTTCCTTCTTGTTATAGTATCGTCTCTCACTGTATTAACATGCGAACGCATCATTCCTTCAAAACCGAGATGTTATTCCTGGAAACTGTAAGCGGTATTTTTTTGTTGTTGTTAAGTTATACAAGACACTCTTTTTATTTTGCTAAGTTACACAAGACACTACTTTTATTTTGTTAGGTTATTCACCCTTTCATATATTCATTGTGTATGCATTTTCTTTTGGTTTTAATTAAATACCACCATAAACCCATATCACACTCACGCGAGCTCAACCCATCCATGCATGCACACACACACACACACACACACACACACACACACACACACACACACACACACACACACACACACACAACACACACACACACACACACACACACACACACACACACACACACACAACTTACTATATTTCATCCTAATTTTTTAGACGCAATTTTACTATTTTGTTTACCACGTTGTAGTATTTTATGTATTTTTATTTATATGTTTAATGTTGTTATTGATCAAAGAACATTATTGTGTTGAAACGCTCTTAGAAAACGATTATTAATAGTTTCTGTCGTTGCCGAGGTCTGTCTGCGTTGGCTGGTAAAACTTATCATTTGCATAAGGTGACGCTTATTCGCTAGATGGCGCCACCAACTTTATCCGACCCATACACAAATATTTGTCGTTTGGTGATGATGTTACAGTTATCAAAAGTGGGGTTAACTTAAGCCATCGAATACGAATTGCCTATCCCACATAAGTACAATTTATTAATGTCAACTTGACAGTTGTTCTTCTCAGGTTCTAACCGTGTTACTGGCAAGTTGTTGTATTTTGATATTAGATTGTGGACCAGGCTTGTGTCAGTCGTATTTGCACATCGCCGCTAAGCCTAAACCTGACCTGCCTTTGATATGCTACGCTGTGTTTTTTATTTGTAAATATTCATATTTTTGATATGCAAGATAACGTTATATATGTGCAAGAGTGAACCAATTGATTGGTGTGATTCGGCGCTGAATCGTAATTAAAGGTTACACCGAACGGACGCAATCAACCTTTGGTTCTTGTGTGTAATGTACTGTTTGTTGACCTAAATTAATTTCATAAAATGTAGGCCTACTGTTGTTATGTTGAGTTGTTAGGGGGAAAACATGTAGACCCTATTTAACAACTGCTGAAGTTTTGCCTAATTAACGCATGTGCATACATCTCTCCCCCCCCTCTGTCTACCCCTCTCTCTCTCTCTCTTATATATATATATATATATATATATATATATATATATATATTTTACTGATAACGTTATCAAGATTCAATATATATATATATATATTATATATATATATATATATATATTAAGCAGCTATATGTAAACACATAGACCGTCACACGTCTTTATACACACACACACACACACACACACACACACACACACACACACACACACACACACACACACACACACACACACACACACACACACACACACACACACACACACACACACACACACACACACACACACACACACACACACACACACACACACACACACACACACACACACACACACACACACATTTAGTTCATTTACACTTGTTGTGGTTAGTGGGTGGGGTGCGTATGCAAACATGGATACTTGAAGACTAAACATAACAGAACTCCGCCCGCCATAATGCAAGACATACATCGTATTTCAGTTACCACGACCGGCTTGAATAGTTTTAACTGGATTTGGCGTTATATAAGTATATATTTATTATAATATTTCCCTCCGGATCTTCACATATTTCGACTTCCTACACCTACGGCAGTATATAGCAAGTAATCACCACCAGGTTATCTGACTTAACCGGAATAAAATAGTTTTCGATGTTGACTGGAAGAAATGAAGTATGACGTCTTAAAATAAATCGTAACGTTTTAGGTCCTACAACAACAAATGGACCCGTTTCTGTTTCAGCGCGCGGTGTTGAAATGATCTTTAGAGTGACATGTAGACGAGGTGTGACCCTTCCACGACGGCGCGCGATTGTCGTCTGGCTCAATTACATTAACGCGCAATCTCGTCGAACACAATAGAAGCAACTCCGAAATCACTGCTAATAGATTACTCGTGGAATTACAATTTGAAATTCATCATCGGCGTCACGCTCTCAAAGTGGCGTTTTTACGAGAACTAATTGAAGCTGAACAACCGGTAATTACAACCTGGAGGCAAATATTATTTCCATTTTCCCGATTAACCTTTGTTACTGACGGGAGCCACTGATTGGTGCAAATTAAAGGCCAGCGCGTCCGCGGGTGGGTGAATGAAAGATCACGTGGGCAAACGGACTCGGCTAGACGTGGTTTTTGGTTGAGTCGTCACGCGAAAACGCACGCACAGTAATATAACAGAAACCAACACACAAGCGCTTGCAAACGCGCGCGCACACACACACGCACGCACGCACACACACACGCACGCACACAACAACAACAACAACCAAAGTGATGTATAAACAGTAATTATATCATTCTGGCATCCTTAACTCCTGGACACATCCCGCCATCAGTTGACGACTTTCGCATCACAGCCGCACAGCAGCTGTTTGTGTCACATGGTTAGAGACTCGATACCCACAATTGGGTCGCAAAATCATATTGGGTAGGTCGCCAGGACTATCCTATAATAATATGACTCTCCTTTGTTTTCACGATTGCCCGTATCAAATGCACGTATGATGAATGATGTATCAGTGGTGGTTTCACGTCATTGCATTTCAAAATCACTTCGTATCTACTAAGTTAAATACACGTCGCAACAGTCATCACGTCCAAAAGCATTGCATTGTCCAACGCAGTGTGCACGTCCGTAATATCACCAATATGAAGTAAAGAAATACAATATTCACCAATGTGAAGTCAAGAAATACAATATTCACCAATATGAAGTAACGAAATACAATATTCACCAATATGAAGTAACGAAATACAATATTCACCAATATGAAGTAAAGAAATACAATACAATATGCAATACAAGCAATACATTTTTTATTGCATCATTCTTAATAGAAAACTTTTCTTCTACCTTCTTAAATTAAGTTTTAGATATATGTATTTTAATCTTCTATACTGTATTAGTTTATTTATTCATTATGTTTTTATTATGTTTATATGGCACCTTCATAATGGAGAGTTAATTTTAGTCACATGTTTAATAGTGTTGTTTATATTTTTATGAATATCTACTACATGTACATGTAGAGCGCCCTGAATAGTTTTTAACTAGATTGGGCGCTATATAAGTATATTTAATTATTTATGTTTATTTATAATATCATTGGGACATATCTGAAATGGTGCAGTGTATTTGATTTTTATTTGCAAAATTGCTCTCTTTCTCGACTGTCGGCTGTGTAAGCCTCCATTATTACAAGAGTTGTAACTGCGAATAACCGTAACAGGCTTCTAAAAAATCACACGTAGCCGCCAAGATCATTGGTTTGTCTACACCAATGTTGTCCTAAATGATCGACCATGCAATTTTTAGGAAAGGTCGTCAGTCGCTCCTGATTCAGGCCACCAGCTCCCGTCGTACTTTCATCTTCTTCCGGCTGGAAGGAGGTACCGTCGTACTTTCGTGTTGTTCCGGTTGGAAGGAGGTACCGTCGTACTTTCATGTTGTTCCGGCTGGAAGGAGGTACCGTCGTACTTTCATGTTGTTCCGGCTGGAAGGAGGTACCGTCGTACTTTCATGTTGTTCCGGCTGGAAGGAGGTACCGTCATACTTTCATCTTCTTCCGGCTGGAAGGAGGTACCGTCGTACTTTCATCTTCTTCCGGCTGGAAGGAGATACCGTCGTATTCTTCTTCCGGCTGGACGGAGGTACCGTCGTACTTTCATCTTCTTCCGGCTGGAAGGAGGTACCGTCGTTCTTTCGTGTTCTTCCGGCTGGAAGGAGGTACCGTCGTACTTTCGTGTTTTTCCGGCTGGAAGCAGGTACCGTCATACTTCCATGTACTTCCGACTGGAAGGAGGTACCGTCGTACTTTCCTGTTCTTCCGGCTGGACGGAGGTACCGTCGTATTTTCCTGTTCTTCCGGCTGGACGGAGGTACCGTCGTACTTTCATGTTCTTCCGGCTGGAAGGAGGTACCGTCGTACTTTCATGTTCTTCCGGCTGGACGGAGGTACCGTCGTACTTTCATGTTCTTCCGGCTGGACGGAGGTACCGTCGTACTTTCATGTTCTTCCGGCTGGACGGAGGTACCGTCGTACGTTCATGTTCTTCCGGCTGGAAGGAGGTACCGTCGTACTTTCATGTTCTTCCGCCTGGAAGGAGGTACCGTCGTACTTTCATGTTCTTCCGCCTGGAAGGAGGTACCGTCGTACTTTCATGTTCTTCCGGCTGGACGGAGGTACCGTCGTACTTTCATGTTCTTCCGGCTGGAAGGAGGTACCGTCGTACTTTCATGTTCTTCCGGCTGGAAGGAGGTACCGATTCGTGTAGTGCAAAAGGGTTCGGAACAGCAGGAGTGTTGTGTCTACGGCGATCAGAAGATTGAACCAGTAATATTATATCTACGGGTTCGGAATGTTTGCATTTCTCTTCTTTGGCAATTTTTTACAATATTCAAAATACCTGTCTAATATATAGTATATATATAATTCCTTGTGCAGGAGATCATGAGTTTTATGACGAATATTCTTCTTAGGACAATAAACTTAATTTAATTAATCCTTTTATTTGCTTAATCTGAACTCGTATTGTTCAGTTAACGAAGTACTGTCAATACTATTAATAGTAGTATGTTTACTTCTGACAAATAGTCCATTATGTATGCATACAATTCAATACAATTTTAAAATAAAATAAAAAATACAATACTTAAAAACAACTGAAGCAATTATGGGGTACAAGTAAAATAATAAATAAGTGGGTAATAAAAATAAATAAATAGGTCATGAAATAAAATTGAATAAGTGATTAAAACAATTATTAACAAATACGGTAAAACTTATGATGATTGAAATGCTTAGTTTAATTAATATTTACGCGTGATAACGGCGAGGGGGGTAATTTCATCAAACTATGCGATGACTGACACCTTTACATATGAAAGCTAAGGACAGATATTGAAGCACAGAGGCACATTTAATAGTCCAATTAGTTGTGTATTTTCGACACTCACCACACGGCATCCAGTGGCGCCACTTCCTCACACCAGTTTAGTGCGCATGTCTGTTTGAACAATAAGCTATAACAAGGCATTCGTGTAGGCGCGAAACCGGAAGACAATAATTTTACACTCGAACAAAAAATTATCTTCTCGGCTCCACACGAATTAACGCTAATACAAGTGGACATATCCATTTCGGCAGGTTTTGGTTGGCTGAGTTCGTTTGCACTATAGATGACAAGCGTGTTTTATGGATAGTGAGAGGAGGGCCTGTTAAATATATGAAATGAAAGAAGTGTTAGGTAAGTTTCATTCGTAAATGATAAGTCGACCGCTAGCGTCAACAATGTTATTGAAATAATCACCAGTATGCCCAATATACCTAAATTTTATTTACATAAGCCGAGTTATATCGGCATGATTGTCCGTTTATGCATTTAAAAATAGTGTGATTCTTGTTGCGTCTAGCTAACACATGGTACATTAGGCCTACCCATCGTTTTACTCGATATACATTTTCATAATATATTTAATATATATGTGTGTGTGTGTGTGTGTGTGTGTGTGTGTGTGTGTGTACGTATATATATGTGTGTGTGTGTGTGTGTGTGTGTGTGTGTGTGTGTGTGTGTGTGTGTGTGTGTGTGTGTGTGTGTGTGTGTGTGTGTGTGTGTGTGTGTGTGTGTGTGTGTGTGTGTGTGTGTGTGTGTGTGTGTGTGTGTGTGTGTGTGTGTGTGTGTGTGTGTGTGTGTGTGTGTGTGTGTGTGTGTGTGTGTGTGTGTGTGTGTGTGTGTGAAACGCACATAGTTCGACTTTGAGAAATACATCAGCATACAGTCAAACCTGTCGTGGGTGACCGCCCCTCCAGCCCAGCAAATGCGGTCGCTCAAGCCAGGTGGTCGCTTATAACAGGTTGGACACAAAATCATGTCGGCATAATTATGAATGTGTACATGTATGTATAATCTACAAAGGTAGGCAGACAAACAATATACTAATATAACGGAAAAAATGTAATACTTTTTAGGACTATGTATAAGACAAGGTACAAACACATTGTGCTACAAGTTAATAGTGTATTATGTTCGTCATTGTTAATATCAAATTAACATTTATGTTTACTGAAAATTCTTCGAGCACCGTTCACCTATAATTAACACTTTCTAAAACCGCATTTACAGTTTTCTCCTAAAAAGCAATTGGCTTTTTTGTATTGCTCAGTTTCAAGCAATTCCTGTCCGACAAATTAAAGAAGTGAACTGTGGCTGATTTGTGTGTAGCCGAAGTCGCACAGTGACCGTAGATGTTCAGCTGCCTGCTGTAATATGACCGGCACCAGTGCCGCTTGTGATGGCATCTCCTCCTCGTCGTCTCCCTCATCCTCGCGCATGTTATATACTAATAAAATTAAGCGACCAATCACATACGGCAGGTATGTTTTAATCAGAAACATTCCGTGTCTATGAAAGCGGTCGTGTAAAATCCAATACGTGGTCGCTCTGACAGAGGTCGTCAAAGAAAAGTTATACAGTATATATATATATATATATATATATATATATATATATATATATATATATATATATATATATATATATTATATGCGTGTGTGTGTCGAATGTGTTCTCTTTGTGTATTAAACAGGCTCCAAATGATTGACATGTTTCGATCAAGTTTTCATTTAACCCGATTCTCTTCAAGTTCCAACGAATACCTATACCTACGCACTAGGTCTAGGTCCTTCACTTTCATAATTCTGCTTTATCAAAAGTCACTAATGCTAACTGGCCTAGACAGACTGGTCCAAATGGAATGGTCGTCTTTCTGTTAATTAGCAACACGATTATTCGCGTCCCCAGTGGCTCGCAAAACAGACGCGGTAGCAGCTGGGCGCTCTGCGGCCAGTCCTCGGGTTATATTTACATCCAGTCAACTCCATCGAAACGGACATGTTTGAAATCGAATTAAGCGCCCCTAGCGAACGTCGTGCATACCAAGTGAGCAGAATTGGTGTTAATCGATCACGCCCTGTCGACTTTTGCAGCATCAACGGTGTTAATGACTGTCATATTTCGGCATTATGTCGCGATTAATTCGCTCACCACCTTGATCGCTAGAGCGTCTGACGACCGACTTGGGAGTAACAAGAAGCCGTTTATTCGGTGGACGCCGGTGTTTATAAACGTTACAGATTATGTTTGTCCGCCTCAGGGCTTTGAGAAAGCTCCTTGACACGGTTGGCGCCACTGTCGTTCCATGGGGATATTTCATATCTAAATAAGTAGACGGCCATGTTAGGACTTTGGTGAATTTCGAGATTTTGCTATACTGTTATCTTGTTATGTATTTGTAGCTAGCCTTGATTAGTAACTAGTCTTGCAAGTAATTTACATGAAACCAAAATAATGCACTTTTTCACACCATAGATCACGAATCATATCTGACATGTTTTAAAGCGATTCACAGGGACTAGAAAGTGAATTTTCGTGTCCCAAAATATAATAAAAAGGGATTATCTGAAAACTGTAAACTCTTTTTAATGTACAGAATTCTGTTGGTATAATTATTTCATGAAATTATGTGCCTTTATTTAATTAG
>JAODUO010000856.1:0-37500 GCA_025642075.2 Ridgeia piscesae | reverse complement strand
CCTGTGTGTACTCTCTATCGTGTCCTACCGAGGCCTGTGTGTACTCTCTATCGTGTCCTACCGAGGCCTGTGTGTACTCTCTATCGTGTCCTACCGAGGCCTGTGTGAACTCTCTAGCGTGTCCTACCGAGGCCTGTGTGTACTCTCTATCGTGTCCTACCGAGGCCTGTGTGTCCTCTCTATCGTGTCCTACCGAGGCCTGTGTGTACTCTCTATCGTGTCCTACCGAGGCCTGCGTGTACTCTCTATCGTGTCCTACCGAGGCCTGTGTGTACTCTCTATCGTGTCCTACCGAGGCCTGTGTGTACTCTCTGTCGTGTCCTACCGAGGCCTGTGTGTACTCTCTATCGTGTCCTACCGAGGCCTGCGTGTACTCTCTATCGTGTCCTACCGAGGCCTGTGTGTACTCTCTATCGTGTCCTACCGAGGCCTGTGTGTACTCTCTGTCGTGTCCTACCGAGGCCTGTGTGTACTCTCTATCGTGTCCTACCGAGGCCTGTGTGTACTCTCTATCGTGTCCAACCGAGGCCTGTGTGTATTCTCTATCGTGTCCTACCGAGGCCTGTGTGTACTCTCTATCGTGTCCTACCGAGGCCTGCGTGTACTCTCTATCGTGTCCAACCGAGGCCTGCGTGTACTCTCTATCGTGTCCTACCGAGGCCTGCGTGTACTCTCTATCGTGTCCTACCGAGGCCTGCGTGTACTCTCTATCGTGTCCTACCGAGGCCTGCGTGTACTCTCTATCGTGTCCTACCGAGGCCTGCGTGTACTCTCTATCGTGTCCTACCGAGCCCTGCGTGTACTCTCTATCGTGTCCTACCGAGGCCTGCGTGTACTCTCTATCGTGTCCTACCGAGGCCTGCGTGTACTCTCTATCGTGTCCTACCGAGGCCTGTGTGTACTCTCTATCGTGTCCTACCGAGGCCTGAGTGTACTCTCTATCGTGTCCTACCGAGGCCTGTGTGTACTCTCTATCGTGTCCTACCGAGGCCTGTGTGTTCTCTCTATCGTGTCCTACCGAGGCCTGTGTGTACTCTCTATCGTGTCCTACCGAGGCCTGTGTGTACTCTCTATCGTGTCCTACCGAGGCCTGTGTGTACTCTCTATCGTGTCCTACCGAGGCCTGTGTGTACTCTCTGTCGTGTTCAACCGAGGCCTGTGTGTACTCTCTATCGTGTCCTACCGAGGCCTGCGTGTACTCTCTATCGTGTCCAACCGAGGCCTGCGTGTACTCTCTATCGTGTCCTACCGAGGCCTGCGTGTACTCTCTATCGTGTCCTACCGAGGCCTGCGTGTACTCTCTATCGTGTCCTACCGAGGCCTGTGTGTACTCTCTATCGTGTCCTACCGAGGCCTGTGTGTACTCTCTATCGTGTCCTACCGAGGCCTGTGTGTACTCTCTATCGTGTCCTACCGAGGCCTGTGTGTTCTCTCTATCGTGTCCTACCGAGGCCTGTGTGTACTCTCTATCGTGTCCTACCGAGGCCTGAGTGTACTCTCTATCGTGTCCTACCGAGGCCTGTGTGTACTCTCTATCGTGTCCTACCGAGGCCTGTGTGTACTCTCTATCGTGTCCTACCGAGGCCTGTGTGTACTCTCTATCGTGTCCTACCGAGGCCTGCGTGTACTCTCTATCGTGTCCAACCGAGGCCTGCGTGTACTCTCTATCGTGTCCTACCGAGGCCTGCGTGTACTCTCTATCGTGTCCTACCGAGGCCTGCGTGTACTCTCTATCGTGTCCTACCGAGGCCTGTGTGTACTCTCTATCGTGTCCTACCGAGGCCTGTGTGTACTCTCTAGCGTGTCCTACCGAGGCCTGTGTGTACTCTCTATCGTGTCCTACCGAGGCCTGTGTGTACTCTCTATCGTGTCCTACCGAGGCCTGTGTGTTCTCTCTATCGTGTCCTACCGAGGCCTGCGTGTACTCTCTATCGTGTCCTACCGAGGCCTGTGTGTACTCTCTATCGTGTCCTACCGAGGCCTGTGTGTACTCTCTATCGTGTCCTACCGAGGCCTGTGTGTACTCTCTATCGTGTCCTACCGAGGCCTGTGTGTTCTCTCTATCGTGTCCTACCGAGGCCTGTGTGTACTCTCTATCGTGTCCTACCGAGGCCTGTGTGTACTCTCTATCGTGTCCAACCGAGGCCTGTGTGTATTCTCTATCGTGTCCTACCGAGGCCTGTGTGTACTCTCTATCGTGTCCAACCGAGGCCTGTGTGTATTCTCTATCGTGTCCTACCGAGGCCTGAGTGTACTCTCTATCGTGTCCAACCGAGGCCTGTGTGTATTCTCTATCGTGTCCTACCGAGGCCTGTGTGTACTCTCTATCGTGTCCTACCGAGGCCTGTGTGTTCTCTCTATCGTGTCCTACCGAGGCCTGTGTGTACTCTCTATCGTGTCCTACCGAGGCCTGTGTGTACTCTCTATCGTGTCCTACCGATGCCTGTGTGTACTCTCTATCGTGTCCTACCGATGCCTGTGTGTACTCTCTATCGTGTCCTACCGAGGCCTGTGTGTACTCTCTATCGTGTCCTACCGAGGCCTGCGTGTCCTCTCTATCGTGTCCTACCGAGGCCTGCGTGTACTCTCTATCGTGTCCTACCGAGGCCTGCGTGTACTCTCTGTCGTGTCCTACCGAGGCCTGTGTGTACTCTCTATCGTGTCCTACCGAGGCCTGCGTGTACTCTCTATCGTGTCCTACCGAGGCCTGTGTGTACTCTCTATCGTGTCCTACCGAGGCCTGTGTGTTCTCTCTATCGTGTCCTACCGAGGCCTGCGTGTACTCTCTATCGTGTCCTACCGAGGCCTGTGTGTTCTCTCTATCGTGTCCTACCGAGGCCTGTGTGTACTCTCTATCGTGTCCTACCGAGGCCTGTGTGTACTCTCTATCGTGTCCTACCGAGGCCTGTGTGTACTCTCTAGCGTGTCCTACCGAGGCCTGTGTGTACTCTCTATCGTGTCCTACCGAGGCCTGTGTGTCCTCTCTATCGTGTCCTACCGAGGCCTGTGTGTACTCTCTATCGTGTCCTACCGAGGCCTGCGTGTACTCTCTATCGTGTCCTACCGAGGCCTGTGTGTACTCTCTATCGTGTCCTACCGAGGCCTGTGTGTACTCTCTGTCGTGTCCTACCGAGGCCTGTGTGTACTCTCTATCGTGTCCTACCGAGGCCTGTGTGTACTCTCTGTCGTGTTCAACCGAGGCCTGTGTGTACTCTCTATCGTGTCCTACCGAGGCCTGCGTGTACTCTCTATCGTGTCCAACCGAGGCCTGCGTGTACTCTCTATCGTGTCCTACCGAGCCCTGCGTGTACTCTCTATCGTGTCCTACCGAGGCCTGCGTGTACTCTCTATCGTGTCCTACCGAGGCCTGTGTGTTCTCTCTAGCGTGTCCTACCGAGGCCTGTGTGTACTCTCTATCGTGTCCTACCGAGGCCTGTGTGTACTCTCTATCGTGTCCTACCGAGGCCTGTGTGTACTCTCTATCGTGTCCTACCGAGGCCTGTGTGTACTCTCTATCGTGTCCTACCGAGGCCTGTGTGTACTCTCTATCGTGTCCTACCGAGGCCTGTGTGTACTCTCTATCGTGTCCTACCGAGGCCTGCGTGTACTCTCTATCGTGTCCTACCGAGGCCTGTGTGTACTCTCTATCGTGTCCTACCGAGGCCTGTGTGTACTCTCTGTCGTGTCCTACCGAGGCCTGTGTGTACTCTCTATCGTGTCCTACCGAGGCCTGTGTGTTCTCTGTCGTGTTCAACCGAGGCCTGTGTGTACTCTCTATCGTGTCCTACCGAGGCCTGCGTGTACTCTCTATCGTGTCCAACCGAGGCCTGCGTGTACTCTCTATCGTGTCCTACCGAGGCCTGCGTGTACTCTCTATCGTGTCCTACCGAGGCCTGCGTGTTCGTGTCCAACCGAGGCCTGCGTGTACTCTCTATCGTGTCCTACCGAGGCCTGCGTGTACTCTCTATCGTGTCCTACCGAGCCCTGCGTGTACTCTCTATCGTGTCCTACCGAGGCCTGTGTGTACTCTCTATCGTGTCCTACCGAGGCCTGTGTGTACTCTCTATCGTGTCCTACCGAGGCCTGTGTGTACTCTCTGTACCGAGGCCTGCGTGTACTCTCTATCGTGTCCTACCGAGGCCTGTGTGTACTCTCTATCGTGTCCTACCGAGGCCTGTGTGTACTCTCTATCGTGTCCTACCGAGGCCTGTGTGTACTCTCTATCGTGTCCTACCGAGGCCTGTGTGTACTCTCTATCGTGTCCTACCGAGGCCTGTGTGTACTCTCTGTCGTGTTCAACCGAGGCCTGTGTGTACTCTCTATCGTGTCCTACCGAGGCCTGCGTGTACTCTCTATCGTGTCCAACCGAGGCCTGCGTGTACTCTCTATCGTGTCCTACCGAGGCCTGCGTGTACTCTCTATCGTGTCCTACCGAGGCCTGAGTGTACTCTCTATCGTGTCCTACCGAGGCCTGTGTGTTCTCTCTATCGTGTCCTACCGAGGCCTGTGTGTACTCTCTATCGTGTCCTACCGAGGCCTGTGTATTCTCTATCGTGTCCTACCGAGGCCTGTGTGTTCTCTCTATCGTGTCCTACCGAGGCCTGTGTGTACTCTCTATCGTGTCCTACCGAGGCCTGTGTGTACTCTCTATCGTGTCCAACCGAGGCCTGTGTGTATTCTCTATCGTGTCCTACCGAGGCCTGTGTGTACTCTCTATCGTGTCCAACCGAGGCCTGTGTGTATTCTCTATCGTGTCCTACCGAGGCCTGTGTGTACTCTCTATCGTGTCCAACCGAGGCCTGTGTGTATTCTCTATCGTGTCCTACCGAGGCCTGTGTGTACTCTCTATCGTGTCCTACCGAGGCCTGTGTGTTCTCTCTATCGTGTCCTACCGAGGCCTGTGTGTACTCTCTATCGTGTCCTACCGAGGCCTGCGTGTACTCTCTATCGTGTCCAACCGAGGCCTGCGTGTACTCTCTATCGTGTCCTACCGAGCCCTGCGTGTACTCTCTATCGTGTCCTACCGAGGCCTGCGTGTACTCTCTATCGTGTCCTACCGAGGCCTGTGTGTTCTCTCTAGCGTGTCCTACCGAGGCCTGTGTGTACTCTCTATCGTGTCCTACCGAGGCCTGTGTGTACTCTCTATCGTGTCCTACCGAGGCCTGTGTGTACTCTCTATCGTGTCCTACCGAGGCCTGTGTGTACTCTCTATCGTGTCCTACCGAGGCCTGTGTGTCCTCTCTATCGTGTCCTACCGAGGCCTGTGTGTACTCTCTATCGTGTCCTACCGAGGCCTGCGTGTACTCTCTATCGTGTCCTACCGAGGCCTGTGTGTACTCTCTATCGTGTCCTACCGAGGCCTGTGTGTACTCTCTGTCGTGTCCTACCGAGGCCTGTGTGTACTCTCTATCGTGTCCTACCGAGGCCTGTGTGTACTCTCTGTCGTGTTCAACCGAGGCCTGTGTGTACTCTCTATCGTGTCCTACCGAGGCCTGCGTGTACTCTCTATCGTGTCCAACCGAGGCCTGCGTGTACTCTCTATCGTGTCCTACCGAGGCCTGCGTGTACTCTCTATCGTGTCCTACCGAGGCCTGCGTGTACTCTCTATCGTGTCCTACCGAGGCCTGCGTGTACTCTCTATCGTGTCCTACCGAGGCCTGCGTGTACTCTCTATCGTGTCCTACCGAGCCCTGCGTGTACTCTCTATCGTGTCCTACCGAGGCCTGTGTGTACTCTCTATCGTGTCCTACCGAGGCCTGTGTGTACTCTCTATCGTGTCCTACCGAGGCCTGTGTGTACTCTCTATCGTGTCCTACCGAGGCCTGTGTGTACTCTCTATCGTGTCCTACCGAGGCCTGCGTGTACTCTCTATCGTGTCCTACCGAGGCCTGTGTGTACTCTCTATCGTGTCCTACCGAGGCCTGTGTGTACTCTCTATCGTGTCCTACCGAGGCCTGTGTGTACTCTCTATCGTGTCCTACCGAGGCCTGTGTGTACTCTCTATCGTGTCCTACCGAGGCCTGTGTGTACTCTCTGTCGTGTTCAACCGAGGCCTGTGTGTACTCTCTATCGTGTCCTACCGAGGCCTGCGTGTACTCTCTATCGTGTCCAACCGAGGCCTGCGTGTACTCTCTATCGTGTCCTACCGAGGCCTGCGTGTACTCTCTATCGTGTCCTACCGAGGCCTGCGTGTACTCTCTATCGTGTCCTACCGAGGCCTGTGTGTACTCTCTATCGTGTCCTACCGAGGCCTGTGTGTACTCTCTATCGTGTCCTACCGAGGCCTGTGTGTACTCTCTATCGTGTCCTACCGAGGCCTGTGTGTTCTCTCTATCGTGTCCTACCGAGGCCTGTGTGTACTCTCTATCGTGTCCTACCGAGGCCTGTGTGTACTCTCTATCGTGTCCAACCGAGGCCTGTGTGTATTCTCTATCGTGTCCTACCGAGGCCTGTGTGTACTCTCTATCGTGTCCAACCGAGGCCTGTGTGTATTCTCTATCGTGTCCTACCGAGGCCTGTGTGTACTCTCTATCGTGTCCAACCGAGGCCTGTGTGTATTCTCTATCGTGTCCTACCGAGGCCTGTGTGTACTCTCTATCGTGTCCTACCGAGGCCTGTGTGTTCTCTCTATCGTGTCCTACCGAGGCCTGTGTGTACTCTCTATCGTGTCCTACCGAGGCCTGTGTGTACTCTCTATCGTGTCCTACCGAGGCCTGTGTGTACTCTCTATCGTGTCCAACCGAGGCCTGCGTGTACTCTCTATCGTGTCCTACCGAGGCCTGTGTGTACTCTCTATCGTGTCCTACCGAGGCCTGCGTGTACTCTCTATCGTGTCCTACCGAGGCCTGCGTGTACTCTCTATCGTGTCCTACCGAGGCCTGCGTGTACTCACTGTCGTGTCCTACCGAGGCCTGTGTGTACTCTCTATCGTGTCCTACCGAGGCCTGCGTGTACTCTCTATCGTGTCCTACCGAGGCCTGTGTGTACTCTCTATCGTGTCCTACCGAGGCCTGCGTGTACTCTCTATCGTGTCCTACCGAGGCCTGCGTGTACTCTCTATCGTGTCCTACCGAGGCCTGTGTGTTCTCTCTATCGTGTCCTACCGAGGCCTGTGTGTACTCTCTATCGTGTCCTACCGAGGCCTGTGTGTACTCGTGTCCTACCGAGGCCTGTGTGTACTCTCTAGCGTGTCCTACCGAGGCCTGTGTGTACTCTCTATCGTGTCCTACCGAGGCCTGTGTGTACTCTCTATCGTGTCCTACCGAGGCCTGTGTGTACTCTCTATCGTGTCCTACCGAGGCCTGCGTGTACTCTCTGTCGTGTCCTACCGAGGCCTGTGTGTACTCTCTATCGTGTCCTACCGAGGCCTGTGTGTACTCTCTGTCGTGTCCTACCGAGGCCTGTGTGTACTCTCTATCGTGTCCTACCGAGGCCTGTGTGTACTCTCTATCGTGTCCTACTGGCCTGTGTGTACTCTCTATCGTGTCCTACCGAGGCCTGCGTGTACTCTCTATCGTGTCCAACCGAGGCCTGCGTGTACTCTCTATCGTGTCCTACCGAGCCCTGCGTGTACTCTCTATCGTGTCCTACCGAGGCCTGCGTGTACTCTCTATCGTGTCCTACCGAGGCCTGTGTGTTCTCTCTAGCGTGTCCTACCGAGGCCTGTGTGTACTCTCTATCGTGTCCTACCGAGGCCTGTGTGTACTCTCTATCGTGTCCTACCGAGGCCTGTGTGTACTCTCTATCGTGTCCTACCGAGGCCTGTGTGTACTCTCTATCGTGTCCTACCGAGGCCTGTGTGTCCTCTCTATCGTGTCCTACCGAGGCCTGTGTGTACTCTCTATCGTGTCCTACCGAGGCCTGCGTGTACTCTCTATCGTGTCCTACCGAGGCCTGTGTGTACTCTCTATCGTGTCCTACCGAGGCCTGTGTGTACTCTCTGTCGTGTCCTACCGAGGCCTGTGTGTACTCTCTATCGTGTCCTACCGAGGCCTGTGTGTACTCTCTGTCGTGTTCAACCGAGGCCTGTGTGTACTCTCTATCGTGTCCTACCGAGGCCTGCGTGTACTCTCTATCGTGTCCAACCGAGGCCTGCGTGTACTCTCTATCGTGTCCTACCGAGGCCTGCGTGTACTCTCTATCGTGTCCTACCGAGGCCTGCGTGTACTCTCTATCGTGTCCTACCGAGGCCTGCGTGTACTCTCTATCGTGTCCTACCGAGGCCTGTGTGTACTCTCTATCGTGTCCTACCGAGGCCTGTGTGTACTCTCTATCGTGTCCTACCGAGGCCTGTGTGTTCTCTCTATCGTGTCCTACCGAGGCCTGTGTGTACTCTCTATCGTGTCCTACCGAGGCCTGTGTGTACTCTCTATCGTGTCCAACCGAGGCCTGTGTGTATTCTCTATCGTGTCCTACCGAGGCCTGTGTGTACTCTCTATCGTGTCCAACCGAGGCCTGTGTGTATTCTCTATCGTGTCCTACCGAGGCCTGTGTGTACTCTCTATCGTGTCCTACCGAGGCCTGTGTGTTCTCTCTATCGTGTCCTACCGAGCCCTGCGTGTACTCTCTATCGTGTCCTACCGAGGCCTGTGTGTACTCTCTATCGTGTCCTACCGATGCCTGTGTGTACTCTCTATCGTGTCCTACCGATGCCTGTGTGTACTCTCTATCGTGTCCTACCGAGGCCTGTGTGTACTCTCTATCGTGTCCTACCGAGGCCTGGGTGTACTCTACCGAGGCCTGTGTGTACTCTCTATCGTGTCCTACCGAGGCCTGCGTGTACTCTCTATCGTGTCCTACCGAGGCCTGTGTGTACTCTCTATCGTGTCCTACCGAGGCCTGCGTGTACTCTCTATCGTGTCCTACCGAGGCCTGTGTGTACTCTCTATCGTGTCCTACCGAGGCCTGTGTGTACTCTCTATCGTGTCCTACCGAGGCCTGCGTGTACTCTCTATCGTGTCCTACCGAGGCCTGTGTGTTCTCTCTATCGTGTCCTACCGAGGCCTGTGTGTACTCTCTATCGTGTCCTACCGAGGCCTGTGTGTACTCTCTATCGTGTCCTACCGAGGCCTGTGTGTACTCTCTAGCGTGTCCTACCGAGGCCTGTGTGTACTCTCTATCGTGTCCTACCGAGGCCTGTGTGTCCTCTCTATCGTGTCCTACCGAGGCCTGTGTGTACTCTCTATCGTGTCCTACCGAGGCCTGCGTGTACTCTCTATCGTGTCCTACCGAGGCCTGTGTGTACTCTCTATCGTGTCCTACCGAGCCCTGCGTGTACTCTCTATCGTGTCCTACCGAGGCCTGTATCGTGTCCTACCGAGGCCTGTGTGTACTCTCTGTCGTGTTCAACCGAGGCCTGTGTGTACTCTCTATCGTGTCCTACCGAGGCCTGCGTGTACTCTCTATCGTGTCCAACCGAGGCCTGCGTGTACTCTCTATCGTGTCCTACCGAGCCCTGCGTGTACTCTCTATCGTGTCCTACCGAGGCCTGCGTGTACTCTCTATCGTGTCCTACCGAGGCCTGTGTGTTCTCTCTAGCGTGTCCTACCGAGGCCTGTGTGTACTCTCTATCGTGTCCTACCGAGGCCTGTGTGTACTCTCTATCGTGTCCTACCGAGGCCTGTGTGTACTCTCTAGCGTGTCCTACCGAGGCCTGTGTGTACTCTCTATCGTGTCCTACCGAGGCCTGTGTGTCCTCTCTATCGTGTCCTACCGAGGCCTGTGTGTACTCTCTATCGTGTCCTACCGAGGCCTGCGTGTACTCTCTATCGTGTCCTACCGAGGCCTGTGTGTTCTCTCTATCGTGTCCTACCGAGGCCTGTGTGTACTCTCTATCGTCCTACCGAGGCCTGTGTGTACTCTCTATCGTGTCCTACCGAGGCCTGTGTGTACTCTCTGTCGTGTTCAACCGAGGCCTGTGTGTACTCTCTATCGTGTCCTACCGAGGCCTGCGTGTACTCTCTATCGTGTCCAACCGAGGCCTGCGTGTACTCTCTATCGTGTCCTACCGAGGCCTGCGTGTACTCTCTATCGTGTCCTACCGAGGCCTGCGTGTACTCTCTATCGTGTCCTACCGAGGCCTGCGTGTACTCTCTATCGTGTCCTACCGAGGCCTGCGTGTACTCTCTATCGTGTCCTACCGAGCCCTGCGTGTACTCTCTATCGTGTCCTACCGAGGCCTGTGTGTACTCTCTATCGTGTCCTACCGAGGCCTGTGTGTACTCTCTATCGTGTCCTACCGAGGCCTGTGTGTACTCTCTATCGTGTCCTACCGAGGCCTGTGTGTACTCTCTATCGTGTCCTACCGAGGCCTGCGTGTACTCTCTATCGTGTCCTACCGAGGCCTGTGTGTACTCTCTATCGTGTCCTACCGAGGCCTGTGTGTACTCTCTATCGTGTCCTACCGAGGCCTGTGTGTACTCTCTATCGTGTCCTACCGAGGCCTGTGTGTACTCTCTATCGTGTCCTACCGAGGCCTGTGTGTACTCTCTGTCGTGTTCAACCGAGGCCTGTGTGTACTCTCTATCGTGTCCTACCGAGGCCTGCGTGTACTCTCTATCGTGTCCAACCGAGGCCTGCGTGTACTCTCTATCGTGTCCTACCGAGGCCTGCGTGTACTCTCTATCGTGTCCTACCGAGGCCTGCGTGTACTCTCTATCGTGTCCTACCGAGGCCTGTGTGTACTCTCTATCGTGTCCTACCGAGGCCTGTGTGTACTCTCTATCGTGTCCTACCGAGGCCTGTGTGTACTCTCTATCGTGTCCTACCGAGGCCTGTGTGTTCTCTCTATCGTGTCCTACCGAGGCCTGTGTGTACTCTCTATCGTGTCCTACCGAGGCCTGTGTGTACTCTCTATCGTGTCCAACCGAGGCCTGTGTGTATTCTCTATCGTGTCCTACCGAGGCCTGTGTGTACTCTCTATCGTGTCCAACCGAGGCCTGTGTGTATTCTCTATCGTGTCCTACCGAGGCCTGTGTGTACTCTCTATCGTGTCCAACCGAGGCCTGTGTGTATTCTCTATCGTGTCCTACCGAGGCCTGTGTGTACTCTCTATCGTGTCCTACCGAGGCCTGTGTGTTCTCTCTATCGTGTCCTACCGAGGCCTGTGTGTACTCTCTATCGTGTCCTACCGAGGCCTGTGTGTACTCTCTATCGTGTCCAACCGAGGCCTGTGTGTATTCTCTATCGTGTCCTACCGAGGCCTGTGTGTTCTCTCTATCGTGTCCTACCGAGGCCTGCGTGTACTCTCTATCGTGTCCTACCGAGGCCTGTGTGTTCTCTCTATCGTGTCCTACCGAGGCCTGTGTGTACTCTCTATCGTGTCCTACCGAGGCCTGCGTGTACTCTCTATCGTGTCCTACCGAGGCCTGTGTGTACTCTCTATCGTGTCCTACCGAGGCCTGTGTGTACTCTCTATCGTGTCCTACCGAGGCCTGTGTGTACTCTCTATCGTGTCCTACCGAGGCCTGTGTGTACTCTCTATCGTGTCCTACCGAGGCCTGTGTGTACTCTCTATCGTGTCCTACCGAGGCCTGTGTGTTCTCTCTATCGTGTCCTACCGAGGCCTGTGTGTACTCTCTATCGTGTCCTACCGAGGCCTGTGTGTACTCTCTATCGTGTCCTACCGAGGCCTGCGTGTTCTCTCTATCGTGTCCTACCGAGGCCTGTGTGTACTCTCTATCGTGTCCTACCGAGGCCTGTGTGTACTCTCTATCGTGTCCTACCGAGGCCTGTGTGTACTCTCTATCGTGTCCTACCGAGGCCTGCGTGTTCTCTCTATCGTGTCCTACCGAGGCCTGTGTGTACTCTGTATCGTGTCGGTATCGCATAAACGGCGCGACGAGAGAACGAAGCATAAACGACGACCACTCGACGCTGAGATGTAAACACACGTGTCCGCACAGGATGCCACGCGAAGTAGGCCCGGGATATAAAAAAAAACGGATATCGACATTCGCTGGACTAGTAGGCACATTCTGAAACAATATACCTCAGCGCAACGCTATGTCGAGTTAATTTACTGGCTATAAACGTTTTCCTTACCTCTTCTCACGAAGTGAACACAATAGGACCATCGGAGATGTCGACACCACTTTCAGATTGATTCTTATCCAGTGTTGTTGGTATTTTTATACAATGTCCACGATGTGTTGGACTATGCTTGTATTGGTTTTGGATTAGTGCCCAAATTGACAATACTTCCAGTAAGCACGTTCCCTGGCTTACTCGTGAAAGCTATAGTTATTATTACTAAGCGCCGGATGTCCGCCCGTTCATAGGCGCGTACACTCTTCGCAGTAAAGCGTGCATTGAATCATACATAGGTTTAAAAGTGTAAGAGAAAAAGTTAAAACAACTGTATGTCATGGTAATTTTTTTATTATATAAAAAAGTAAGAAATACACATGTATGTATATATATGTATGTATGTATGTATGTATGTGTATATATATATATATATATATATATATATATACCTAAGTAATTAAGGTATGATATTTTTCTAATATATATATATATATATATATATATATATGATATTTTTCTAATATATATATATATATATATATATATATATATATATATATATATATATATATATATATATATATAGTTAAAGATAGTGTTAACCGTTAGAAGCAAAAGCACCCCTGTAACAAGTTTGTAAATAAATTGTGGCTGTTACTTTGTACATTATCTTTTATATTTTATATGTATTATGTATTATTTTATTTCGAGGGGTATATGGTTTTATGGAGCCTAATAAGTCACACGAATTCAGCTTTCTACGTCAATAAGGTGTTCGTCCGCCATTCCCCGTGCGACCAAAGAGTACCCTTTAAAAGCAGCATTATGCAGGTTGTCTGAATTTCTGTGAGCACATATGTAGTGTGGAGTGATTAGAAATGATGTTTTCGTGCAACGCGGCATCAGAGCTGTCGAATTACGACAGCTGTCAGTCGGTGCATTTCTGCGTATTAATACAGTTGTCATTTTGCTTGGTGGTGTAATCAGGGGCAATCCGTGGGTGGTTCAAGCAGAAATGGAGGGGTGTAAGGTTTGAAAGAAGTTTGTGGGAGCCTGGTGTATTAAAAGTTCACGAATTTTTCACAGAACTTCTCTCTATGGAGGGTAAATATGCTGTGAAATTGTCAACAACAGAGCTCAACAAGATTAGTAGGAAATGAAGGAAACTTTATAATGGTCGCCTATGGAAAATGCAAATGTGGTCTGACTCCAGGTGATTCTCATTTTCAGTCCATTTTTGAGCGATACAGCTTAACATATTATGGCGCAGACGAACTTGCCCTATTTTATTACGTTACTGCTGCTGCTGTTGCTGTTGCTGCTGCTGTTGCTGCTGCTGCTGCTGTTGCTGCTGCTGTTGCTGCTGCTGCTGCTGCTGTTGCTGTTGCTGTTGCTGTTGCTGCTTCTGCTGCTGCTGCTGCTGTTGCTGTTGTTGTTGTTGTTGTTGTTGTTGTTGTTGTTGTTGTTGTTGTTGTTGTTGTTGTTGTTGTTGTTGTTGTTGAATAAACATTCCTTCATTCATTATATGGAATGGTAATCGAGCTACGTGGCCTATGTATCCGCGTGCACGCATGTGAGAGAGTGACACTGATGTCTTCTAACGGAAGATAAGAGTATCAATGCTAAACGAACTCTCGAACGAAAAGTAGCGGCCTTATTGTTCACGTTCATTAATGTTCGTGTCGGTTTTGGTGACTGTATATTACGTTGCCTGTCGTGTCGTTTTAAGCGGGTTATCCACAGTTGTCCTTCGGTCATGACGGTCTTAAAGCCGGGGACTGGGCGGAGTCGAACTGTACTGTGCGTAGCAGTTGACTTCGACAGTTGCTACTGCGTCAACCGTGGGAACAGACAAATACCCCCCAGTTTGAAAGCTGGTGGGAATCCCGATATAATAACCTTTTCGCGTCCTAAACACTGCATATAATACGAGCAGCGAGTGGCTGAAATCACCAAGAAATATCACCGACCACAGTCCTCGTGGGCGATTTCATTGGGTGACGTTGAAAGACGGTTTTTTGAAAGGGATGTGCTATGGGTAGAGAAGAGCTGATACTGACGTAATCAGGCGCAGAGACCCCTGGCGTGCGAGGATAGCCTAATCCCGCCTCACGTAAACACGGTTTGTTGACGTGCGTGGCCGAGTCTCGCGAGAGGGATCCGCGGCAGATGCTTCGCCTTGACGCGACCTCGGGATCAGATGAACGCTATCGAGTGAGCCAATTTAAACGTAGACGTTGATTGCTGGAGGTGTTGATAGGTGTGTCCGTTTGAAAGCGAGCCTCTGGCTGTCGGGGGTTGTTGGACATACACAGTGACCCCCACATCTTCCAGCCAGACGCGTAAGGGGCGAACTCAAAACCGAACTACTCTAAACAGCGCGTACTGTTTCGCATTTGCATCATATCACCGCCCGTACTCATCAATACTTCGTGTACTTTGAATATTTTGAGCCGGCCAAACTGCCGCTTCTAAAACCGCATTCAGGTTACCCACCCTTATCATAAATGTGCATTAATACGAGTTTCACCCGATAGGAGACGCCACTGAGGCAACGTATTCTTACGCCATGTGTGGAGGCGACCAGCCCACGGTCCCATTTGTGTGCGTGCGATAGAACATAACGTTACATTTTACTGGAACTTTATGGATTCTGTGAACGCTTGCAAATGTTCCATTGCGTCATTAATTAGATGTTATAACTCGCGATAAAGTGCACCGATGAGAACTTAATTGTATCCGTCCGAAACAAAGTTAGTTTCGTCCCGTCTGCCTTGAACGAAACTAGCTTTCTTTTCTTCCACTGTCCATACTATGTTAATTCACGTGATTTCATGACACTAAAAAAAATTTCTTTTCATAGTTCCTTCCAGCGTTTCTACCCTACTCCGGAGTAACGTCGCCCTGACCAGCAGAACATAACTCCACAGGCGTATTTGAGTGACTAAACGTGCTGCCACCTCATGGAGACTGAGTAATCGAGGCTATGTCCTAAAATTCAAGGGTGCTTTTAATAGCGAGATTCTAATGCAGTAATCAACGGTACCTTTGTAGCTATCCAGCAATATGTTTAAGGATGTAACAAAACCTAGAAAATGGTTATTCCCTCTACACAACTCGCATTTACATTTTCAAATATCCTGAAGGCGGAAGTTAAATGAAATCCATCCCCAAAAAATCGTCGCGGTGATGATGGGAGATAGAACGTCTGACCCCGACGTCTGAACTTCGCACGAGTGCCCTCTCGTGGGAGACTGTGGGATTTGTCATTGTGTCAATCGACACGTCGTATCGTGTTTCAGTATTCCTCTGAAACGAGAACTCGAATCGCGACAGTATCTCGATCATATCCTCCATTAATCCCGGCCTTTCATAAACGTACAATGAATTATCGATAACGACTCCTCGGGGATCGGTTTGCGTTATACCGAGATGATGCGATAGTTGCCACAGCGCACCAGGGGAATTGGCGGCAGCCATTTGTATTGGCGATACCATCGAGTTGTTGGATGATGGGGTTGTCTTTATGTGTGATGTCATTTCTCGTTGTGTAGGTTCGTGTCTCTACTGAAGTTATCCAACCAGCGGGGGCTGTACACATCCGTCCTTCTTCCTGTCTCAGTCGTTGTTCCTCTGTCTTTCTGTCCGTGCGTCCGTGCGTCCGTGCGTCCGTGCGTCCGTGCGTCCGTGCGTCCGCCGCCCGCCCGCCCGCCCGCCCGCCCGCCCGCCCGCCCGCCGCCCTCCCCCTCCATCCCTCCATCCCTCCATCCCTCCATCCCTCCATCCCTCCCTCCATCCCTCCATCCCTCCATCCCTCCATCCCTCCATCCCTCCATCCCTCCATCCCTCCATCCCTCCCTCCCTCCCTCCCTCCCTCCCTCCCTCCCTCCCTCCCTCCCTCCCTCCCTCCTCCCTCCTCCCTCCCTCCTCCCTCCCTCCCTCCCTCCCTCCCTCCCTCCCTCCCTCCCTCCCTCCCTCCTCCTCCCTCCTCCCTCCTCCATCCATCCATCCTCCCTCCCTCCTCCCTCCTCCCTTCCTCCCTCCCTCCCTCCCTCCCTCCATCCATCCATCCATCCACCCATCCATCCATCCATCCATCCATCCATCCATCCATCCATCCATTCATTCATTCATTCATCCATCCATTCATCCATTCACCCGTCCGTCCCTCCCTCGTGGCGCAGGTATCAGTGGCATTGTGGTTGTTTTCGCTTGCGTGCGTGCGTGCGTGCGTGCGTGCGTGCGTGCGTGCGTTCGTTCGTCCGCCCGCCCGCCCAGCGCCCGCCCGCCCGCCCAGCGCCCGCCCGCCCGCCCGCCCGCCCTCCGTCCTCCCTCGCTCCCTCACTCCGTCCTCCCTCGCTCCCTCACTCCGTCCTCCCTCGCTCCCTCACTCCGTCCTCCCTCGCTCCATCCCTCGTTCCATCCCTCACTCCCTCGCTCCCTCGCTCCATCCCTCGCTCCCTCGCTCCATCCCTCGCTCCATCCCTCGCTCCCTCGCTCCATCCATCCCTCCCTCGTGGCGCAGGTATCAGTGGCATTGTGGTTGTTTTCGTTTGTCTCTGGCTCCTTGGAATCCTGCGTATGCGAGCAATAGTTTCGTCGTCATAGATGAGGCAATTTTGAACACTGTGGTAGCGTCATGCGCAAAAAAGTTACGTCATAATCGAATAAATATAATTATGAAATAAAAAATATTGCTGAATTGGATAATTTCAAATGACAGAAGGCGGGATGTTAGTATTTGTTATAATTTAAAGAGCATGTACGTAGTCGTGGGGTTATTTGTGTTAAATTCGTTATATTCACATGCTGTATCTATCGTTAGCGTCAGCCATTTGGATGCAGTTTCATTTAATCAATCATCATCATCAATAAACAATTTAAGCCCGACCTGGCCGCTGTTCACTTGAGAGTCGCCGGTACAAGTGGGGGTAACGACCCTCTAGCGTCCAAGTGCGCACACCTCGGCTAATTTACATTCTTATCAACGCGCACGGGACAAAGTCGCCGCAATGGACCAGACAATGCGTGCGAAATCTCTTCCCACTTGAACGTCGCTTCACCGACATATCCGACTGGTGCCCGCCGAAGATAACGACGCGTCCGCCTTTGTGACGTCACACGCATCGAGCTCTCGCGGTGGGAGACCGGCCCCATTACCGTCGGGTCTGAATCGACGACCCGTGCGGGGAAACGACATTAGCATTAATGATGTCGGTTTCACCGCTGTCGCTCGTGTCCAGCGTCGCTGATATTGTTCAACGTTACGACTGGAGCGCCGAATAACGTCGCCAATTAAGTCTAATTAAACGGGACGCGACAAGACGCTGCGATCTCCCGCGCACCAACTCGTTATTACGGGTAGACGGGAGATCCGAGACGGGTGAAACGGTAAAGCGATACAGCCACTGCGCGCCGGGTATCTATTCTGACGTAATTGTTCGTTCGTGACTTATTTATTTCGGCGTCTACTCCGGTCGTGTGGTATATAATTACACATAATTACGTTATATATATATATATATATATATATATATATATATATATTATATATATATATATATATATATATATATATATATATATATATATATATATATTATATATATATATATATATATATATATATATATATATATATATATATATACAGGGTGCGAAATAAGGCCGGTCCATCGTCGGGACGAGTAGTTTTAGAGCTGGACTAGTAAGAGCGTCCTTTTACATAGTAAAACATACGCAGGACTAGTTGTCTATAATGACGGACTAACATAGCTAGACTAGTATGATTGCACTTATATATATATATATATATATATATATATATATATATATATATATATATATATATATATATATATATATATATATATATATATATATATATATATATATATTAAACGAAATGTTATTATTATAATTATATATAATAAATTTCTATATATATATATGTATATATATAAATATATATATATATATATTATATATATACGAATTTTATTTATATATAAACATTATATATATATATATATATATATATATATATATATATATATATATATATATATATAAATAACAATTCGTTTAATATTGTCTACATAATTAATAGACAGGCAGACAAATTATGATTTATCGAGTAGTCTACAACCTGACATCGAAAGATAGACATAGAATTCATAACGTTACAAAACAAAACAACAAATGTGTTTATGAAGCCACATTCTTCAGTGCAGTAACCAGGATTGTCGGGATAGAAACCAACATCGTTCAAATTGAACTCGTCCCAACGTGTTCCCCGCACGCAGTCGACCCAGTGTTGGCGGGTGATGGGATACAGATGTTCCCCTCCAGTGCGATACATGGGAATTGGGCTCATAATTAGTGAGTATCAGTGTGGCTACGATCAGTCAACGTCTGGCGATCTGATACACGTGAGTCAACACGCGTCGTAATTGGACGGTCGTCCGATGTTTTCTTACCGCTAGTTACGGCGTAATTGTCGCCAGCCAGGCCGCAGCGTCTTGGCAGGGAGAATGACGCAGCTCTCTCTCTCTCTCTCTTTCCGCGAAAGGGGGAATCGGGGAGAAAGAGAGGGGTGAAAGGGGTGTAGCATTGGAGGGTGTGGGAGAAATGACACACGTATGCTTAGATATGTGCACGTATGCATAAGTGTACGTTCGTGCGTGCGTGCGTGTGTGTGTGTGTGTGCGTGCGTGTGCGTGTGCGTGTGCGTGTGCGTGTGCGTGTGCGTGTGCGTGTGCGTGTGCATTCAGCGTCATTCGAACCGACCGTCTGAAATTTATCCAAGTCCATATCTGCTCAACTTTCCAGTCGTTCAAATTTACCCAGGTATCCCTAATCTCAAAGCCGGTCATATTCAGTCAACGTACATATATCGTTTACAACGTACGACGCTTTTTATGTGTGTTTTCGCTCATATTTTACGACGTATAATATAATTCAGATGTAAGATTATCAGCGTGTACTGCCCCTATCTTCTCGAGCAGACTGTATCTGTAGTCTGTACGGCAGGCTAACGCAGTAAATATCACAGCGGTCTGCGATATCCGAGGACGCGTTACACATTTACGACCATCAACGGAATTTGACGGTAAACTATCAAGGGTATTCTATGGGATTCTTTGAATTGATATTTTGGTGAAAATTCCAAACACGACAGAACAGTTGGCATTCTCTGCGTTATGACGCACTATACGTATCGAATGGATGGTCTTATATAAATAAAAATGTAAGCAATACCCAAGATCACAGTTCTCGCTGACGTTTTACTACAGAGTGTGTGAACAGATCTAGTAACAAAACCTTGGATATACAGAGACCGGTGGCGACCTCTGTTGTTCGTATACTGTACCTAGCGCAGTGTGAGAACGTCTAACGGTTTGACGCTGATAACGTAAGAACAATCCCAAAACTAAACGACACGGTTACGTTGCAAACATTATTCTACGTAGCTAAATATAAATACAACTCCGCCATGGCCGGTCCAAACCCGGCTGAGAGAGGAGGAGAGTTGTGCGTAAGGTTAGCACCGTCACCGTGTAAAAAGCCAAGACCAAAATGTAAATGGTGCAAGGAGTGAAGCTATCCAGGAAGCTGGGATCATGAAGGATGTCAGCCAAACCCAATTGGAAGCTGACACCACGAGAGTGGAGCTCCAAGCCGAAAACAAAGATACGAGTGGGCTCCTGGAATGTGAGAACACTCCTTACAGCAGGAAAGTGTCAGCAAGTACTGCGGGAGATGGAGAGTTACAACATTATTTATTATGGCCAAACAGATCCCCAGCACAGAGGTGGAGTTGCTATAATTATTAATAGAAAAGTGGAAAAATTTCTACTTGACTGGAAACCAATCAGCGACAGATTGATCAGGGCTAGATTTAACCCTAAATTTGCAAAACTTATGTTACGCACCAACAGAAGATGCAGAGGAGGAGATCAAGGATGAGTTATATGAACAGTTGGATAAAAACAATTGGACCACACCTCGGTATGATTTTCTCATTATGGTGGGCGACCTCAACGCAAGAGTTGAAGAGGACAATACAGGAAGAGAAAGGGCCATGGGCACCCATAGCTTTGGATGCATCAATAACAACGGTGATAGACTTTCTGACCTATATGTGGAAAATAACTTAGTCATAGGCGGAACGCTATTCCAGCACAAAACCATTCATAAAACCACTGGGAGGTATCCATGCAGATGGAAACACTATTAGTCAGGTTGATCATGTGATATTAAATCAGAAGTCCAGACGATCACTTCAAGATGTCAGAGCCAGACGTGGAGCTGGTGTAGGAAGCGACCATGTGCTGGTGGTGGCAACATTGCCATTAAAGCTAAGAAAGGCAAACAGATGAGAGGCGAGGCAGCGGCGACTTGACACAGACAAGTTGAAGAACACCACACTAGGAAAGCTTTTCAACTGGATTTGCAAAACCGCTTTCGCATACTCCAAGAGGGACAACAATCAACCATTGATAGTTTCAATGAGGTACTGAAGGAAACAAGTAAGACAGTTTTAGGCTACCGAAGAAATCAAAACGAAAAGTGGATTAAATCAGACATGTGGACAACAATTGATGAGAGAAAGGCGACAAAAAAAGAGGCTAAATGATACCAAATCCCAACGACTGAGGGAACAGCTACAGGCTAAATACTCAGAACTGGACAAAGAAGTGAAAAGACCGACGAAAGCAGACAAGACAGCTTTAATTGAAAATATTGCTGCATTGTACAAGATAACACAGACCCTCGTCGGCGGCTTGAGAAACAGTGAAGTTCCAGTGAAAGATCTAAATGGAAATGGTATCACTGGCATAGCAGATCAGACCAACAGATGGAAGTCACACTTCGAGACGATCCTCAACAAAGAAGCTACAATCTAGCATATATTCAAGTAAGCGACGAGAGAGGTGTCTTGAGTGTGCTACTCTATGCTGCAGAAGCATGGAAGGTTACCAAAGGCATATGTCAGATGCAACTTTTTTCCTTCAAAATACGTGTCTCGGGAGAATTCTGCGAATCTAATGGCCCCAAAAAAATTCGAACAAGGAACTCCACGAAAGAACAGCAGCCCACACACACACATATATATATATATACATATATATATATATATATATATATCTACCTCTCTGTCTGTCTGTCTGTCTGTCTGTCTCTCCTCTCTCTCTCTCTCTCTCTCTCTCTCTCTCGGCCTCGGTCTCGGTCTCGGTCTCGGTCTCGGTCTCGGTCTCGGTCTCGGTCTCGGTCTCGGTCTCGGTCTCGGTTAAACGCCGCAGATGGACATGGATCGATCACGTCTATAGAATGCCATTGACCTTCATCCCGAGTGTAGCCATACGCTTGACTCCTGGTGGCAAGGGAGCACGTGGGAGACCGAAGGAGGCCAGTGGAGCGGGAGGTGAAACCACTCGCATGGAGTTGGCTTCGAACAGAACACACTGACGTTCTTTGGTTGCCGCCTTATGTTTGATCCCCCACGAAGAGGATTAAGTAAGTAAGCAAGTTAAATCCAAATATCCTGCAGTGTTTTTATGCTGACACATCACTGTTATTAATGTGGCGGTTTAACTTTATGGTATACTATGCGCAGTCGTTGAAAATCACACACGTGCATATAAACAATACGTTGTACAGTTTAACATTTTCAAACTACCGAGCTAGTACAACGCTCTACGTGGTTTCTTTTATTTTTTACAATAAAAATGTTACGTCAGCATGCTTCATGAAACCAAACCCAAGTTAAAAATATATTCCAATACGACATTAGAATGACTGTTACACACTGAAATAACACCGGCTTTATACGAAAGAGGTGAAACCACGGTGACGCCGACAAATGGCGCGCAGTGGACGAAAATAACAATAACAATTAGATAATATTAATTTTATTGACTGTACAGAAGTCTGGTGATTCTGACATGATTTCGCCCGTAAATGGTCGATCATCGAACCAAGACAGACGCAATAAACACTGCGCCGAACGGTCACGCAGTTGGAAAGTATGTATACAACGTCAGGGCCTCTTTCAGTGGTAATAATAGAACAATGACTGAAATACGCCTTTCTACAAATCGGCGAAATCAAATAACGTCTATGCTGAAGTTGGTATAAGTTACAAGGTAGCACAGTTCCTGCGGTCTCGCGTTTACTGGCGAGATCTTCATTGAATGTTCTCCGGTATGACGTCACAATGGTCGGCAAGGAAGGCCGACATGACGTCACACTATCGCCAAGTAGTATTTAATGGTAAGTGAGTCTGACCCTTTTCATCATGGCCGTAAGACGTATTCAGCGTATAAAACAGAACTGTGCCCAGCTTAGTACTAGCATACTCACTATGTGGCGTGCCGGTTTGTTCTGAATCGTCTGTCCCCGTGGACTGTGAAATGCACTAGGAAGTTAAAATGTAATTGTTAATGAAACGTAGTAGAGCTCTGTCGTGACAGTATATAACTGCACTATGATTAATTATAATTGTCCACCTTTATAAGCAATCATAAATTAAATGGAATATGAAGTCGAATATACCCGGATGTTAACTGGCTTCGATGTTACCTGAATTGCCTGAATTAAATATACGAATATTTATGCCAACTTTGTATTATGCGCCATCAGTAGTTAGACAACTTACATTATTATTTATTTACATCTTGTACACAATTATCGTGAGTGAATGCTGAACAAGAATCGCCGCAAACGGACGAACCAATCACTGGCGGGTTAACATCCGTACTGGGCGAACCAATCACTGGCGGGTTAACATCCGTAGTGGGCGAACCAGTCACTGGCGGGCTAACATCCGCAACGCGTGAATGTCAACCGATAACTGGGGAGCCATCTAGTGAGCATGCGCGGCTAGCAACGTCGCTAAGCGTCGACTGCCAGAAAGACAACACCGGCTCGCCCGGGGGTGGTGTAGGACGGTGGAGCGACGCCAACAGCCGGCGCGGCGTGTCTGATGCGAGTCCGTCGCTTCGGGGGTCTTCTCGTGCCGCGTGCATCGGTCATGTTCCATCGCCGCCGGTCCAATCTCTCGCCGGATAATGACCGTAGACTGGACACCGGACTTCCGTCGTGGGAGACCGTCATATTGGTGTCGTCACTAACGACCCCCGTCAATGTATTTGCGTGGCCCAATCTGGGGTTCCCGTTACAACGGGGTCGTCAGCTGCCAGCCGAATATAGTTGGCGACGCAATAGGACAGTGGTCAGTGAGCGCGAGTGGACGCAGGTCAGTCAGGTGTGACATGGGTTTTCTTGTTGGACCCCTCCTCCCCAACACGGCAACCTTGACACATTTGACGTCAGTTAGTTGAAAGTACGACGTCCATCTCCCGTCACCTCCACGACAGTCGCCTTCCCCGGCCGAGGCCTCTGCCGTCACGACAGCCTCGTCTCTTCCGCGACAGCGACGTTATGGCCGAGACGGCAACGGAGGCGAATGCGTCTTCTCTCCCGGGGTGACCGATCGTTCCCTTCCCACCAGTCGACGTCCGGTTCCCAATTAGCACACCTGCAGACACAAAACACCGATTATTACATAGTCGCGTGTGCAACGAAGCGCGTCAAATTGGCACAGCCACCGTAACACGGCATCACGCATGCGTGAACACCATATACGTGGCGACATCCGGTGCGCCAGCTGTCGTAAACCGGGGTGGTTTACAGGAGAACATAACGACACCATTTATAATGTTTAAATATTTCGCGCTGCGCATGGTCATTTAAAATCAGCCTCACAGTGTAACTGCTTAAACACGTGCAACGAAGCTTCACATATATACGACTCCGGACTCGTTAAAAAAGTACCAACTCGCTACTGTACAGTTGGTATCTGTACAAAATCGAGATAGATATGGAGATAGTCAGGATGCGAGAGGGAGAGGGAGAGGGAGGGGGAGGGGGAGGGGGAGAGGGAGAGGGAGAGGGAGAGGGAGAGGGAGAGGGAGAGGGAGAGGGAGAGGGAGAGGGAGAGGGAGAGGGAGAGGGAGAGGGAGAGTGATGGATGGATTGAGGGAAGGGGAGAGGGAGAGGGAGAGGGAGAGGGAGAGGGAGAGGGAGAGGGAGAGGGAGAGGGAGAGGGAGAGGGAGAGGGAGAGGGAGAGGGAGAAAGACGAGAGTCAGAGGAGCTTATATTGTAATAAGTTCGTGTACACAGCTAACAGTAACGATTGCTAAGCGGACACGGCAGACCCTATCGGCGTGAATCTACCCCTCGGGTTACCGCGCCAGACTCCCTTGCTCTTTCACTGCCGAGCCAGCCCCTACCCCCACCCACCCGTACCCCCACCCCGAAACCCGGGGGCAGTATTACGGAAATCGACCGAGAAACCCACGGCCCCTATATACGGATGATAAGAGCCCACGCGGACGAGCGCATGCCGCGTGGATGCCGGGTCCGGGTCCGCATCAACGCCGCCGTCCGGGTACAGCCCACACAGATGTCGGGTCGGGTCGGGCACAATTTGACATTTGATTACCGCAGCGCCTAATTAGACCCCGGCGACGTCTACCCCACACGACGAGCTCTTCCCGGCACGGGTTTACGAGGGGAGCACGTCGTCCTAACTGGGCTGCAGCGGTTGGGAAGAGGAATTTCGTCGGAAATCAGCCAGCCAGCAACCGTATCGAATGTCGCTGCGTCATTTGTGCAAGCTGCGACCAGGCATGTACGCGTCTGGGAATCCGTTGCGTTATGGAGAGAAAAAGCAGCGCTTAAAGTTCAAACGTTATGGTTAGAGTCCGACTTGGAAATCCAGAAATTGTTCACTCTTACAATCGTCGATTGTGGTCATAGCGAAATCTATTCCGAGTTCCGTTTGGTCTGTGGTCGTTAATACCAGTTGTGAAACTTTTGGAAAAGAAGATGATTTTCTTCCTGCGACGGGGTGATTTGGTAAATGGACCCGTCGTTGTATATGGAAGTGCGTCGTTCATGGATCCGTGTGAGATGTGTTCAGTGATTAAAAGTGTGTTAAGTGATTATACAATATAAACGTGGTTCATTGATGTATACAGATAAAACGTACTATTCCGAAAAACAAAACTGACCCAACAGAACTGTCAAAATATTGTAAAAGATACTGAAATGCCGTTGTTAATACGATACAGATCAGAAATACATTTTATTTACACACGCAGATAGTGTGTTTCTTGAATAGAAATGAACTACTTGTAATTCATTCAACACATAGTTAAGAGTATTTTTCACCGAGGCGGGTAATCAACAATCCCGGTCCATAACCTGCACGAGTCCAATATCACCTGCGTACAAGCCTCCGGGCATGTCTGCCCGAGTGCACCTATCGCGAATATGTATAAATTCGGCTACTTGACCTTAGATAAATACAGTGGCTTGTCAACATGTGCTGATCTCTGTGACGAGCGGTATCTTGTCTTACACGTCGTGGTGGGAAGGACCGACCGTATATATACATGGAAAAAGCAAACGGGACAAGCCCCCGAGGTACATAGCGCCCACTCCCCGTCGCGTCCTCCACCGGCGGGGCTAGCCAAGGCCACGGGGCGGCGCCAACGGGCCTCGTACATATGCAACGACCAAGATTAAACACCGCTGGGAAATGTATTCAGGCGACTGTCGGAGTACGCGTAATTAGCATTAACGAACAATGGTGCACTTGTCAAACGTGAGCATCGGATGTCAGTCCACAGTACTCGAAACAAAGCCCCGGTTTGTGGAGGTCGAACAGCGATACCGACACCGAATGATCCGACAGCCGCCCCAGTTGGGTCGACACAGATTAGAATGCAAATGGCGTTGTAGCGCTTACATTTTTCCAGCGTCATAAACGTTCCGGTTGACGTTTGTGCGCATGCGCGATAACTATAAAATGATTAATGTGCAGCGAAACGACAAAGGATTTATGGCATAAATACTAGGGGCTGTTCGTTAGGATGTACATAACCTCTCGGAAGTTATTTGTCGCAAATTAACACGAGGCAAATAAGTTTTCAGGCATGTTTGGATAACAAGCGCAAATCACGTGACTGTAGTGCGCCATAATCCGTGACAGTGATTTAAATAATCGTAAAATTGTAATGTATTGAACGACATTTAAGCAACTCTTCGCAGTAATCATCACAGGAGAGTTAACGAAAAGCCTGTGGCATTTACACTAAAATGCTTTGTCTTTTCATGGCACATTGATTATTTTACATTTATGGCGCATGCGCAGAAACGTCAATCGGAAAGTTTATAACGACCGGAAAAATGTAAGCGTGACAGCGTTCCATTTTGACTACTAAACCTATCATTTCTTTTTCCCGTCCGTCCCTTGCCGTCTCTCGACCTCTTTCTCCCTCTCAGTACTTCTCCGTCCGTCCCGAGCTCCCGTCATTAAACTCCACATCACGTGACCTGTTGCCTAGCAACAGCACCGCCAAGTCACCAAAATGGATGCCTAACACGTGATCTGGTGCGTTCATTCTGTCGGGTAATTTGTTGACACTCTGCATCCTCGTCAACGTCTCTGTATGACCACACATACGACAACGTTTTACAGTGACAACTGTATGCAACTAATGTCTGATCTAGATGTCACGCTGCATTAGTAATATAATTCACATACATAACTGTTACAGACTTTGGACGGAAGTAATACGCGTAAATTTGATTGGGATATATTATAGCAACGATACGTGAGGTTAAAGTATATATATATATATATATATATATATATATATATATATATATATATATATATATATACATATATATACGCTCGCGCGCAAACACACACACACACAAAAAATCCCATTTATCGCCGCAATTCAGTATATGGCAGAATGGAATATAGACTTATAAAGACCGAGAATCACGCTAAGCACATAGCGCACGCAGACGCAAGCCGTAGTCTGGTACACGTCACGTGGCCTGTCGAATCGAATCGCGGTCCATTTGTCAAATCGCAATTCAGCCAGCTGTACCTTGCACTACGTAGGCCTCCGACTTACGCGGGGGAGGGGGCTTTCAAGTGGCCAGTGCGGGCGGCGTGGGCGCGATCACCCCGTGTGGTTGGCTGGTGCTGCACAGGTACGTCCGACAGATGGACATGGGCCGCCTTCTCATAGGGTGCTTACGAGGCACTGCATCGAGACCAGTTACCCTGTGCGATGTTCTTTCCTGTGTTGTCGATGTGATGACGTATGATCACACTAAGAGGTCCGTCCGCTGTTATCCGACGATAGAGTTCCAAACACAAATGGCGTTATGCTGACTGTTTGAATTGCTGCGAGGACTTGTTTAGTGTTGAGTGAGTTGAAATTATGCGTGATACCAGAGTTGTCGAATTATAACACATGTCAGTCGGTGTTTTTCCGCGAACAGATACAGGCGTCATTTTTACCGGAGATAGCATCCATGCAATGTCCGGGTCTAGCAGAAATAAAGGGGTATCATGTTAGATATTGGATTGTTGGGAAATGAGGTATTATAATTTCACGAATCTTACATAGCTTGTGTGTGAATAAAGGCTAATTTATGTCTGAATTTTTGAATACCCTAGTAGCAAAAACCTGGCGGACAATGAAGGAAACATTACAATGGCCGCCAATGGAGAACTCAAATGTGATCTTTAGTCTGCTGCGCTACTCGTAAGGATCACTCTCCCGTGTGATTACACACATTTCTATTCTGTTAAAAATATGTGCTAACAATCCTGAGGTCGACCGTGACTGTTACAATGCGGGTGCAATGTGTACACGGCTGTAACGACTGCGGTCGCTTGTAACGTTTACACAATTGTAACGACAGCGCGATTGTAACGGTTACACAATTGTAACGACAACGGGCGCTTGTAACGTGTACGCAATTGTAACGACAACGCGGTTGTAACGTTTACACAATTGTAACGACAACGGGCGCTTGTAACGTTTACGCAATTGTAACGGTTGCAACTGTTGTGACAGCAATGTAATCGACAACGCAATTATTACGTTTTCACACCTGCACTGCTATGTAACTACGACGTGGTCAAAGTTACGGTTGTAAAGACGGCATGTTTAGAACCACGTTTTCCAAACAAAATGTAATGAGCGGTTGCACGTGTGGTTTAACAAGTCTAATGACACCGCAGGATTTCCGTATATTATACAGAAATCCTGCGGTGTCGTTAGTACGTTATACAGTCGCGACTAGCAGCCTATTACGACTCAACAATCAGAACACAACGGCATCGTCTCCACTCGCGATAAACAACCCCTTGCCGCGCACGCACGCACGCACGCACGCACGCACGCACGCACGCACGCACGCACGCACGCACGCACGCACACACCACACACCACACACACACACACACACACACACACACACACACACACACACACACACACACACACACACACACACACACACCCGCCATCGCTAGCGCGCGCGCCTGCACTTTTCTAGTCAACAAAGCCGCGCGCGCGGGCTTCACTCCTCTAATTGACGTTTTAATCAAATTTATTACGGGCGCACAATTAATTACCTTTCATTAGCGCGATTTGACCGTGTTTGCTGATACGCCTATTTATACCGGTTACCAGCGCTAATGAGGACTTCGGAACGCGAGCTGGCGTCTCGGGCCGACTAATTGCGTCGCCGCAGCATTCCGGCCAAAGCGCTCGGCTGACGCACATCTGTTAGCGTAATAACTCCCGTGGGATCTGTGGGAGGACGGGCGAGAGGGAACGACCAGGGACATAGGTTTCTAATGCATGTAATTAGTTAAGTCGGGCGTTGGTGGGGTGGGGAAAAGACTTCAAGATGTCAACGCGTTCGAGACGAGACTGAACGCGCGTGGTCTGAGTTAGGGCTGGTGTTCAGGTTTTCGAAGTACGACGTAATATATAAATAATAACTAAACTTACAGAATTTAGATGACGGGGTCTAGGAATAGCTTATGCCACCAGTAGCACACACGCACGCACGCACGCACGCGCGTACACACACGTACAAACACACGCACGCACGCACGCGCGCACACATACATACAAACGCACGCATGCACACATACACGCACGCACGCACACATACACGCACGCACACACACACACACGCACGCACGCACGCACGCACGCACGCACACACACAACTGTCCGGAATAGCTTTTTCATTTCTTCGAACAAGAGAATAAACACACAACTGCCCCAGTTCTTCTTTGTCCCAACGTGCGTCAACGTGCAGCGCGATATCTTGCGCACACACGCGCACGCACGCACGCATACACGCACGCACGCACACACGCACGCACACACACACACACACGCCCTGGGTAGTTTTTTTCCATTTTTTCGAATAAGAAAATAAGCCCACAACTGCTCCAGTTTTTTTTCTCCAACGCGCATCGACGTGCAGCGCAATATCTTCGCAGGATCGACAGCGAAGATGAGAAATATATATTACTTTTGTAAGGCGATACGTCCTAATGGCAGACGACCATAATGAGACTTCCCGCCAACGGCAACGATGATATTAACGACTATTTCCTCAATGAAAAACGCCATTGTTATGTTCGTAAAAACAGCGAACGACAAAACATATGTTGATAAACTGCGCTATTCTGCTGGTATCCTATTTGTCTCGCAATGCGATATCCGGTGTACATCGGACGCCGAAAAACTCGCAACAGCGAAGCAATTAACCTGATAGCTTTAATAGGACGCGTTGCAAAAGCAGACGTCTGGTGTTGTCAATATGATCGCACCCCCGCAATTACTATGAAGCGATAACATCGAGTGTAATATATAGGCAATCACGACTTCAATAACGGCAACGTCTAAATATAACGCCGATGTAATTACGTTAAAAACCGCATTACTTGTGTGCAGTGCTGTTCAGTCAATACATTTCCAGTTTGCGTTGTTAAGGTTTCGATAATTTGTTGTCCAGAGTTAATGTTACAAGTTTGTTTCGCACGTACAGACGACGTTTATAATTATAGGGGAAACGTGGTGCGTTGTAACGGGCTTAATCGATTAAGTATACGTGTTATTTTTACGAGGGACAACAATATTTAATAACAGTGCCGCCGTGCAAAGCGGCAGCTTCCAAAAGCCAAGAATCAGAAAGTCAATGGCTTATTGAGAGTTCGACATATTGCCATTTTTACAACGTTTGCCTTCTGCACGTGTGGTCAAACTGAAACTAAAGGGAACAAGTCTCTGTCCAACCTGCCCCGACTCCCCTTTTCCCCTTCCCTTCCCAGCGACCTGCCCAAACGACACATCTCATCATGTATATATATATATATATCCGACAGAGGATCACACATACAAAACACCCATCTAATGACACACGGCGCGAAAAGTTAATCAAGCAGACACGGTATACTTAAAGAAGCTCGGCGCGCCTACTAACCGAATCATTGTCATTAAATACGCATCACGGGAACCGATATCGGCCGTGGGACAATAGCGCGCGTATTAACGCGGAGATAATTCACGGTTAAGCCGCGCCGTCGAACAAGCTTCGACCGGGGTAACTTCATTTCGACTTAGCGCGCTCACGAATCGTCACAGACGTGATAAATGAAACAAAGTAAATTAGAAGCCGCCAACGACCCGGCAAATCGACAACGGTGTCAGGTAAACCTCGTTGTATGCATGCGACCGCTGCCAATCTTCACGGTGCGGGTTGAATTTCGTGTGGATTAGGCACTTGACTAGGCTAACTGCGTAATGAGTGCGCGCTGCGTATATGCTTATGTATACGACGTGCTTCTTTCCATTCGAGTCTGGGCCGGAATAAAAACGGGTTGGTTGTAGTTTGCCGAAAAGGATTGTGTGTCCGATGTGATGTTGTAATATTAATGGTCCGCCTTGAAACTGTTAATGTTTTATTTTTAAGGGATCTAAAAGATATCGGCAATTTTTATTGATGTATAAATATTTAAAATGTAATATATAATGTTGATAACTGCAAAATGTCGAAACAGCCTTTGTTGATTTATATCAGAAAGGTTTGGACAATGTGTTGCCTATATACCTGTTGTAGTCGTGTTTGTTATAAACGTACACAAAAGAACCACTTCTAATCCACCCACTTAGTAAAGACGTCACTTTTCACAGGGGTCCATTCTCCACGTCGTGGCACACGGACCACCGGTCCTTATGAAACGGAGATCCATTTACAATCTATATAACAGTTAGACCCATTTACAATATTACACCGGTCCGCCATATTCCATCATCCGACTACAACATGGCTATTTATGCGGAGGTTCAGTTGTTTGATAAATGATGGCAACCCCATGCAGCTAAACACCGTAATTACTTATTTACTTCCTCCGACATTGGAAACATCCAGGGAATCCCAAACAACACATCTCTTCACACGTCCGTCCGTCCCATCAGGGTGAAATCATTAGCGGGCAGGCAATTACATGTTCACCGTGTAGCAAAGGACTTCCTTGTCCACCTGCCATCTAGAGTTGATCATCGACGTGGCAATCTTGTTAAATCTGGTTAAATCTTGTATGTCATTAAACGAATCGCCGATCAACAATGACATTTTAGGAAGGGCGGTGCACTCCGCGCGCCATCTGGTGCGTGTGACGTAATACGCGTCACTTAATTTGCATTGACCATAATCGACTGACCGCGGCTCTCCCTGACCGACAGACGTTGGATTTGACCAAGACTACGGCTGAAGGACGTCTCCTGGCCCGGGGCCATTCCCACTGCCCCCCAGCCACTGACCATGGCGGTGTCAGCTATACCCCACACAATCAAACTGTAATACAATTTACCTACAGTTGCTTAGCAAAACCCTCCGTTAAGCGATGGTAAATTACTGTTGAACAAGTCGTATATTTTGTTTAAATTCTGGTTTCAGAACATTTTCTTTACGACGAAAACATCAGGGAGAGTCGTGAAAAAGGAAATAATGTATGCAGTAGTGTTCGTTCAGGTGGCAACAGTAGTGTAATTCACATGCATATAACCGTTACCCATAGTGTTGGCATGGGCGGAGGACTAGATCACGTGATCGAGGACTTGAGCTATTAGATAGGAGCTGTGGCATCCCCCAGTGGAACCAAACGCGCATATATCTCGCTCAATCTCAGACGTCTCGTCGTTTAGTAGGCTACGGTATCTATTTTTAGTTTTTGTATCACCCGTGTGAGGGCGCTGTGTGTTTAAGAGCCCCGGCTCGGAAGGATTAGCTCTGGTTGAACTTGCTGTTATAACGTATCTGCATTGATGGCGATACTATTCATAGTTACAGTGTACACAGAGCGTGCATATTCAGTGCTGTTGTAGTCGCGTGGGATCTGGTCGAATCCGACGACAACCTGCCTCCTGGGAAAGGCGTGCGTGATACAGCGAAAGACGAGATGGGCAGGTCAGTCAAGTACAGCAAGAAACGACGGAATGACGAATATCTAAGTACTTTATAGTCGGACCACAGGAATACGATAATGCCTGGCACTTCGTGCTATATTTAGTAATTTTCAATGTAACGATGCGTCAGCAAGATGGTTTGATTTTGAAAAGATTCAGGCATATGCATGTTGAATGATTACGATTTTGTTTATTAAATAGTCGCGATCTGTACACAACTCGATCTTTTGGTTAATATATTGACTTGCGAGGCACATATTACTTGTTATTAGTTAATATCGGCACACGGTCGTGGACGTTAATTCACAACTCACATGATTATGTTTAGCAAGCGAGGTAATGTGGATACGAACGGTTATTACTTAACAGGTCAGTAGAATCCCTAGAAATTGTATAACAACTGACCAATAGAGTCAAAATATCCGGTGGTGGAAATAACACATACACGATATGTGTTATTTCAAGCACCGGATATTTTTGTTTTTGTTTTGTTGTGTTTCTAAGCATTCCATCGTGTCATATAATAAGATATAAAACAAGATGGAATGCTTAGAAACACAACACTATTAATGGACAGTTTCGCAATGCGCCATACTTACATCCTACATTGTGTTGCAGCTACGTATATATTTAAACCAAGTGTCGTTATATATATATATATATATATATATATATATATATATATATATATATATATATATATATATATATTGTGTGTGTGTATATATATATATATATATATATATATATATATATATATATATATAGCAGATGACGTACAGTTAAATGGTCTAGTGACGCTTAGACTTACCCGATGACTGGACCGGAGCGGCACCTGCGTGTGTCCGCGGGCGACCTTCGGGTAGTCCTGCTCGCAGATGAGACTGCCGTCGACGATGCCGTACCTGTCGCCGGGCACGAGCCGACTGTGACATACGACGCACGTGAAGCAGTTCACGTGGTAGACGCGCGCCTGCGTGCGCATGACGAACTCGCTCGCCGGGATCGGCTGCGCGCATGCGGCGCACGTGCCGCTCGAGCCGAACATCCTGCAACGGTGGCGGGTAGACGTAAGACGCGATGGCGGGTAGACGTAATATGTGAGGTCGGGTAGACGTAGAATATGTACGATGCGGTTACGCGGGCAAATATACACGATACATCAGAATTAGCATGCAGTTGGTTGCTGATACATAAATCACAACTTATACATTTTACTTAAGTCTAATAAGTGCTTGCAACATTGTGATTATGTAGTGTCTATTTATGTTGAATGCAGGCCGTAGAATATGGGCATTTCGCATGATGTACGGTACAAAGGGGAAAACAGGTACAAGTTAATGTCCTGTCGGAAACACGAACATTAAGATATCACAAAACAAACACGAATATTCATCCGTCCAGGAAGTAACTATTCCACAATCTACGAAATTACCTGACCTGAACCTGCAGAATAGTGGTTATTAAGCGGGTGAAAAATGCACAACGAGAACATGTCTGAAAGCACTCAATTCAACAGTTTGTAGCACCCTTACGGTTCATCCAATCGCAGAGATCTTGGTATCGTTGATAAGCTAACAAATATTTTTTATTTAATATATATATATATATATATATATATATATATATATATATATATATATATATATATATATATATATATATATATTATATATATATATATATATATATATATATATATATATATATATATATATTACATATCTAAAAATAATACATAAACGGACCTACAACATTTTATACATATATGAACAATCATGATTTGTCGATACAACTCATCTATCTACCAAGAGAGGCGCCGCTTTCTAACCTCATAACCTCCACACACGTTTAAACTTCAGCGAAACAGAAATTTTCTGTATCGACCTCACGTCATGATCACCTGTATCAGCCAATCGATAGAACGATAAGCACTTGTTAGACTTAAGTAAAATGTATAAGTTGTGATTGTTTGGCTTACGTTATTGTGACGTCACGGCGTCACCGAGAACGTCGCCGTCAAAGCACATCAGATTCACCGCCGTTTATAACGGATGGTTCTTATAACAGCTTTAAACCAAAAACAAGCTAGAACAGCAGGGGCGAATTGTCAAATGTTGATGTAAAGGCAAAGGTGAGAATTCGAAAGTGGGGGAGAAAGGCAGAAGACCGCGGATGGCATTACAAATGAAATACATGACCCACATCCCTCTGACGCCGACAAGGGAAAGGAAGACGAAACTATCCGTTAGTGTATATATTCAACATCAGCAGCTTCACCACTACACACGCCGTACTATACAGGCTCAGATGGAGTCAGACCACATTTGCATTTTCCATAGGCGACCATTAAAACGTTTCCTTCATTTCCTACTAATCTTGTTGAGCTCTGTTATTGACAAGTTCACAGCATATTTACCCTCCATAGACAGAAGTGAAAAAAAGAAATCGTGAACTTTTAATACCTCAGGCTCCCACAAACTTCTTTCAAACCTTACACCCCTCCATTTCTGCTTGAACCACCAACGGATTTCCCCTGATTACATCACCAAGCAAAATGACAACTGTATTAATACGCAGAAATGCACCGACTGACAGCTGTCGTAATTTGACAGCTCTGATGCCACGCTGGACGAAAACATCATTCCTAATCACTCCACACTACATATGTGCTCACAGAAATTCAGACAACCTGCATAATGCTGCTTTTAAAGGGTACTCTTTGGTCGCACTCTTTGGCGGATGAGCACCTTATTGTGGTCTTACATCAGATGAACGTGTCACTTCGCCGAACACGACGCCTCCTCATCCATCCACCAAGGGGGGCGCAAACATCTCACACGACCCGCCGTCGAAATAACAGCCACCGGACAGACAACACGCGCACTGTTTCTCGCACCGAACTCCCGCCCGTCTACACGCCTCAGCCTCGCCGCGTTATCGTTCCGGCGCATCGCACCTATCTGACAGCACCTTCCGACGGAGGGATTCGTATGAACCGTGATCCCCGTGGTGGGGCGCATTAATTAGGGAGATAGTGTCCGTTCAGTTAAGATCGCTCCAATGATCAATTCGAGTCGCTCGTGAGGAATAGACAGCGACTCTGCGCGTTCGTCGACGGCGGCTGCGGGCTATTTTGGAGGCCGCGTGTCCATCTAGACCGAGGGCCACAGTCCGCCCGTCGTATCACGTCTTGTCTTAGCTGGAAGCGTCGCGCACAGCTGTCGGGTGACGAAACAGGCGACAGCATAAATAAAACCCCGTTGGCAGGTCAACTAATGAGATTCTCTTGTTTATAGCTTTGTCCCGAATGTGTGTGAATTTTTTTGGTTTGATGGCCGTATTATCTTCGATCAGACACGGCGTATCTGTTCATCTTTTGAAATGAAAAGTAGTTAATTAAAGACATGTACGATTAAAACGTTATATATATATATATATTATATATATCTGGATTATATATATATATATATATATATATATATATATATATATATATATAATTTATACAACACTTCAGGATGCTTGAGTAAACAAGAAATAAAGGTAAGTTCTTGTGTAGAGTTCTAGAGCGCATGGTATCCAGCCATTTTAATGCATTTTCCGCTCCATTTTCTGGCAGACCTATTCAACCGATCACCATTTCAAATTCTCTGGGAAGCTTTATAGCTTTAAATACATGTATTATCTTTACCCGTGTCTATAACATCTTCACCCGTGTCTATAACATCTTCACCAGTGTCTATAACTTCTTCACCAGTGTCTGTAACTTCTTCACCAGTGTCTATAACTTCTTCACCAGTGTATGTAACTTCTTCACCAGTGTCTATAACTTCTTCACCAGTGTATGTAACTTCTTCACCAGTGTCTATAACTTCTTCACAAGTGTATGTAACTTCTTCACCAGTGTCTATAACTTCTTCACCAGTGTATGTAACTTCTTCACCAGTGTCTATAACTTCTTCACCAGTGTCTGTAACTTCTTCACCAGTGTCTATAACTTCTTCACCAGTGTCTGTAACTTCTTCACCAGTGTCTATAACTTCTTCACCAGTGTATGTAACTTCTTCACCAGTGTCTATAACTTCTTCACCAGTGTCTGTAACTTCTTCACCAGTGTCTATAACTTCTTCACCAGTGTCTGTAACTTCTTCACCAGTGTCTGTAACTTCTTCACCAGTGTCTGTAACTTCTTCACCAGTGTCTATAACTTCTTCACCAGCGTCTGTAACTTCTTCACCAGTGTCTATAACTTCTTCACCAGTGTCTATAACTTCTTCACCAGTGTATGTAACTTCTTCACCAGTGTCTATAACTTCTTCACCAGTGTCTGTAACTTCTTCACCAGTGTCTATAACTTCTTCACCAGTGTATGTAACTTCTTCACCAGTGTCTATAACTTCTTCACCAGTGTATGTAACTTCTTCACCAGTGTCTATAACTTCTTCACCAGTGTATGTAACTTCTTCACCAGTGTCTATAACTTCTTCACCAGTGTATGTAACTTCTTCACCAGTGTCTATAACTTCTTCACCAGTGTCTGTAACTTCTTCACCAGTGTCTATAACTTCTTCACCAGTGTCTGTAACTTCTTCACCAGTGTCTATAACTTCTTCACCAGTGTATGTAACTTCTTCACCAGTGTCTATAACTTCTTCACCAGTGTCTGTAACTTCTTCACCAGTGTCTATAACTTCTTCACCAGTGTCTGTAACTTCTTCACCAGTGTCTGTAACTTCTTCACCAGTGTCTATAACTTCTTCACCAGTGTCTGTAACTTCTTCACCAGTGTCTATAACTTCTTCACCAGCGTCTGTAACTTCTTCACCAGTGTCTATAACGAGGCACTATTCCACACATCTGGGTGCTCTGGGGCAACGTAGAGTGAACGAACTCTTCAAAAATAGTACTATCTTCACCAAACGTACGGGAATTGTGGAAGAACCTATTTGGGCTCATGACACAGTTAGACTTCCTGTTTGGTTACCGATGACACATAGTCCCATATATTTTTTTATTTTGATTTTTTTCAACATTTACCTGCTGTGACATAAGTGCATTTGAGCAGTCTGATTTCCAGGTGTGATTGTGGAAGCT
>JAODUO010000855.1:172500-204225 GCA_025642075.2 Ridgeia piscesae | reverse complement strand
TTGGCTACGGCGACGGAAGGATTCGACCGGTAACCCGTTTCGACGACTATCGTTGGTGATTAAATATCGCGCTAATATCGTTTGCACAGCTCCATACTTGAAAACTCGACGTCGCCGACGTTTCTGCGGATCTTGACCCAGTATATACGGTGAGAAACATCCTATTCGAAGCAACGTTCTTCGAACGGATGTCCTTCTTCGAAGTTCACGTATCTTACAACATTGTGTTTACAACGGCGATAGCATTGACGCACGCAATCGGACACGTGACTTTAAGGCCGGTTCTGCGTGCTGAGTGGTCAGACCACGATCAGACAACAGGAAGAGGCGCATCATGGACGCCTCTATGAAGCCGATGATTTCAGTAAAATTATCCACTTTGGAATTATTTTACTAATAAACCACTGACGTTAAAAATTTGATTACCGTTCAGAATGGTTGCTTTGTATTAGCTCTTTCACGTGCATAGCACTTAATATTTCCCTTTTGGTTCCCTTTAATTATATGTCAGAAGAGAAACTGTCTATACAATATTACATGACTAACACAATGTCCATTTAGTCAGGATGATCCTTGTGTCAAATTTATGGTAATATTTTCTATTACAACATTTTCACCTCCAGTTGTGTCATTAATAAACCCCCAGTTTAGACAATAATAAAATATTTAAAACACAACTAGTTCGTAGACATTTTCACGATCACAGTTTTTAGATTGTGAACGAGAAATCATATCCAGCTATTTTATTCAAATAGAACACTAACAAAGTGCACTCACATCTAAGTAGCCCTGAATCAACTTAGTTTTGGTGTCATCATCTTGTGGCAAGTCTTGGGTGCCCTCTCTAACCAGATCCATTGCTTGGCTTGGGTTAAAGGTCATCTTTGCTTTGCGGTTCAGAGGTTTGTCCCACACCTTTGCCTGTTCTGTTGGCGAGTAGCGGTGAATTTTGCTGTAAGGAACAACACAAATGTCAACAAACTTCACGGAGGCTAACAAGAGAACTTGTTACTTGGAATAAAGTCATCCAGTGTTTCTGTAACAAATCCTGCTCTGATCTAAATATCAATTAATTTTTATTTTTGAAGGTCTACCAAATCATTACAGAAAAACATCTGATATCATAACTGGCTAAACTCTTTATCTTTATTTGCTTATCATTAGTATTTTAAATTATTATTAGTTTGTTATTATATACAACATTGAGCAGAAATGGTATTCTAATATTTTTTGGCAATTATACATTAATTGTTACTGTAATGATGCACCACAATCTTGGACTTGGCACTATTGACTATACTAGACGCGTCGCTATACGCGACTCGCTATAACGCGAATCGGCTATAACACGGTCGGTCGTGGACCCCGAATTTCTGCCGCCAGGGGGGAAATGGGCGCTACAGCTAACAATAACACTGTAATTAACTGTCACTTATTTTTATGAAGTCCTCATGTTTGACTTGTATAGGTGTATCTAGAAACAATGTATTGATACAGTCGCGCCTCGTTATAACGCGGTAGTTGGGGTCCACGAAATGGAACCGCGTTGTAAACGAGGCGCGTTATAGATTATATTCCGCCAGGGGCGCCACCACCCCCAAAACGCTACAACAGCAACCAAAGCCAATGTGCTGGTTGCACGGTGTATGCGTGATTTATAAAACTAACTGACATTGAAACCAACGTAAATGTGTATTACGTTAAAATAATATACACTGTCGAATGTTGAACTGAGTAAATCTTGCGAATGGTGTACAGTTTTGAAATAAATTCAGAGCCAACGTGCCTCGTCTGGCGATGCGAACTGAGGCGGAGCGATAACACAGTACGCGGTCGCGGTCTAAAATAACCTTGAACTCAGCAGCCGAAACGCACAAATGATTTGACATGTTGCCGAAGTCGGTCAAATATTAATACTTATACTAATTGCGCTCACTGTTGGCTTAATTTCATCTTTTAATCAATCCCAAAATATAAATTTAGATCGCACATTTACCGTGCCGATTTATAATGCAATTCACGGTGGTTCGAGGCTACTGCGGTTCACACGCAGTTGACGAATTCGTATATTTGCGCACAAGTAAATGTTTTTTCGTATACGTAATGAAGAAAACATAACATAACTTTAGCCTGCCATTTCAGTACCATAATTATTTTTTGTCACCGCCCGATTCGTAAGCAATTTAATTGCCATTTACAAGCCGACGAAGGCGCTCGTTCGCGGAAGCCACAGTGAACGGGCGCCTTCGCCGAAGCCACAGCGAACTGGCAGGAGACAAACGCGATTGATATCGGCGCAAACAAACAGGACTTTGTACCAAATTGACTGTGCCTAAAGTTAATTAAATGCAATCAAAGGAATTGGTAACGTTTTAAACAAACACTTAAGAAATTACCACACAAACCAAGCGCTGGTTACACAATAGATCGGTTTGAAAAAGCCAGGGGCACAACGAACTCAGCAACGCAGTTGTACTTCTGTGTTAAATGTCTTAATATCAATAAATTGTTTCTAGATACACCTGTACAAGACAAACATGAGGACTTCATAAAAATAAGTGACAGTTAATTACAGCGTTATTGTTAGCTGTAGCGCCCATTTCCCCCCTGGCGGCAGAAATTCGGGGTCCACGACCGACCGCGTTATAGCCGATTCGCGTTATAGCGAGTCGCGTTATAGCAAGGCATGACTGTATTAAGAAATTTAACACAGAAGTACAACTGCGTTGCTGAGTTCGTTGTTTGTTGTGCCCCTGGCTTCTGCTCTGCCGTCGGCTTCGCGGCACCAATCCAATCGTTTTTCAAACCGATCTATTGTGTAACCAGCACTTGGTTTGTGTGGTAATTTCTTAAGTGTTTGTTTAAAACGTTACCAATTCCTTTGATTGCATTTAATTAACTTTAGGCACAGTAAATTTGGTACAAAGTCCTGTTTGTTTGCGCCGATATCAATCGCGTTTGTCTCCTGCCAGTTCGCTGTGGCTTCGGCGAAGGCGCCCGTTCACTGTGGCTTCCGCGAACGGGCGCCTTCGCCGGCTTGTAAATGGCAATTAAATTGCTTACGAATCGGGCGGTGACAAAAATAATTATGGTACTGAAATGGCAGGCTAAAGTTATGTTATGTTTTCTTCACTACGTATACGAAAAAACATTTACTTGTGCGCAAATATACGAATTCGTCAACTGCGTGTGAACCGCAGTAGCCTCGAACCACCGTGAATTGCATTATAAATCGGCACGGTAAATGTGCGATCTAAATTTATATTTTGGGATTGATTAAAAGATGAAATTAAGCCAACAGTGAGCGCAATTAGTATAAGTATTAATATTTGACCGACTTCGGCAACATGTCAATTCATTTGTGCGTTTCGGCTGCTGAGTTCAAGGTTATTTTAGACCGCGACCGCGTACTGTGTTATCGCTCCGCCTCAGTTCGCATCGCCAGACGAGGCGCGTTGGCTCTGAATTTATTTCAAAACTGTACACCATTCGCAAGATTTACTCAGTTCAACATTCGACAGTGTATATTATTTTAACGTAATACACATTTACGTTGGTTTCAATGTCAGTTAGTTTTATAAATCACGCATACACCGTGCAACCAGCACATTGGCTTTGGTTGCTGTTGTGGCGTTTTGGGGGTGGTGGCGCCCCTGGCGGAATATAATCTATAACGCGCCTCGTTTACAACGCGGTTCCATTTTGTGGACCCCAACTACCGACTTGGCACTAGGCTGACTATATTAAACTAATACATATTACAATTACAGCCGACGAAAGGTCAATGTTGATAGCTGACCTGTCCGTGAAGCGATAGAGTTCTTTCAGATGTTGTTTGAGCATCAGTAGAAGTATGCAGCCCTGTGACATCATGAACAAGTTCGGCAGTGCCGTTGTGTCTTCTGGCATACGCTCTGCAATACCAAATTATAAACATTCAGATATCTCACAACTGCAGCAGGAAGATCCAAGCAAATCAATGACAATTTGATAATACCAACATTACACCAACGCCCAAAAACATGTCCATCACAAGGCATGTAGTAACTTCCTAAACAACCAATAACGGTTTGGTAATACCAACATTTCCTCAAGGCCCGAACTAGATCAAAAACAGTTCATGTTACAGTTATTTGCTTGTAAACTGAGCGAGTGATGACAGCAGATTTTACATTGAACCGTGCAGAAAGTTAATGAAGACTTCTGTAGTACAGTATGGATTGTTCTTTTTGGGCAAGTATGAAAATGTGCAACAAATGAATAAATTATATTGGTTATTGCAATGGATGTGTTGCGATTACTTTACCAACCTAATAATGTGTTCAACTCCTCATCATCATCGTCTTCAAGCTTAGCTCTGTCATCATCAGCTGCTCCAGGAAAGAAGACCTGAAGAAACAGCAACAGATTCATTCTCCTGTGACTACAAAATATGAACATCACAACTCCAAGTGTCACTGCTACAAAACAAACTTATTTTACTAAAGTATGACATTTTGTAGTACATTATTTAATACGAGAAAACATAATTTTATCTCTGTGGTTATGCATGCATGATTGAATACAAAGTTTGACAATATCAAAAGGAGGAATGTGACTTCTAGCAGAATACGAGAATAAGAGACTGAACTCTGAACACATCCAACAAGATGTCGTAGACAGCACCAAGTGTACACAGAACAGGAGATGCTGCAGACTGCAAAGAAATGCACCATCAGAAGTGCCAGTGCACATCTGTTTCTGCCACTGACACTCGGAAATATTTAAAAGTACTTTTTATGTAACTACTTGTTTTATAAAACACAGCTGATTATTGAATAAGCGTGATGAGATTGACCAAGAGAACATGGAAAACAGAAAAACGTACTAAATACAGACAGAAATAAGATAGTACTGAGAGGTTTTAAAAAGGGTGGGAGGGACCAGCCGTGTATGGGAGAGAATGGCATATTATCTGTTAGCACAATAGATAGACAGAAACTAGACACAAATAGTTGAGAGAACACAAAGATCAACTGATACTGGCCCCACCCCACAACTCTCCACAAGGGACATAGAGGGAGAGGCGATGATGACCTCGTTTTGACAGAGAAACAAACTACAGTAGAACCTGTCTTCAGCGGCCCCTGCGACGAGCGGCCACCTGCTATGTACGGACAGTGTTCCAATGTCCCGATCACTTTTCAACGGAAATATCCCTGAGATGAGCGGCCACCTGGTGGACGCGGACAGCGATTTTTTGTTATTTTTCACCTGCTAGGGCGGTCAGTTAACTTTATTTTGATAAATATATTTCAATAATATTGAATGATGGCGGTGACCATTTCCTGTTCATTACAATGGATGCTGGGAACGGAGAAAGCGCACGAGATCTCGACCCACAACTGGTGACCCATTTAAATTTACAGCCGCTCGCAATCGATCTATCGAGTTATGTCGAGCGACAACAAACGTAAGATAGGTCTACTGAGTTTATGCTAAGTTTCATATTAGTTTAGGATAAAACAAACATTTCTGAAGCTCATTTATGTAGTGACGCCGCAATAAAATACTGATGTTACACCACGGTAATCCACGGCCTGCGCGTTACCGGCGCCGGCGATGTCGAGTTGCCACGATACTGATTTGTGAATTGTATTCTTTACAGGAATTTAAATGATTTTACTTTGTAACCTAGCATGTTAAAGTATATATAAGTTATGAGACAGGAAGTTTGACGGTTGTAAGAAGTCGTTTTCATGGTTAGATCAGAAAGTAAATGATCATTTTGCGCCGCTGAAACGATAAACAAAATGGCGACCGCAGCGTGATTACCCAGACGCCGTGAGGTGGCAGCACCTTTTTAGCCCCTCAGACCAAATTTGAAATAACAATCAGATAATATTAAAAACTATTCAAAATTAAACTTATAATGAAACATGTCACAAACAAAATAAATGAAAATGTTGTTAATGTGTTGTCTCATTTTACTATTTTCTAAGTTGTATTTTGTGCATTTTAATACTTAATTGAATCAATCCAAAACAGTCTTAAATGAGGGGTTCTACTGTAATATTAAATGTGATATTATTACACTTCATTTTTTATGGGTATTATAACTGTGGGTATAAATGTGATTTAGGTATGTTGTAATGTGGATGTAAACAAAGATTGTATGTTCTGGAATTTTTTTGTTGCAAATTCAGGTCCCTCTGACGAGGGGACACCTGCAATGTAGGGACACTTTTGCTTGGCCCGACAGGTGTCCCTACAAGACAGGTTCTACTGTACCTACCTCTTTGTATGACTGCAGGATGTTTGAGCCTGACACCGAGACAATGATGTCGATTTGGTGAATGATGTAGAGAGGCTCATCCTGAACCTTGTAGGGCAGGAAGGCCATGTTGTCTGCCATGTAGATCAGCTCACTCAACATCGCTTTCTGCAATCACCCACAAACATACACAATATTCCACACACACACACACACACACACACACACACACACACACACACACACACACACACACACACACACACACACACACCCACCCACACACACACACACACACACACACACACACACACACACACACACACAGACCACACGCACGCACGCACGCACGCACCCACGCACGCACGCACGCACGCACGCACGCACGCACGCACGCACACACACACACACACACGCACATAATGCAGTCTGCATCCTCATACACAAGCATTTTATTTCATGAAAATTAATGTATTAGCATACAAATGCAGTCTGCCTCCGAATACACAAGCATCTTATTTCATAGAAGTTAATGTATGTGGGGGCATTTTTGCTAGTATATCAAAATGCAAAGGAAATCATAACTTACTTAGGTTAGGTTATTGTTGACACTGTATTCCATATGAAACTTGTATTATTTACAAGACTACCATAATAAGATGAAAGAACAGATTGTATTCTGTACTTGAGACAACTAGGAGGTGCCAAGTCCAACAGTTTCAAAGACACCAAAATACTTTTGTTTTAAGTTATGACATCACAATCAGTATATTTTTACTTTTGGCATATTGTTTCATCACCATCAAACTGTATCAGATAGATGGACAACACATAGATGGGGGCATCATAGCTATGGCCTGGGTCGCTCTTGTGGAAACTGTCATAGATATGCGAGTGTCCATCTTATTTACGAACTTACTTACACTGAATGTGATGACACTGATGGTGAAATATCACAAGAAAAAGGCTAACTGACTATGAAAAACAATACAGATTTGAACCATCCATCCTCACTCGTATGGTTATAAAATCATCCTAACACACAATTCCAACCCAGCATATCTATGTGATGTGCAAACCAAATGACATACCCCCGTTTCGTCAAACATGTTGAGCAGAGACTGGAGCATGGCACGTCTCTGTCCACGGTTACTCCGGATCAGGGAGTAGATGAAGCTGTTTAGACTGATGATGTTGTCGTCATCCGTGCGGATGCCACGGATCGGCTCAGATGGATCTTGCTGCAGGATTTTTTGCAGTCTGTACGACATCTTGATTCCCGTCATTGCCTTTATCTGGAGCACCAATGTAGCTGAGTTACAGGCATGTACCAATGACACCGCTAAATATGCCAAGTTCTAAATCCAAGGCCGATTGTTTCACTTTTTTAGTATTATGTTCTTCACAATTTAGACCCCTTTTTAAACGTTCCCTCCGATTCATCATTAAGTGAAATATTTTTCAAACAATGGTAACTGAAACTGTTCCAAGTGTTATGGATGCAGACAAACATAAAAGGAGTCAAACGCATGTTGCCATCTTGGAGGATTTGCATGTTTCACTGCTACAAAACTTACCATATTAAATCTAGATAAAGGATCATATAATTTTATAGAAATGTTCACACACGGATACATCAAAATGTACACTGAAACAAAAACACTGTTAACTCATGCATTTCTCCAAAACTAGAGTTACTCACCAAAAACAGCCGTTTGACAGAACTAAGGAAGCACATGTGCTTCTGAAAACAGCAGTTTCCACGACTGTATATCGTCCATCGCTTTCAAATCCTCCTTGTTCTGCAGTTTCTTCCGTGTATCAAACAAACACATCAAATGTATTATTACACATCATTATTTATTGCTACACATATATTTTAATAATTATTATTACATATCGCATTTATTTTCGTTGCTAGCAAAAATGCACTGCTCCAGACGATGGTGCTTCTGAGCAGTGTTTCACAGGGCTGGTTATGTAAAACATCCCCTATAGCCTGAACAATCACAAAAAACATGCATGACAATGTGAACATTCAATTAATATATGTCTAATGTCAAGTGTAAACCCTACATTCAATGATGGTAAGAACAATCAACACAAATTGCAATTTTAAAGGCATTGCTTATCATCTGAGTTGGTATAGATTAATACATTAAGTCTGGGATGCACACCATTTAGAAGGAAAACATTGACATGCACACACATAAACCACCACCACACATTGTTGTGGATGTATGAAAGCAGTTTATTATTGTCAGAATATTAATAATATTATTACACCTAGTTCTGATGCAAACTCACGACACTGGATATGACAATATTGAATATATTGTTCATGGCTCTAAGAATGGTTTATTGTATGATTTAACTTACTTTGGAGCAAAAGTTTGTCGACGAGTACTCATCTACAAACGTTTGCTGCAAAGTAAGTTAAATCATACAATAAACTGGGTATGACTGAGATGAACTTACATTCCTGATCAGCCTTGATCATCCTCGCCTCCTCCTCCATCAAGTACATGAGCATGTTGCGTAGCACCTGACAGCGCATCTTCACTGGTGCCTCCTTGCGTGTCAGCAGGTCAATGTATAACTCCCGTATGTCCTGGCCCAGCATGTACTCATACTCTCGCATCACAAAGAACCCTGCTCGCAAGAAACATCATAGTGTTTATCTGTGCAATAACCTGATAACTTGTAATTCATTACTCTTCCCAGGTTCAAAGGCCCGCATGTCTCTTTCTGTCCTCTCATCTACTAATTTGTCATGTATTTTAAAACACACAAGTGCAGTAAAGGTAGCTTATTTTGTCACTGGATCAATTATATGGTGAAACTCTACTGCTAATGACTGCATATCAACATGCTGTAATGATCACAATAGTTGCCATTAGATACTGATACAAATATTCCTTGCACATGAACTGCGTAACCATAATGACTGTCAATAAAGAATTGCAAAACATAACTTTCAATCTGGACATTATTAACATAAAGTACTAATTCTAGTAAGAAAGTGGAGATTACAAAATTAGTAATCATTGTACAAATTTATGAACAAACAACCCGTTAGATGAGTAAATTTGCATATCTTCAGTTGAACTGACCTAGTCCTGCCAGGGCCTTGTGCTTCACTTCCTCATCTTCGTGGCGGATGAAGTAAAGCATCACATCGAAGACCTCGTCTCGAATGGACACCTGGATTAAATGACCACAACACTATCAATCTTCTCGCATTCATTCTAGATTAACATTCATTTTAGATCAGCTGAATCAGTGAATCACAGGTATATCAATTCTTTACTGTGCAAAACGCCTAAAACAGCTGGTGCCCCCCCCCCCCCCGTATGTGCAAAGCACCGAGATTTGAGAACCAGGATTTTTTTGATGCTGCAATGTTTTTATTTAACCAAAAGGATATTTCAAATCATCTGCCCACAGCAGAGTGTAAAATAAGAACGTTATCCACGCAGAAGAGTTAATAGCACTGGCATGTTTACCCACACATACGTTTAGCTTCCAATACACCGACATCTATATTTCATCATCCTTTTACAATAATGCTAGAAATCAATAGGTTTTTTATTAACAGGCTTTTTAAAATGTAGTTTTAATTCATGAGGTTCCTTTATGTTTACTTCTTAAGAATTAGTACAAGGCACATACCAAAGAATTTCTGGAAGCAGTCACTCAGTAACTTATAGTTATGTGTGAATGTATTTACAACTGCGCTAGCACAGCTTTGCAGCACCTACAATACAAATATATGTAAGTTGTGATGGTGGTGCATGTATTGTTAGAATTTATACAGAAATTGCAAATCTTCTCGATCCTCGAGCTGAGCAAGGAAACTCTTGCCAGGGTGGTCCATGAGGGGAACTGCCAGTTCGAGGATCCTCACAACATTGTGTAGCACCATGTAGTCTCCCGGCGTCTACACAACATCAAAAACAAAATGAAAAGAAGCTGCCCCCAATATCCAGTTAGTGAAATGCCCCCCAAACAATGTAATTATGTGCACCTTGAAAACTTCACGTTTGCTGATGATATATTGTACTATATCGGGTAATAATATAAAACCAGTTCTACAGCAACTGTAATGAAGCATATTGTCTTGAAATTCAGGTGACTGTACCTCAGTTCTCCATACATTCTCCATAATTAAACCATTACAAGATGCTGACAAAAGAAAACATATGAAAATATTCAGGATGCATGTTCGCTGTCAACTAAGTGTAACCATCACTTCAAAGCGTAATCAACATTTAGAAAGTTAATGCTGGCTTCAACACTTAGCCTGACTACATTTTGTAAGCATCGTACAATTTACAGTTGACCAAATATCTCAGCATAGCACGGTTACATGTGCAAACAGCTTGGCTATGATGGCCAACTTACACTGCACTTGATGTTGAGGTACGGCTGTATGGTGTTGGCATCTGGTATCAGCAGTTCTGGCTTCACCTTGCAGAAGAGGTAGAGTGTGTTGAAGCAAGTCGTGAACTGCACGTTGCACCTAGAAGCAGTAACACCACATGTGAGAGAGAGAGAGAGAGAGACAGAGAGGAGCCCACACTACAACTAGATCTCCCACATTCTCCACCACTTCAACACGAGGGTGGTAATGAAAACAAATGATGTAAGTTCTTCACTTTAACCTTTACTCCCTGGAAGGCCTGTTAAAATTAACACAGACTTTACCCTGGCAATATTTACTTCTGCTTCGTACCTGCTTCGGCACTGTGTTCCTCTATGCGTAGGACGTTCTCAACGAGACAATTGATGATCTGTTCACAGGCCTGTTCAACAGGAGTGGAATTGCTGTTCTCTTCTTTCTTGAAAAGCTGCACAAACAATAGAGACAAATCTGTTTCAACCTGAATTGTTGGAGCACATCAGTCTAGGCAATTTTTTATTATTATAAAGAACATGTCTGAGTAGTATTTGTATAACTCTTAAATTATATTCATCACCTGCCGCATTGCATAGTATATGCCCATGACAATAACGTATTGCTTCATTGCAAAAACCATTTCAGAAAACAAATTACCAAGATACAGATAGTTCTTTAACAAAGAGGCCAATGGCTCAAGAAACCAATAATGTTTCCAATTTATGCATGGCTCTCTCTTGTGAGATGTATTTTTTATGACAACTATTTAAACTTCCTGTTGTACATAAACATACATTTTTGAGGAGCTGTTCAAACCAAAAACTTACAAACTGATGCTCTTATATGATGTGGTATCTAGTTTTCAGAAGTGTGTAAAGCACTTTACACTTCACCATCCGGCCGTTTTATTCACCCTAACACCGGCTTCACTTCTCTGGGAAGCATTCAGATATGCTGCAATTAATGTGCAGACAAGATAGACTGATCACAAAAGTTCACACAATAATAAACCCTGTCCCCTCTGTACCTTAGATGGCATTCTAATCATTAGGTTGTCCACATCTATGTACATTTCTCCCAAAGAATGTGTCATACTGAAAACTCTTGATTTCAGGGAGAGAAATATTACCTTGATCCCTTCCTCATCATTGACCCTCCGAATCATTCGCACACACATCTCTGGGATTTCATGTTATACAGTATAACTTATACCTATTATAGCACATTGACTAACCAAAGATGCTTTCATGTCCCATTTTGTTTTTTGAAATAAAAGTGATAAGTGCACTTATGCATCGTTTATATCGACCATGAGGCATTTTCGAAATCCGAGACGAAAATGCATGATCACGTGATACGTTATCACATGAACACAAGTTGCCGGCTTGCATATTTGTTGTCATTCAATCTAATGGTGGGTAAGAGAAAGTTTCGCCTGGTAGTACTATAGTCTGCGTCAAAGAAAGCAAAAAAGGACCGCGACAAATTTAAGGCAAGTTATGCTTAGAACGTAAGTTTTTCAACGTGTTTACGTCTTATGCCTATACACTACAGTGACTGTAGTGGAGCCTGACATCACACCATTAATGATGGTGCCTCGTGACAGTCGTGTCAACTGTAGTTTATGTGACAGTTGACAAGGCAGTTTAAAATGTTGCCTTAAATATTATTGCATTTTCATAAATACTTAAAACATTATCCATAATATTACTTATGATCTACACTGTGAAAATATAGAATTGTCATGAAGTTTTTATTTTTTATTAAAATAGACCTGTGTGAGAATGACACATCGGTTAAACATAAATGTCATGATTTTTTAAAGGGGCAAAACCATATTTTGCATCGAAGCACGCCACAAATGTCTTCACCTGTGGCTAACATAAATCGCATAGATTAGATTAAACACAAAATATGTTCACATACACACATATATACAGAGCTTAAGCCAATAATTTGGTAATACGCTCACGATTCCATCGATACCCACGTGACACAACGCCGTCGCTAACTGGGTTAGCAATGATGAAACTTCAAAACTTTTGAATGACTCAAAACCATCTTGCTAACCCGTGCACATTTTTCAATATACCCACACCTACAGTGCTTAACCCGACTTGTTTTGTGACGCACCCACGCTGTTTGAATGGCTCAAAACCATCCTGCGCACCCGCGCACACCAAAAATGTCGTCACCACAGATTAGAATAAACATCCTAAATTACCCTAAACACAAACGATTTCAATATACCATAACACATAGTTTGGTAAATTGTTAATGAAACACAGCTATGTTATAATATCGGTGAAATCTAGCTTAATTTTAGTTAAATTTTAAAAATAAAACGACCTAAATAAAGTTCAACTTACCACCAAGTTGGAGCCGCCATCCGATGACGTCAATCATAAAAAATGCGCGCGAATCAGAGAGTTAAACCAAAACGGTACCCAGATCCAAGTAAAAGGAACGACGCTGCAGGGATACTTAGTAATTGTTCAGTGCTATTAAATTTCAGAAATAGTTTGCTTTTGAGTTGTTATATAAAAATATGACGACTAATGTAAACAACAATCATTGCTTTGTTTTACATTATTTGTTATTTACAGAAACACGCCCCGTACCTGTCTGTGTTACCTATTGTATTACAAAATAATGAAGTACAACAATGAGGCACAGCTGGAAATCCAAAGTCAGGAGAGAGATTACAAAATTCTGGAGATAGATAAAAAAAATCAACGGGAAAGCTCAGACTAGTTGACTTCCGTGAATACATGAAGTTGAGGGAGTAAATCGATCGGTTGTGACATTCCGACAATGATGTTCGTGACCGTCATCGGAGTCAAGAAACACCAACACGCTGTCGCGCTTACATTTTTCCGGGCGTTAAAAACGTTCCGGGTGACGTTTCTGCGCATGCCCAATAAATGTAAAATCACCAATGTCCAACGAAACAACAAAGCATTTTTCAGTATAAATGCCACGAGCTGTTCGTTAACTTACCTGTGATGATTACTGTGAACAGTTTCTTAAAATGTCGTTTAACGCAATAAAACATTACGTTTTTTTTATAAACCACTCTCACGGATTATGGCGCACTACTGTCATGTGATTTACGCTTGCTATCAAAATATGCCTCAAAACTTGTTTGCCTCGTGTTAATTTGCGACAAATAACTTTGATGAGAGGTTATATACATCCTAACGAACAACCCGTAATATTTATACCATAAATGTTTTGTCTTTTCGCTGCACATTGATGATTTTATATATGTGTGTGTGTGTGTGTGTGTGTGTGTGTGTGTGTGTGTGTGTGTGTGTGTGTGTGTGTGTGTGTGTGTGTGTGTGTGTGTGTGTGTGTGTGTGTGTGTGTGTGTGTGTGTGTGTGTGTGTGTGTGTGTGTGTGTGTGTGTGTGTGTGTGTGTGTGTGTGTGTGTGTGTGTGTGTGTGTGTGTGTGTGTGTGTGTGTGTGTGTGTGTGTGTGTGTGTGTGTGTGTGTGTGTGTGTGTGTGTGTGTGTGTGTGTGTGTGTGTGTGTGTGTGTGTGTGTGTGTGTGTGTGTGTGTGTGTGTGTGTGTGTGTGTGTGTGTGTGTGTGTGTGTGTGTGTGTGTGTGTGTGTGTGTGTGTGTGTGTGTGTGTGTGTGTGTTGTTTTGTGTGTGTGTGTGTGTGTGTGTGTGCGAAATGAGTCGTATGTCAGCGAACTTGATTTCGAGAAAACACCGCAGAAACATGTAACGATGAATTTCGACGATTTTGACTTTTTGTCACCAAAGTCTACTTTTGCATCTTTTTTGTCAATTGGCAATGCTTATTTCTCGTTTACATTATTATTTAGTACATTTTATAGCCTTTTTAGACACACTACGTAACATTTCACGCATGAATTTCGTAAAACAGAACCGATAAATCGCACTAGTTCAAGTCGCATTCTTTGGGGTTTCCCTTATTTGGTACTACAGGAAAGCCCTGGACGCCCTCTTTCGGATTCTTGTAGTAGAAATTCCCACTGACGTCATTGTAAGCCAATAGCAGCATTTAATGCGAGAGGCCTATCTGTGAACAAACGTCACTAGACGCCGTGAGGAGCTGACAGCGTGCCCCTGATTGGCTTAGAGCTGTGCGCGCAGGCGCAGTGCGCTCTCGCTAGCCGTAAACAACGTGGAATTGATCGGGTCGCTGCTACAAAACATTGCTAAATACTTGGATTATGTTGTAATAATTTCAGTAAACAGTTAGCATGATATATCTTCGACAGCGAACATGCCTTGGGAGTTTATTTCGAATGCATCAAATGGAGTAATAGAAGCAAAACGGCCGATTTTAGATCGACAATATACTCGACTGTGTGCTTATGTGACCGCGAACTTCAAATGCGTTTTTCTCCGTTTGAAACTTTCTACCCTAGGCATGTTCAGCGTCCAATAACTTTGGCTGTGTGTGAGATATGTCCATAATTTTTACACCGTTGGAAAGATTAATACATCTTCTTTCCAATGGTGTGACTAACTCAATTTTTTTTTTGACATACGACTCATTTCGTTAGGACACGTCACACACACACACACATATATATATATATATATATATATATATCGCGCATGCGCAGAAACGTCAACCGGAACGTTTTTAACGCCGGGAAAAATGTAAGCGCTACAATGCAACACAGCACCTGATAACGCAAGACCCAGGAGTGTGCCGCCGATGAAAAGAGTCAGCGTTTGTAGCCTACCAGCTGGGGTGGACAGTATTCTACTGCCACAAACGGGTAACATCAGTAATACCTATGTTGCATCACCAAACACTGTCATGCTATCAGTGACGGCAAACAACAGTAGTTTTACTGTCGACATTAACAATGACTTGGACATTGAGAGTGTTGAGACGAAAGACGCTGACAACGATACTCCCGCGCCACGAGAACAAACTAGTGTCCACGTTGATGACATAAAACCGCAGGAAACAGAACCAGTGAAGTTGGGGACATCGAAAAGGACAACGATCGGGTTTTACACGATGAAAACTCAGGCGCTGAGGAGTCCACGTGTGTTGATACCGTTCGATGACAATGTCAAAGAGAAGCCGCTGGCCAAAGAGATGAGGAAGCAGGTGTTGCAGAACGCACTTGAGCAACCACTCCAAGAGCCAGGCTAGGTACAGCGACACCTTCAGACAGGTTTGCCTTGTCTCTACCTGAAGACTGCTAAGTTACGACAGACAGAGCCAAAACCATGCAAGGAAAGACTGAGGAAATAACACATATGAGTAGGAATATTGATAAGTTTGTAACCAGCACTGCAGGGAAGGAAACAATCGATGGACACAAGGCAATGCTCGTCGATTTATTCACTAGCTTCCCAGAGACACACTCGGCACAACCAGATCATGTAAAGAGTGTCGGTGACACAGACACTCAGACAAGTGTTGTGATAACTGCTTCGTCAGAGCATATAGTGTCACAGGCGTGTCACTTGATTCCAGGAAAAAGCGCTGCTGACACAGTGTCGGTGTCACCAGATAAATCAACTGTGACGATCGTCAGTGACAGTCATAAGATTGTTGATGTCCAGTGTTCCTCTCTAATCTGGATAATTCGTCATCATGGGTCCAGACATACTGAGCACATACAAGCTGCGACACAGGGAGATGGCGCAACAACACAACGGAGTGACGTTTCCATGGCATCCACCATAGCGATGAGGGCAACAGAGGACCCGTCTCGAATTCAGACGACATTTGAGCTGTACCCGGGGGACATGGTTATAACGCCGTCTATGTATGTGGCACCACGAGGTGTCCTTATCTCCCCCGGCAGCGAGTTTGAAAGTGAGACACACACACGCTTTCCTCTCACAGACCTAACTCCTTAATCGCAGTGCTACCATGATTGCGTCCCGCGGGCCTGGGAACCCCCCAGAGGGCCTGATAAACCCTAGTTCCTATGCCTCGATGCAAGTCTCTTGTACACTCTGTAGTGACATCGCTTTGATCAACACTGAATTAGGTAGTCTGAGACACCTGTCGGTGTTCGGGGTTTAGGGTGCATATATTTATGTGTGTATATAAATGTTGTATATAATTCGGTATTCGGAGTGGAATATTAAACAATTTATTTTGCTATGGAGTGCAACTTTAGTGATAGTGGTGTTGGGGTAGAATTAATTATAACTTTGTTAATAAGAACTATTGAAATATTTTGGGGTGTCCGGGTTTAATTTAATACATAAAATATAATAAATGTATAAATAATGTAGAGATCTACTAACTGACATGTGAAATACATGTTTGTATTATAACTATTTGGTAGATATAACATTATTACGTACATGATGATTATCTTTCCGTTCTTTTCGTGAATGGGATCAATAATAATAATGACATACTCTATAAATAGTTAGATATCCAGCAGGTAGTAGAGTTTACATAAATGGTTAATTTAAATAAAAAATGAAATAACTTCAATATAAAACACTTACATTTTCGTGAAACCTTTGCATGGTGGGTTTGGTTAACGGATCAAATTTGTAATTGTATATATATTTTTTTTATTGAATTTTCGTTGATCATGGCATCTATGTTCCTAGTAATACATCCCATTCTTTTTATGATTGGGCGGAATGTATTGCGGAGCACACATGAAAATAGTCCGGATATACGCTACACAATTACACATGCACGGTAAGACCGCATTACATCCAAACATTAGTCGACACCTTATAAATGCCACAACTGAACAATAGCGAGGTCAAGCAGCCGTCGTTACGCCACCCCCTCTATGAGGAGTCACGACGCCGGCCGTCGGAGCAGCCTGCGATCTTCGCAGGCGTCATTGTGCCTGCACAAATAAGTGCCGCGCACAATAACTACCTCTTCAGAAAAGTTTTGGCAATCATTTTGAAACATTTGGCCACTTCATCGGTCAGTAGTCCAGGAGTCCACGCTGTAAGCTAGCCAAGCACGGAATGTCGGCTGAAGACAACAACATTCGTGACAGTCGATCACATCCAAGGTACTTGCAAGGTAAGTCATTTAAGTCATGTCATTTATTACAATACAGTACAATATAATAAAATGTTACTATCCAGAAAGGGCAAATTATTTGCAGCGCTCATAAAATACACGTTTAGTGGATAAATACGTATAAATACATAATTAAATCAGTATAATAAACCTTGATCATTGTAAAATAAAAAGATTAATCTATAGTATAATAATTATAAATGTGGTCGTCGCGTCATAAATACTGCATGCAACACACACACAACAAATATTACATGACTCTTGTGGAAATGTCAGACGGTGTTTGTTGTTGAGAAGGTATAATATATAGACATGGGAATGAATGATAAATGGTTACTATTTGTTTTGGATGTGCTTGTTCTAAACCTTCCGGACGAAGGCAGAAGCACGTATTAATTATGTACAATATGAGTATTTTCATTTATAATTTCAGTGGCTTTTCGGGGTACCTGCTTTTCATACAGAGCACAGAGAGTTATTTCAAACCGGTCACTTTACTATCTACATTTACAATGCGCTGCAAATTTTTTTTTTAATTTTTATGTCGTTGTGTGATTTAGTCTGAAACAGAGCCTATTCAAGAGACGTGAAAGCTACCGCTATGGAGGACAAAGTCACATGTTTCATTCAGTTTGAACGTTATCAAGATATACCGGTTTAGCACCAAAACCTACCACCAAACTGACCTTTCACGAGTTAAAATAAAACTGCTCATGTTGAAGCAAATACCACTATTTAAAATATATTATTATTGAGGAACATTATCTGGCCACGGAAAGCTATAAATATGGACGTTACTACGATTGACGTCTTGGGTTTTTTTCAAGAGGGTTTTGCTGTAAAATTGAACGTTTGCATGTCATCATCTATATTGACATATACTTCGAACGTTTTATATATATTATTTCTGTGCAAAGAAAAGAGCCCCTAGGGAAACCCTTTGGTTACCATATCCGCACACGTGCTCCCTTCCCGATTGAAAGGGAAAGCGTCCTGCTATACTGACGTTACATCATGACATCACGACAAGTGGTAGCTCTACAACTGTCAGGTAGCTTGTGTGCATATATACATATATGCATACGTAGCATATCATACTCGTGGCAGACTCTTTGGCTGCGAACGAGAATTTGTTGACAGAGTCGGTAAAGTTAGAGGACACGTACATTCACATTACAATATATGTTCGTGTTCATTACCATTAGCCCATCTCCACACCACCTCACACTTTATCATTTAAAGCTAACACTTCCAAATAAACATGAGATAGACACCTTGTATAATAAGGAGCATGCTACTTTACACCATGAAATTATGGTGGCTCCTATGACAGCGACATTATTGTCTTAATAGGAGCTATCGACCCCAGTTTGTAAATGCTATAATATGATTGTGGATTTTTATTTATAATTGTTTATTTTGGTACAACAAGAATTACTATAAGTGCACACATATTGTAGGCCTATCGTATAGGCTTATAGTAGTATGTGAACATTATATAATTATTATATAATATGTGTGTATGTATGCTTGTATGAATGTACTAACGAAACTGATGTACGTTCAAATTTTTTTTTACCTACTTGGGGTCAATAAATATTATGGTTATGGTTATACTTATGGTTATTCATATATACCAACGTTGAATGAGTAGCCTAATTTTCCAGTTTCATCCACTGGGCAACATGGCGTCATGATTACAGAGGGTCTACATGTGGGCAGCACGCCTGGACTTGAAACAGTCCAGGGACTTGGCTGTCACTAGCCGCTATAGATTATGCAAAAGAAGATGACGGAAGACAACATATACGGCTTAAATTAATTTACTTTATTATTAATAATAATAATGACTTCTTTTGTGCAAATATCATCGAAGATCAATCTCAGTGGCGCGACAAAACCAAGGGATTAAGCAAACTCGTAATCGTAATGTGTGGGTCGTCAACGGATGGATGACGAAGCTAGTAGTCCGTCGGTAAATGTCAAATAATTCAATCTTGTCATGTTTTTGGGTATAATTTTGGCAACAGGTTTTAAAATCATCTAAATAGTATATAGAACTTAAAAACCCTTGCTGCCATTTTCTTTTATTTTGTTCCCTAGTGATTTAGCGGGCCTCTGTATTTCCCGGATTGATCCGGCGGAACCGCCGGATCGGGTTGCAGCGGACTTAAAACATATCTATTCGCTTCGTATGAAATTGATACTTTATGTGTAGTTTAGTATTGCTATAATGTAATATAATATATTGAATAAGGTATATTTATGAGCGCCGGAACGTCGATGGCCGATGAAAGACCGTCAATATTGAGCAAGATGGAGGCTTAATTAGTTATGGCTGTTCCACGCATTGAACATACTCCCACACCTACCGGCCATACCGGTAACCAGCTTGGCGCCCGACAAGTAAGCATGTTATTAGGGGTTTTGTAAATACAAAAATTGAAATAAAAAACTTGATGTGGATCTGAATAATTTGGATTTGTTTGAAAACACGAGTATTCCACTGGGTACACAAAATGGAAAGGTGTTGCAATATAGTATACTACGGTTTCAGTTGTGTATATAAATGTTTGGTTAGTTTATTATAATAATTAATATGTTCTACCAATGTCTGTATATACCCCCTGTACTTATTTTAGGGGTGGATGGGATCAATCATATCCCAAAGCTTTTTGTATTGGATTTTTTATTATAAACCCATTAGGCAATTTTTTTTAATGTTGTCGTCTCCACAATTATATTGACACTAACTGGCTTTACATTAAGTTATTAATTGTATATTTGTATGTATCTAATAATATGGACTTTCTACAAATAAGATATTATATATATATATATATATATATATATATATATATATATATATATATATATATATATATATTGTAAACTGATGAATAATGTAATAAATATGAAAATAAATGTCAGTAATTAACCTGAAATTAGGTCTGAGTATTTATAAGTACTATTATTTTATTATTATTTTATAAGTTTGCATGTGTGTAATAGTGTAGTGTAATCATTAGTATTATAGGTACACATATGCTGATTAATTAGATTATGTGTACATATATTCATATAAAAAAGCATAACTAATAACTGTACATTTGCTATGTTTATTATGAACAATCACTAAATATCAAGTACAACAGTATAAATTGACAAATCATCTTTCTAGTCCTCAGGCTTTTTCCACAATGTGATGAACTGAAACAAAAATACTGACTTATTGTTAACATAATAATTGATTTAGTCCATCCAGTCGTCATGCCCTTCTATACAGGTATACATTGTGGACATCGCCACTCCTCTGGATTCTCCAATTGTAACGGTATTGCTCGATTTAGATCCCGTGACATGGCCACTCCTCTGGATTCTCCAATTGTAACGGTATTGCTCGATTTAGATCCCATGACATGGCCACTCCTCTGGATTCTCCAATTGTAACGGTATTGCTCGATTTAAATCCCATGACGTGGCCACTCCTCTGGATTCTCCAATTCTAACGGTATTGCTCGATTGAGATCCCATGACATGGCCACTCCTCTGGATTCTCCAATTCTAACGGTATTGCTCGATTTAGATCCCATGGCATGGCCACACCTCTGGATTCTCCAATTGTAACGGTATTGCTCGATTTAGATCCCATGACGTGGCCACTCCTCTGGATTCTCCAATTCTAACGGTATTGCTCGATTGAGATCCCATGACATGGCCACACCTCTGGATTCTCCAATTCTAACGGTATTGCTCGATTTAGATCCCATGACATGGCCACTCCTCTGGATTCTCCAATTGTAACGGTATTGCTCGATTTAGATCCCATGACATGGCCACTCCTCTGGATTCTCCAATTGTAACGGTATTGCTCGATTTAGATCCCATGACATGGCCACACCTCTGGATTCTCCAATTCTAACGGTATTGCTCGCTTTAGATCCCATGACATGGCCACTCCCACTCCTCTGGATTCTCCAATTGTAGCGGTATTGCTCCATTTAGATCCCATGACATGGCCACTCCTCTGGATTCTCCAATTGTAACGGTATTGCTCGATTTAGATCCCATGACATGGCCACTCCTCTGGATTCTCCAATTGTAACGGTATTGCTCGATTTAGATCCCATGACATGGCCACTCCTCTGGATTCTCCAATTGTAACGGTATTGCTCGATTTAGATCCCATGACATGGCCACTCCTCTGGATTCTCCAATTCTAACGGTATTGCTCGATTTAGATCCCATGACATGGCCACTCCTCTGGATTCTCCAATTGTAACGGTATTGCTCGATTTAGATCCCATGACATGGCCACTCCTCTGGATTCTCCAATTGTAACGGTATTGCTCGCTTTAGATCCCATGACATGGCCACTCCTCTGGATTCTCCAATTGTAACGGTATTGCTCGATTTAGATCCCATGACATGGCCACTCCTCTGGATTCTCCAATTGTAACGGTATTGCTCGATTTAGATCCCATGACATGGCCACACCTCTGGATTCTCCAATTGTAACGGTATTGCTCCATTTAGATCCCATGACATGGCCACTCCTCTGGATTCTCCAATTGTAACGGTATTGCTCGATTTAGATCCCATGACATGGCCACTCCTCTGGATTCTCCAATTCTAACGGTATTGCTCGATTTAGATCCCATGACATGGCCACTCCTCTGGATTCTCCAATTCTAACGGTATTGCTCCATTTAGATCCCATGGCATGGCCACACCTCTGGATTCTCCAATTGTAACGGTATTGCTCCATTTAGATCCCATGACATGGCCACTCCTCTGGATTCTCCAATTGTAACGGTATTGCTCCATTTAGATCCCATGACATGGCCACTCCTCTGGATTCTCCAATTCTAACGGTATTGCTCCATTTAGATCCCATGGCATGGCCACACCTCTGGATTCTCCAATTGTAACGGTATTGCTCCATTTAGATCCCATGACATGGCCACTCCTCTGGATTATCCAATTCTAACGGTATTGCTCCATTTAGATCCCATGGCATGGCCACACCTCTGGATTCTCCAATTGTAACGGTATTGCTCCATTTAGATCCCATGACATGGCCACTCCTCTGGATTCTCCAATTCTAACGGTATTGCTCCATTTAGATCCCATGGCATGGCCACACCTCTGGATTCTCCAATTCTAACGGTATTGCTCCATTTAGATCCCATGACATGGCCACACCTCTGGATTCTCCAATTGTAACGGTATTGCTCCATTTAGATCCCATGACATGGCCACTCCTCTGGATTCTCCAATTGTAACGGTATTGCTCGATTTAGATCCCATGACATGGCCACACCTCTGGATTCTCCAATTGTAACGGTATTGCTCCATTTAGATCCCATGACATGGCCACTCCTCTGGATTCTCCAATTGTAACGGTATTGCTCGATTTAGATCCCATGACATGGCCACTCCTCTGGATTCTCCAATTGTAGCGGTATTGCTCGATTTAGATCCCATGACATGGCCACTCCTCTGGATTCTCCAATTCTAACGGTATTGCTCGATTTAGATCCCATGACATGACCACTCCTCTGGATTCTCCAATTCTAACGGTATTGCTCGATTTAGATCCCATGACATGGCCACTCCTCTGGATTCTCCAATTGTAACGGTATTGCTCGATTTAGATCCCATGACATGGCCACTCCTCTGGATTCTCCAATTCTAACGGTATTGCTCGATTTAGATCCCATGACATGGCCACTCCTCTGGATTCTCCAATTGTAACGGTATTGCTCGATTTAGATCCCATGACATGGCCACTCCTCTGGATTCTCCAATTCTAACGGTATTGCTCGATTTAGATCCCATGACATGGCCACTCCTCTGGATTCTCCAATTGTAATGGTATTGCTCGATTTAGATCCCATGGATGGGCAGATGCGCGGTTTCCATGGCTTCGACACAAGCAGGAAGCTGGAAACCAATTCTGTCGGTTCACTGACAGTCGCGACGATGTCATCGTTGACAATCTCACGGAGTTCATGTTTCAGCTTGTCTCTTAGTGGCACTGGCACTCGTCGATGGGCGTGTACAACTGGATTGAAGTCTCTGTCAATCTCGATGTGGTACTGGCCTGGTAATTTTCCTAGTCCCTTGTATAAACATCTGCACATTTGTGCTGTATGTTAGTTAGTTGCATCAAAGCAGGGTGTCTTCGTTGCCTGCTTTGCATCAAATTTGTTTATCCTCGAGGGCTTTGGCGAGTCTTCAACCGGCCGAATGGAGTCCACATCCATCCACTTGATCGTACCGATACCAAGATATGCCTGGCGGCTCAGCAGTGGCTGATAGTGTTTACCGCTCATCACTTTGAAGTGCATATTGTGTTTACGGCCATTTCTGTGAACTTGAACACAATTGCTTTATTGACTGATTGTCTGAAACAATATTAAATACAAACACATGACATATACATACAAATCATAATAGACAATCAACAATAAGCAGGAAAGAAACAAACTGCTTATAATTCTTTTTTTCAATTAACAACAAAGCATGTATGCCACCTTTGTGCAATTATGCTGATGTGAGCATACCACAGTTAATCAAATAAAGGTCGTAAAAAGCATGGTGATATTGTGGCAGGATCCTAACTAGTCAACTAGTCACTGACTCTGCAATAACTTGTTACAGCGGTTTCACTATTCTAAAATATACAAGGAAGGAAGAGTGTCGCAGGGTGTTAACTGGTCCTTAAACCGCAATGTAGTCCGTGTATAAGTACGCAATTGTACCCGTATATAAGCTGTTGAACGCGGGTGCAGCAGCTTTGCGTGTATTGGAACTTGAACGTGACGTATTGTCCGACTCGGTGGTATGGCGCAGCCACGAATATAATTTGTGGCCAGCTACTGAACGATGCTAAAGTTGTATGCAATAAACACATGCAGGCAATGATCGACACGTGTCTTACGTCCTTCCACATTGGTGTCAGAATGGTTACGTCCACGCTAGAACTGTCGTGAAGGTTGGTCAAATAATATACATTTATTTACCAACGTTGGCCGTGGAGGTTGTATAACTTGTTATGTAACTGCCGCGCGCCTATTGGCCTACTGACGCTGCGCTAGTAATTTACTCCTAACGTAGGCAGTGGTCGTCTTTAGTTAAACCAGGTTTATCCCGAGAGGTAAACACGTGTCCCTAACCAGACTTCTGAAACATTCCTGACAACTATTACGCATAATGACTTGACGCATGTTACTCGATATTTCTAGGTTTTTTTCTCGAAATTGTGTACGTACTCCACCTTTTGCAAAGACGAAATCGCCACTTAACTTTGAACATTCGCCCGCAGTGTTCACATCTTCTTAATTGATCAGTTTGTTTTTCAAAATTTATGCTATTAAATTTGGCGACATTATTCTGTTTGCGAACAAAATAAACCGGACGCAGATGTCGTAAATAAAAACAATAATTAAACAACAACAGGACATAGAACGTTTTGACTGCGACTTTTTGGCCGGCTTACCCTGTAAACCAAAAATAAAATGTCGGCGGACGACTGGCATATTGTTGCTCAAGAAGGCCGTATCTTTGACTTTGAGACAGTACTGGAGCCAGACAAAACGCCTCGTGCCCATGACCCATCCTCCACACCAATGCAGGTTACCTTGGATGTAATTATAAAGGAAATCCGGTCAATACGAGACGAGTTGGTCACCTTCAATGAGAGACTGGATAAACACGACAAATACATAACACACCTAATGCAAACGACATACAGAGACACTGACGAATACGTAGATCCCGACATGTTTGGTGCTAGCGCTAGGCCGAAATCCAATCCTCCCCCCAGATTCAAAACATCACCTAATTTCGATGAAGTGCTGACATATATGAACGACCTAAATGTTCGATTTTGTAAGGTATGTTCTCCAACATGAACAGGGTCCACAAACAGACAATACCAGTGTCCACACGAAATATCCGCCCATTAACCGTGCCGAGCGCAACATGAGGCAACCGCGCTACATCTCGCTACAAACTAATAGGAGAGGTAACCATCAGGGCCCGATGAAACCCGTCGTAGTGTCGCAGATACACAATCAAGATATGTGAATCTCGACAAGTTCGATGGGAAAGTCGGGAATGGGACAATTGGTACCACCAATTTGAGTTCCTCGCAACCCACTACAATTGGGACGACCGGGAACGGCTGGTTCGGCTCGTGTCATGTTTGAAGGGCCCGCTGCACTGACAGCTCACCGAAGCTTCTCCCTATATAGCACGCAACATTATGCACTCTGCATTGCTGCACTCCAGGAGAGATATGGGAGCAGGAAACCCGCCCTAATCATGACACTTCGGGCAGAACTGTCTACCGTGCGACAGGAAGAGGGGGAGAGTATGGAAATGTTTGGATGTCGGGTTTACGCCCTGACCAACCAAGCTTATCCCGACTTGGTAAACGCTCCTGGCCTACTCCAAAGCCATGCGGTACCTGCATTTCTAAAGGGACTTAGGGATAGGAACGCGGCACAAGAGGCTATGAAGTTCCGCGACCCCAAGTCTATCCAGGAAGCAGTGGTAACAATAACACACATCCAAGGCGCGTCACGCATATTTGGTAATCGGGGACTGCCATCTGCTCGTCTCTTTCGGGGATAGGCCTATAACAGAGGCCGCCTCTTCGACCGACATGGACCTGCTCCAGGGGGTAGATAGGTAGCTCCAGCAGTACGTTGTTTACACGCAAAGTAACGCTCACGAGTGATTCTTGTTACACTTGTGGATTCTGGTCACCGATCACGGGAATGTGCAACGAGGAACAAGGCCACATTCACATGCTATAGTTGTGGTGGGATCGGGCATTACTTGTTTGAATGTTCAAACCGCCGTCGCATTGCACATCATCACGGAAACGATCTCGCGGTAACAGGAGTGCCTTCCTGTCATTACAGCGTGTACGGAGACCCTCTCCTCCGAGACCCGTTAGGAGTGACCCCGGGTCAGACCAACGTACACAGACAGGCAGCGATGTGGCAACTGTAGACTTTCGCGGTGACCGAGGCTATAGTGTCCAGCTACCGTTCGAAGGCCGTGCTCCCATGGCTATATCGTCGGACTCCAGGGACTCTGATTGCGACAGAACTGATGTAGAATCATTTAGTGGCTGGCGAGTCTCTGTTTCTAGGTACGCTACCAACAGCCACAGGGAGACCCCGACATCACGGCTACCATCTACCCTGTCGTTACGGTTGCCATCATCCCCGTTATCACGGGAACCATCTTCCCCGTTATCACGGGAACCATCTTTCCCGTTATCATGGGAACCATCTTCGCCGCCTTCATCGCGAGAAACATCGACCCCGTCATTACGGGAACGACCTACCCCGTCGCCTCGCAAACGGAAACGAGGCTACAGCAGCAAGTCACGCCAGAGACACGGTCCTGCTACATCGCCAGCATCAAGCGACACTGATCCCGACCTGGATATTGTAAACGCCGTGTCATCTAACAGATACCGAGTTTGTGCTTGTAGATCCACCACCGAACGAAAGAAACAGCATCAAACAAAGCCTTCCATTTGGCAATCGCTAACAATGGGGAGTGTGTTGTGAGACGAAAGCTTGACGCCGGGTATGACGCCAATGCCGTTGTGTCACGCTGCCGTCGACATCATTGCTTCGTTCGAGAGGTCTTCAACCACCAGGTTCGACTGCAGTAATATGTCCAGTCATGCAAACCAGAAAAGATATACACCCAGTCACAAATAGCGCTCAGAGCATAATTACCCTACCAGGTAAATAGTCATAACAGCGACTGTTCAGGACTGAGTGGTGGCGGACATTACAACTGCGCTGTGCTGGAGCAATTATGTGGCAGAACATCTCTGGTATAATCATACCCATATCAGGTATAGTCATACCAAGAATAGTATAATTATACCAGGGTCGGGTATAATCATATCAACGTAGGGTATCATCATACCCATGTTCCGTATACTCGTACCCATGTCGTAGTCATACCAATGTAGGGTATCATTATACCCATGTTCGGTATACTCATACGCATGTAGCAATCATACCAATGTAGGGTATAATCATGCCCATGTTCGGTATATTTAGCCGTATGAAACCAAAGTCGGAATTAATATCCATGAAAGGTATAATCATACCCATAGCAGAACGTCTCTGCACTGTGCCACGTTGGTACGCCGCCTACAGTCACTCTGAGAAAGCGCCCTCCGCGTAATGTGATGGCAATCTCTCAACTGTATTGCGTGTTATCCGTGTTACTGATTTCAGCGGTTGTCATTACACCCATGCACATAACAACAACGGCAACCCAGGTAGCGTCAGTATGATTTAGGTCGACTAGTGACTAGACTAATATTATGGCGCCAATTGGTGCCTATTGAGTTCTTGTTGCAGTGGGACCGACGCAATACTAATTGCGTCGATCCCACTTCTGACACCAATGTGGAAGGACGCAAGACACGTGTGGATCATTGCTTGCATGTGTTTATTGCATCCAACTTTAGCATCGTTCATTAGCTGGCCACGAATTATAGGCGTGGCTGCGCCATACCACCGAGTCGGACAATATGTCACGTTCAAGTTCCAATATACGCAGCGCTGCTGCACCGGCGTGCAGCAGCTTATATACGGGTACAATTGCGTACTTATACACGGACTACATTGCGGATTTAAGGACCAGTTAACACCCTGCGACAATACATTTTGTCGGTTTAGCTATTAGTTATGCTATACACAATTATTCATACATACTATTATACTGAATTATACCACTGTGTCCTAATTGTGCAGTGTTTCTTGTTAATATGTTCTACAGATGTATTATTTCATTTTTTTGAATATACATTTTATTTCGCCGTGTGTTAATAACTGTTTCATATAGAGAAATAATTATGGTATATGGATATATGTTCTATGGGACAAAGATTTCAGATAACCCTTTTTTTTAACTGTTTGCTTTACGCGTCCGCCATTTTTATAGATCGCGGTCAATGTCAATACAAATGTCACAATATCTCTAAAACTACATCACATTGAGCAGTAGTGTTAATTACATTTGATAGTTTGGTGGATAGCGATATACGCCAATGTACATGTATTTACTTCATATACCTTCATTAACATTCATATATGCGCCATTTTTAAAGATGGCGTCCGGCTCAGCCATTTGCCCATATCTTAAGAACTACATAATGTAGAGCCAAACAATTGATGGCAAGATGCAAAGTTTTGAGGTTTTTTTATTTAAATTGTATTACTTTTAACCTTTATTGACTTTCAAATATCCGCCATTTTGTAATATCCGCCATTTTTTAAGATGGCGCCCGACAAAATCTATAACATTATTATATCCATAGTTAAGGACTACGTGGCTTAGAGACCAAAAGTTGATGTCAAAATACAAATTTGTTAGAAGTAATTATGTGTTGTATTACGTTTGACTTATCCGTCATTCTAAAAGATGGCCCCATCAAACAGTATTATTTCCGTATCTTAAGAGACCTTTTTATCCCTATGTCTTATGATCTACATATCGTCTAACCGGACAGAGTTGGCCAATTCAAACATTGATTTATTGATTTCAAAATTATGCCATAGCATATTGAAAACTCCCAATATGTTAATCGACCCCCTCCCCACCTCATCCAACATCCTCTGCAATTGCACGGCATTGTGAAGCGCATTTTGGCTTTAATGCATGAAAACTGACTTCTACAAACTTTCACCTGTCTTCTGGAAAGTTTCATAAAACCTTTTCACTTGACAATCATATGATAAGCACTAAGATGAGATAGGAAATCTTGCTGTCGTGGAGCGTAACTGCAAAGTAGATGGAATAGAAAGATGGCTCAGAAACTGAGATTCTGAAAGCAACAACACAACTGTTTCCCAGGATGCTAGCTATAACACGATCTTCAAAAGAAGATTTTACTTAAAAGCAACAATTGGCACTTACGAATTTGCATACAGAAACTGGATGTTGATGGAACCAAGTAAATCGAGCCATTTAACAAATGACAAAGTAACAGTTGCTGGAGAATATTGTGCAGGCTAAAAGTGGCACAACCCCATAAATCCATCCAATAGAGATGCTGTCTCATAGTCGACGGAATGACAGCCTTGCAGGGTGTTGGTGACTGACAAGAACAAAGACGATAACGAATCATATGTTAAGCTCATCCAATCAAAAGCTCGAGGTCATGACCATGTGAAGGTTATATTTGACAGTTATACGAAAATATCCTCATTGAAGGAATCAATACCATGCAGAGGTAATTCCAAGGGAATACGATCCAACATAGTAGATGATTCAACGTGCATCAGACTTCTATACCTGGCTCAAAATGTCTTCCACGTGAGAACTGCTGAGAACCTAGTGACCGTGACACGCAATGATGTCAAGACAAACGCCGACTGCCCTGTGTCTACAGGTGTGAGTATACCCAAAGAAGCGAACAGTTGCATGATTCAACATATTGTGGAAGTTGCAGAAACAAATTAATAGTCTACCTATACTCCCAGCATGATGTCGTGCTCTTGGCTCTTCGCTGGGAGCGACACTTGGTACCAGCTTCACAGCATTTCTTCCATCTTCTGAACTGTACTTGCTGCACTGGCTGGATTTGCAGAAGGAGCAGAACAGTCCACTGAATTGGTCAAGGGCTGTGAAGAGTTCTTGTGCACACCATTATGTCCTGGATGGCTCTACATTACCCATGTGAAAAACGTCTGGTGGTACTTTTCAAATTACTGAGACATGAACAAGGATTAAACAAACTCCCACGTACCCATGGTGCATGGTTGGAACACACAAGACGAGCACATGTGCAGACGAATGTTTGATCACGGGATGTAGTCTTAAATCCAATCATCCCCACATCTCTGGAGCCTGGATAGCACCAGCATGGTGGCCGATTGTTGTCAGTGCAAACCAAGGAATCACCAGCTCCAGAATTCAGTACTGGTCCAGTTTTGCAGCTGATGCAGTGCAGCTGTGCATTAAAAAATCGTTCTAATTTTTGTGCATGTCCATGATCATCAAGTGTGGCTACATGACAGGTTGTATAGGGCAGTGTCGGTGGACGTCGGGGGGGGGGACAGCTCGGGAGTTCGTAGTATGGATTGGTTTTTTTTTAAATTTGAATTGGCCGTCCGTTATACCGAATATCTAGATAACATTTTTTTAAACGTCGCCTGAAAACACTTATATTTTCACATCAGCTTCAAATTTCGATGATACATAGATATTACGACACAGAATATAATAGTCTCTCTGAAGATTTGTAAATAATATGATTTGGTGGGCGCTATTTTTAGCAATGACAGACATTTGAACATATCAACGCTTCTAAAAATACTCTTACACCTCAACTTCAGCTGTGAAAATAATATATTTTGTCGGAAGCCATCTTATAAAATGGCGGATATTATAAAATTGCAGATATTTGAAAGTCAATAAAGGTTAAAAGTAATGTAATTTAAATAATCATATCTAAAAACCTTACATCTTGCCATCCATTTTTTGGCTCTAGATTACGTAGTTCTTAAGATATTGGTAAATGGCTGAGCCGGACGCCATCTTTAATAATGGCGGATAATTGAATGTTAGTGAAGGTAAAATGTACATTGGTGTATATCGCTATCCACCAAGCTATCCAATGTCATCAACATTACTGCTCAATGTGATGTAGTGTTTGAGATATTGTGACATTTGTATTGACGACCGCCATATTTTAAAATGGCGGACGCATAAGGTAGAAAATAAAAAAAATGGGTTATCTGAAATCTTTGTCCCATAGAACATATATCCACATACCGCAATTATTTCTCTATATGAAACAGTTATTAACGCACAGCGAAATAAAATTTGGCGGCCATTTTATAAATGGCCGCTAAATCATTATGGGACCAAATATAAAATGGCAACAAGGGTTTTACGTTCTATATACCCATATTAAGATGATTTTAAAACCTGTTGCCAAGATTCTACCCAACATATGCTTCCTTTACAGTTGCCGACGCACTATAGGAAACCCTACAGAGAA
>JAODUO010000855.1:125000-167500 GCA_025642075.2 Ridgeia piscesae | reverse complement strand
AATGCACCAATCGATAGCGCCCTGGCGTTGCCAGTATTAACAGGGAGACAACAGACTTTCTAATTTCTAAAGGTGTGTATCTTAACTGACAGCTCGTGTGCTACTGTGGCGAACCTTTGCTAAGTACGTTCTCTCTACATTGCCCAGTTTCACTCGGCTGAGAAGACAGCTTCTACTTCACGAGTACGGGCGGACGCGGAACGACGTTTCTGAAGAATTATTACGAAAACATCGTAACATATAATTTTTGTGTATTCATTACTACTCATCGAAAAACAAAACTTCATTCACCTAGACATAAATAGTGGGTCTCCAGTCGCTGTCGAAATTTCCAAAAAGACACGGTACTCGCTACTCCAAACAGCCGTCGTTCGCCAGCTAGCGTTGTAATGGCGGCAAGTCTGATGACGTCACAGACACTGTGACGTCACACAACTACGCGAATAACGCGCCATCTCTCGCGTAGATGCGGCGTAATTTCTGGAGACGTCACATAGAAAGATGGCGGCTTCATTCTTTTGAGACATACTGGGGATATGCTTCATTCCTTTCCCCTTTTATAAAGAAGCGCTTGTGTGAGCGTATTTAGCCTTACGTCTAATATGAGTGCATATAATTTTTTTGCCAATACATTTTTGCATTATAATAATTGATTTTCTCCATCATAATATGTAGGCCTACCCCTATGTGCTGTGAGCATTGGACATATTTGGCTTAAATCCACATTGCAATTGTGATGTTGCAAACGCATTTTGTTCCTTAGATTACTGTAACAACACCAAACAGGTTAACAACAATTCTGCTAAGAGTAATAGTTCTAAAATGTCGGTTAAAAAAAGATTTTTTAATTTTTTTGGGGGAAATTCAATTTGTTTTTGGAAACGGTTGGTTTTTTCAAAAAATTCACCATTCGACTTACCCAGCTTCAAGTGCTGGACACCTTCGATAACTTCATCAAATGACACATCACACGCGACATTATTTTTAATCTGCTTCTTTATCTCTGCATTTGTAATACTCATATCATCAATATCAAGTAGTTCTTCATCACCCGCCACATTGTCTATACTTGAAGGCAATCATTTATTTTTGCCCTTTAAACGGCGCACAAGTCCCTTAATTTGTCTGTTTTCGCTAATGGCTTCAGCCATCTTAATTAACAGTACTAATTACTTCCTCTTCCCTCATGATAACTATAATTTAACCGCCCTGTGATACCGATCTCTAGTTACACGTCTCACTTCTGTAATGTCACCCTTGATGGGGCTTTTTCCCGTGGCTCCCCGTGTTTACGCCAGAATAACGCTTCCGGTTCCTGGTGCTCAAGTTCTTTTAACCATTAGGAAGTTTCGTACGACCACGAGTTGAAATAATGTTTGTTTCTTTTTTAGAACAGGTGGGAGGTATACATTTTGACGATTCTATGCACACTACTGCATAAATTAGCCGTTTGACTGAGGTGTCAGGACCCAGTTACAATTACAAATATACATATATATATGATATATAATATATATATATATATATATATATATATATATATATATATATATATATATATATATATATATATATATATACAGGCCGTATTTATTGATACCACATAGTTAGATCATTAATCTTTACCCTATAGTCTAGAGTGACAAGCTGGCCCGCTGCACTGAAGCCGCTGTGGACCACTGGCTGCCATCTACTTACCAGGCAGAAAATGCTGTAGGGGAGACTGGGGACCTATGAGCCCCCGGGACCTATGAGACACCCCTTTTACTCCTTATTGCAAAACAGTAGAGACACCTAACCACCATCCATAGAACTACTAAACATGTGACCGGCACCCATATTGTTTAGAGGGCCTTATAGCACGCCGCCGACGTTGCAGCCAGAAAAATATATTTTTGACCACCTTGAATAATTGTTTCGTGTTTTGGTAAAAGTTTAATATTGATGTGGTAATAAATATATTATGGATCCAGTATGTGTCTTTGTTGTTTGTTTGTAAGTTCTCTTGATCTCATGATACAGTTTTAATCAATCGACCACATGGTTCTGTAGTACAGTAGGATGACGTAATGAAAGTGGTTTTGGGGACCGATGAGCCACTTTCTGTATAACATGATTTTGCAATAAAAAAAAAATACACGAACGGACCATGTCGCTTTAAACTGCACTGACCCACGGGACCCCAATGGGTGGCTCACCGGTCCTTTACCATGGGGACCAATGAGTCATCACGGACCCTGTTGCAAAAGTTGATACCAAGAAGAAACTGATGGAGACAACCAAACAAACTCATTGTTGTAATCATCAGCTACAATGGCTCTAACAGCGTGAACGTTTTGGGATCAGTAGCTGTGGGGGTTGAAGGCGCCACGGCAAGTAATCTGAAAACTGGCTCATAGGTCCCCAGTCTCCCATACTCACTGGCAGGATATATAGAATAGAACAGTTGAGCAACGTAATAAATGTATAAAAAAGGTCTGCTAAGACGATCGAAATGTTTAACTTGCATATGTGTCGTTGTGCCCCTAGCCCTAGGGCTAATATAAGACAGCTCATGACTAATTTCTGGAGTATGACAGCAGGGCCAGCTGTTGAATGTTTTTGAGTTGGTTCACTGTGTTTAGGTAGGGATCTAAATATTTGTCAAGTGCTGTGGTTCCTTGGCAATGTGAATAATGATCCAGTGAGATAGGCTAGCTCTGTAGCCCCCAACTTAGCCATTAGGGGAAGGGCTGTCACTCGGATTATATAGAACCTAAACACTGGACAGTTCGGTGGTTGACACTGATGTGAGCTACGTTAATCCATTTGGGGACATGCTGGTTACAACACTCATTGTGAAGTAGCAAATATGGTTACTTCCTGTGTAGCGTACAACTGTAACAACCGACAGAAAACAGCATCTGGAGTCTCTTTCCACAGGTGAGAATCTCATGATCAGTTATACAATATAATACAGCTTAGGTTACAGTCTATGCGAACATATTTATGTTCCTTTGCCATTAATTTAGGAAATTAATAGTTCTAAAACATTACAGTCATATGCAAATTGACCAACAATAATACATGTTGGATGAATTATGTACCAAACCGAATTTTAATAATGTTACTGTGCATAGTCGTAGTGTGAGTGACACATTTTATATTAGTATAATAGCCTAATTATAATATATATATATATATATATATATATATATATATATATATATATATATACTATTTTATGACTAATAATTATTGATAATGGGTACTGCCTTCTGCAGATTCCAGACAAAAAGTGGATCCAAGCCATTAGGAGAAGGGACTGGACACCATCATCCTGCCATTTTTTGTAGTTTGCCTAAATTTATTTATTCATTCTTATTACTATTGACACAGTATAATTAGTTAGTTGACTATTTTAATATTACTACTTTTCTACCTTTTCTACTACTGTTGGTGTTAGTAATGTTGGCAGCTCTGTTTTGTTGTTGTTTTCCCTATTCTCTCATCCACTTTGCATGGTCTGTTTTTTAATCTGTTAAATTGTAATCAATTATATAGGTCTGGGTGTTCTCGCCAATGTCTTTGGAGGACGACCCTCAGTTGGTTGACTTTTAAATGCCTTTTTGGTAAAACACCACAACAATTGTGGATCTGGTAGAATAACAAATTAAATAGTACTAAGCTGTATGTACTCACGCATCACACAGCGAGACACTGTATACTAAGTATAAGCCTGTTGATTTGTTTCATACTGGCATATTATTGAGACAACTGTTTGAACACATTGTAAACAATTAAGCAGCATTGGCTAACTGATGTCAGTAAATAAATAACGTGATAATTATGTAGAAAACTTGGTGCAGTCCTATGTATATACAGGGACTGCGGTGGCTTTCTGCCTGGCAGTAGAATGGTTGTCACCAGCCCGTGTTGACTTCGAAGTATCATGTGTCAACTGATAGCGGTCGAGCGATCTTGTTCTACTGGTGTGTTCTATTTATATCTATGAGGCTTACACATACACACCGGCCTGTATTGGTCCCCCATTTTTGTAAACCGGATCGACGCCCCTAGCTGGCCGCTTTGCCCCCTCCTGTTCCATCGTCATTGGTTGGCCTTCAACTGTTGTATTCGTTTAAACAATGACGGTCTAAACAAGTTATTACCAAATCTAGATCGGCTCCAGGCTTATATCATAATAATTATTATGAAATTGTGCTAGCAAAATTACAAACACGTTAATGCTACATCTATCTCTCGTACCCGACCCGTATCCGGGAACCGGTCCGACTTTTACAATGAACCGTCAATGGCTGCCGTGAGATGTAGGAGGCTGCTTGCAAATGTTTCATTCCGGGCGTGAAAGCGCGATTCAGAGAAGACTATTTTGCTACCAGATATCAAGGTGAGGTGTTTATCGTGGTGTTGAGTCATTTTGTATATGTTCCTGATAAAGCGATCAACGAAGCTTCTGCAATTCGATAATCTTGATTAATGTCACATCCCGGATAATCCGGTGTTGGCTGGCGCCACCGTTTCTGTCAACGGCGTCGTCAATTTATTGCATACGAATACATGTTCGTCGCAGAATGATATTTAAGCATGTGTAGCTGGTGTTTTCGGTTTTCGGTTTTGTTTTAGTATTGGTGCAAATAAAACAACCTCACGCATGGAAAACAGCGATTACGGATTACATTGATTACGTTATCACATTTTCACACCGAGTATCAGTCGGCGTCTGACAGTGACATTCCAGATTACCTGTCACTGACAGAGTTAGTGACACTCGCAATGCCACTGTCATTGACAATTGTGCGTGGACACTTTGCATTGGCTTATCAAAAACACTGTTAATTTTAACCTTACGACATGTGAAAAACACTGCCAGTGAGTGACTGACAGCGACGTCACAGTGTTGAATCTATCTCTACCTCGATTTCGCCAAAATATTGTGCATTAATGAAATATCTTCTAAATTTTTTATTAGAATACGGTCTTGATACTATTCATCATTACTCTATTCATTGGCCTTTAAGAACAGGGTAATTTTTTTACGAATGTACCGAATTCATTTCTGAATAAAAAATGTAATTACGCTAAATACAAAAGAATAAAAAAATTTGGCATTCTGACATGAAGAGTTTTTAATAAGTTATATAGCAGTTTCAAAATTGTGACTTAGAAGTTTCCTAATGGTTTCTTAAAATTCATTTTGGTTGCGTTCACATGGAATGACCTGAATTATTTTTTTCTCAATAAATATGCACTTTTTATTACTGTGAATGAAGATATTGCTTAGACATTCATACATTTTTTTATGCTTTTATTGCATTGTACATGTATGGGGTGTAATGAAAATGGAAGTTCCTCTTAAATGCTACTGTGTAATTGAGAATAGGAACTTCTGGACTGGTTAGGTTTGCATTTAACAAATTATCTTTGAAACTTCCCCCAAATTCACTGCCAATTTCTAGGTCAGTATTCAAATGTTCAAATGAACCAATACTATATATTTTGATAAAGTGGATAGTGACACTTATTTGTGAATACTTTATATTCTTGTTATTCGCATTAGTGCATATTGTCAGGTGTCACACTGGTGGCCATCACAGGTAACTTGAGTGACGAGGATGTGAAATGTTAATCTTATGTTTAAAAGCTAGAACCGTTTTCACAGAAACTGCTGCTTCTCCTAGTAACAACTCTTTATGTAAAACAAAACAAATTTATGTACATCTAGGCCTGATATAATTGATGCAATCTTACATTAAAATGTGTAATGTGAGTGACAATGTAATATGAGTGACAATGTAATGTGAGTGACAATGTAATGTGAGTGACAATGTAATGTGAGTGGTGAATAATTCAATAATCTGTGGTGATGTGTAACTTAGGTGAATTCCTCAAACTTGTTCTAGCTCTGGTGAATTAATGATTCTGGATAGATAATTACCTGTTACTACTCACTCATGGTGCTCATTTAAATGTTTCCATTTTCCATTCCAGACCCTGCCAATTACAGACCCATTTCAGTAACATCTATCCTCTGTGAAGTTATGGACCACATCAAACTTAGCCTTAGAACTATGGAATAACTGAATACACCAAAAACTGGATAAAATCATTTACTTCACACCGAAAACGGAAAGTTTCAGTCAACGGCACCCTGTCGGATAATACATGTGTTACATCTGGAGTACCACAGGGCTCAGTCCTAGGACCAGTTCTTTGTCTGCTATACATAAATGACATAAACAAAAACATTCAATCTCCAATACGGCTCTTTGCTGATGACAGCATCATCTATCGCAAAATCAAATCTGAAACCGATAACAACATCCTCCAATCTGACCTGATCCAACTACAAACATGGTCCAACAAATGGCAAATGGAGTTTAACATCCCCAAATGTGAGCATCTCCCAATAACAAACCAAACCCAGACTACATTCGTAATTCCCTCTATGGTGTACCACTCTCCACAGTCTCCAGCCACCCATATCTTGGAATAAAATTATATACTAAACTAACCTGGGCGAAACATATCACTGACATAGCTTCCAAATCATCAACAGTTTTAGGTATGATCAAACGAACCCTCGGACCATGCAAACCAGATGTAAAAGAAACTGCCTATAACATGCTAGTCTGACCAAAATTTGAATATGCCTCTCCTATATGGAATCCACACACCAATACCCAAATTAAACATCTTAAAGAGGTACAGTACTGTGTAGCCAGATTTGTCAAAAACAACCATTGATGCCAAACAGCCACAACAGACCTAATAGCCACCCTTGGATGGCCCACTCTTGAGCGACACATGATTATCAAATAAGCCATGACATTTTACAACATTTAAAATAACATAATCAACATCACACCACCACCGGGCCTACTAAAACCATCAAAAAACCTTGGCCATTACATAGCCACCAGGTGCCGCATCAACACTGCAGTGTTCTCCTTTTACCCCTAAGCAATTCACATCTGGAATATGATCCCACCAGTGCCACCACACATTACTGAAATTTATATAGAAAACTCCATAGCTTTTCAAGCAACAATCATGATGAACCTCCATTTCCCGACACCCAGTCACCTCAATTGCCTGTAAAACAAACAAGCTATAACAAACAAACAAACATACTACCTAATGCATGTGCACAAGAAGCACTACAAACTCCTGCATTAGCCCAAGTTTGGGCTGTTTGGAGTAAACCATTTCTTATTTGTTACACTGAAAATATGTACATACAGTACAAACATTACACTGTCAATATTTTTTATTTTATTTTAGTCTAATTTAATGTCTTGTTCAAAATCTTATGGAAATGGCTAGTTTTTTAAATATTAATTTTTACTGATTGTTAATGCTGGAAGCATGAAAACACAATTTACAAATATTCAAAAGGGTAGGTCACACATCTAGATAAAACACTCTTGTTTTGGCCTCTTGATGAGGACTTTATCAAAGTGTAACTGTACAAATACATGCGAAGACGACCAATCAAACCACATTGCACCCCTGATAGAGCATTCAGAAAATTAGTAGCACTTGATAATTGACGAGTTGAAAGCTAACATTTTATGATGTTGAAGCAAAAATTATTTTTTGTAACATGGGTGACAGCTACTAAATTGTAGGTGGGCACTAAACAATCTAACATTTTGAATAACTGCTTACATAGTGATAATAGTGTTGTAGTGTGACAGTAACCCCCAAACATATATATATATATATATTTTTATTATATATATATATATATATATATATATATATATATATATATATATATATATATATGCTTTAAATGTTTTAGATTGATCGATATAATTCTGAGTTATGATTTGCTGAAAGACTCAAAATATTTCAAATGTAATGTGACACTGGCATTGCCAGTATGCTTATGATTTCAAAGGACCAGTTTCGTGCTGCATGAAACTAGGAACCAGATTTTAACTCCAGCGTTAGGTCTGCAGACTGTTTCCCCTCATGTTATGGTTTCAGAGAGTAAAGTCTAAAGCCAACTAGACAACACTGTCACTTGGCTACACAAACTTCCTGGAACAGCTGTACTGAGGGGTTGTGTCAAAACGTGGTTGATGTTTTGGCTGGTAACTAACACTGAAGTAAAACTGTCCGTCAGTGATTTGATGTGACAACTGTCTAGGCCAGTGGAACATTTTACAAAGATAAATAGTTCTAAAGGAAAATTCAACATTAAACAAAATCCGTTGTTAAATTAAATTAGTTTTCTCCAAATGCAAATGTCCTTGGCAGTATTACTAAGGACACTATTTCCATGACACCCCAGTGACAATGTCTGGCTGGCGTGACATGGTGTTGACAGTTTTGCAGTGATTTGTTGTAGGTGTCACTGGGTAATAGAGAGTTGGTTATAAAAATTGATGTCACAGGGGCTCAGGCATTTATTCAGGATCCAATTTTAGCCAGTCACAAATCAAACCAGTGGTGGTTGCCTCCACTGACCAGTGGTCAAGCAGTATCTGGTCAGCCTAGGACTCACACCTGTGGCGGCCAGGCAAGTAGCCAGTGACTGCTCTACCTCAAAGACCGAGGGGGGGTCAAGTGTGGAATGCTTTGATTTCTTTACAAGATGTGTTCTGTTTCCCACACAGGTACACCCAGTGAGATTGTTGCCATGGCGACTGGTCGGCCCATTAAGTGTGTCGTCGTCGGCGACGGAACTGTGGGAAAGACCTGCATGCTGATCTCATACACGACTGACAGCTTCCCTGGCGAATACGTGCCAACTGTGTAAGTCATCACGGATAAATTTAACATAGCTATAACTTACCAGATACTTCAAGCACTATGTAGAGATCTATACTATTTAGTACTGACATCTGTTCGAAATTTCGAATGCTGTTATCATACACAAATGAGAGATGTGGTTATCCTCAGGTGTTTAGCCAAACAATAATATTTTGCCAGTCATGGATTAATAAAAATTGTGCCTGTTATTGTGCGAATAACGTGCATGGAATATCTGTACACATCAGTAAACGTATTGACCAGTTTAGTATTTTTCAACGATTGTGCGGTCCATAAACATAAGTTGTTTGTTCAAACACATAAAAAACCTTTGTTGTATAGTGTACGTCAGGCTTAACATGATGTTTACAAGGTGTTTACTTGTGACCTACACTGAGAGTTTGTGTTTCAGGTTAACCAGAAAAAAGGAAATAAAAATTTGAAAGAAAGAAACAAATATGACTGGAAAAGTTAAGGAAAAGCAAGACAAAAATTAAAAGCTATATTTACCTTTGTAATGATATTAGAATTGACTTTCTGTGTGGATGCAGATTTGACAACTACACTGCCCCGATGGTTGTGGATGGAACTTCTGTCAGTTTGGGATTGTGGGATACGGCCGGACAGGAAGACTACGATCGTCTTCGTCCTCTTTCATACCCACAAGTATACGCTCAGATGTCACGTTCATTTATTATGTGTAGTATGACTTCCGTAGGAGAAAAAGTTGCAAAATTGTGAAATAGACTGTTTACTTTTTTTGATTTCAGAAATTATTTTGCCTTGGTAAGCCAGGCACCGTGAGGTGGTAGTACTTTTTAGCCCCTAACTTCCACTTGGGAAATTATTGCTCTGCCCAATTTTACTGCCAAGGTGGCCTTACACCAGAATAAGGTAGAGATTGGTTCCCAGACCAAATTTGAAATAAATTAAATAAGGACACCCTTTTTATCAGATAATACTATATTAAAAATCTTAAATTCAACTTATACTGAAACATGTCACACACAAAATATACAGAAATATGGGCAAATGTTTCATTGTAATTTTTTTTCTCATTTGTGTTCTACTTTTTATTTTGTGTACAGATATTTTATAACTATTATTTCGTTATTAAAAGCATGTGTACATTAAAAACATTATTATTATACACGTAAACCTGTGAATTAATACAAAACAGTGACGGCTTCGAGCAGTAACACTACATAATGGTTACATAAGCAAAACATTTGTAACGGGATTTCTCGGCGAAGTTACGCAGCAAAGTGCGAGTCGGTTAAGTGAGATTAAGAAACTGTAGGCTTTAAAATCATACCACGATGGTTGATATATCTTGATTACCTTCACTAGTCTGTGATTTATTGCTAAACAATAATTAGCCGATATATATTGGCAGATTTGTTTTTGAAGTAGTTTAACTTTTAAAAAGCACAGGTTTGTCTCCGTTGTATCAGTTACCATGAGGTTTATAATGGTACTCTTAGAAACATAAATACATGTCAGATACAGTTGTTTATACTAAGCTTGGACATGGATTTGTAGAATAACACGTCATGTTTGATCATATGTAATTTTAATTTACATATAAATGTGCATAATCTTGAATATACACTATACATAGATGTTATTATGAAGATAATATGGACTTATTTCTAAGACCTACTTAATGTTACCCTTCGCGGACAGATTTCCTCCCTTAATGTTGTTTTGAATTCGGTGGTTGATTCTAGTTCCTCTTCTTTCCACCAGACGGACGTCTTCCTCATCTGCTACAGCGTTGTTAGTCCTTCGTCGTTCGACAACGTCATGACGAAGTGGGTTCCTGAAATCAGACACCACTGCAAGGAGGCGCCACTGTTGCTTATAGGTCAGTCCTCGTAGGTTTTCTGTTTCTCCACCAGGTGTCGCTGTTAAAATATATGCTTTATACAAATCAGCTGGACATCAAATCAGCAAGCAGACAACGTGTCCTAATTCGACGTGTTTAAACTAACATTTTATCCGGGTTTTAACAATGTTTAAAATATGTGATAATCGTATATTACCCAGTCTTGTTTAACTGACTCTTGCTCGGCCGCATAACTTTGCCAGGGAGTTTGCCGAGAAGACAGTCTGGTGACAAATATGCTTTGCTTATGTAACCCTTATGTAGTGTCATGGCCCAAAGCCGTCAGATGGCATCAATGTTTTGAATTAATTCACAGGTTTACATGTGTGCATATGCTTTTGAAACGAAACTAAATTATGAAATATCTATACACAAAATAAAAAATTAAAATTTAGATAAAACATTAACAATGAATTTTTTATTTCTGTTTATTTTATGTGTGACATGTTTCAGTATAACTTTAATTTTATCTATAATATAATATTTGACAAAAAAGTATCCTTATTTAATTTATTTCAAATCTGGCCTTAGAACCAATCAGTGTCTCTATTTTATAAGGCATAAGGCTCCCCCTAGTGGTAACACATCAAGCATATCTATTCAATGCTAACTCCAGCAAGAAATTCCAGACAGCTACGCTCAACCAGTAGTAACCGTCTTTACATTCCTCGGGTGAAAACGAAAGCTGGGACCCGAGCTTTCTCGGTTGCCGTAACAACTGGGTGGAATTCGCTTCCTGCCAGTGTTAAATCAGAAGGTAATATAGTTTAATTCCGCCGACGTCTAAAAACGTATTTCTTTAATGCTGCCTATCATCCTTAGCCTCCTAGCTTCTCCATCCATCCATCCATGGACGACTCACGCATTGTCTTACGATCACGAGTTTGCTTAATCCCTTGGTTTTGTCGCACCACTGAGCTTGATCTTTTAGGATATTGGTGCAAAACAAGTGTATTATTATTATTATTATAACATTGTCAGAGCATTAATTCCCCAAGCACATTTGAGGGGCCAACAAGTGCTGCCACCTAGTGGAGCCTAGTTAATCAAGACCATTTGTGATGTGTTCTAACGAAATGAGTCGTATGTCCAAAACAAAAAATTGAGTTAGTCACAACATTGGAAAGAAGATGTATTAATCTTTCCAACGGTGCAAAAAATATGGACATATCTCACACACAGCCAAAGTTATTGGACGCTGAACATGCCTAGGGTAGAAAGTTTCAAACGGAGAAAAACGCATTTGAAGTTCGCGGTCACATAAGCACACAGTCGAGTACATTGTTGATCCAAAATCGGTCGTTTTGCTTTTATTACTCCATTTGATGCATTCGAAATAAACTCCCAAAGCATGTTCGCTGTTGAAGATATATCATGCTAACTGTTTACTGTAATTATTACAACATAATCCGAGTATTTAGCAATGTTTTGTAGCAGCGACCCGATCAATTCCACGTTGTTTACGGCTAGCGAGAGCGCACTGCGCCTGTGCGCACAGCTCTAAGCCAATCAGGGGCCCGCTGTCAGCTCCTCACGCCGTCTAGTGATGTTTGTTCACAGACAGGCTTCTCGCATTAAGCACCGATTTCTACTACAAGAATCCGAAAGAGGGCGTCCAGGGCTTTCCTGTAGTACCAAATAAGTCTGCCATGCGTTGAGGGAAACCCCAAAGAATGCGACATGAACTAGTGCGATTTATTGGTTCTGTTTTACGAAATTCATGCGTGAAATGTTACGTAGCGTGTCTAAAAAGGCTACAAAATGTACTAAATAATAATATAAACGAGAAATAGCATTGCCAATTGACAAAAAAGATACCAAAGTATACTTTGGTGACAAAAAGTCAAAATCGTCGAAATTCATCGTTGCATGTTTATGCAGTGTTTTCTCAAAATCAAGTTCGTTAGAACACGTCACATTTCACTTTGAACTGGGTGTGTGGCTGCTGCAGGGACCAAGATTGACCTGAGAGAGGACAAGGAGGTGGTGGGGCAGTTGGCAGCCCAAACCCTCTCCCCCGTCAAGAGGGAGCACGGAATCAAACTGGCATCAAAGATCAGGGCCTACAAGTACCTCGAGTGTTCAGCCTTGACACAGCGGGGCCTACGACAGGTGAGACTTGTAGCTTTATCTAGAGACCTGACAGCCCTTCATCTGGACAGGTAACATGCATTTGGAGACTTGTCAACCCTTCATTTGGATAGGTAAAATGCATTTAGAGACATGTAAACCCTTCATTTGGATAGGTAAAATGCATTTAGAGACCCGTCAACCCTTCATTTGGATAGGTAAATTGCATTTAGAGACCCGTCAACCCTTCATTTGGATAGGTAAAATGCATTTAGAGACATGTCAACTCTTCATTTGGATAGGTAACATGCATTTAGAGACATGTCAACTCTTCATTTGGATAGGTAAAATGCATTTAGAGACATGTCAACTCTTCATTTAGAAAGGTAAAATGCATTTAGAGACATGCCAACCTTTCATTTGGACAAGTAAAATGCATTTAGAGACCTGCCAACCCTTCATTTGGACCGGTAAAATGCATTTAGAGACATGTCAACCCTTCATTTGGACACATAAAATGCATTTAGAGACCCGTCAACCCTTCATTTGGATAGGTAACATGCATTTAGAGACATGTCAACTCTTCATTTGGATAGGTAAAATGCATTTAGAGACATGTCAACCCTTCATTTGGATAGGTAAAATGCATTTAGAGACATGTCAACCCTTCATTTGGACACGGTAAAATGCATTTAGAGACATGTCAACCCTTCATTTGGACACATAAAATGCATTTAGAGACCCGTCAACCCTTCATTTGGATAGGTAAAATGCATTTAGAGACCCGTCAACCCTTCATTTGGATAGGTAAAATGCATTTAGAGACATGTCAACTCTTCATTTGGATAGGTAAAATGCATTTAGAGACATGCCAACCTTTCATTTGGACAAGTAAAATGCATTTAGAGACCTGCCAACCCTTCATTTGGACAGGTAAAATGCATTTAGAGACATGTCAACCCTTCATTTGGACACATAAAATGCATTTAGAGACCCGTCAACCCTTCATTTGGATAGGTAAAATGCATTTAGAGACATGTCAACTCTTCATTTGGATAGGTAAAATGCATTTAGAGACATGCCAACCCTTCATTTGGACAAGTAAAATGCATTTAGAGACATGTCAACTCTTCATTTGGATAGGTAACATGCATTTAGAGACATGTCAACTCTTCATTTGGATTGGTAAAATCATTGAGAGACATGTCAACTCTTCATTTAAAAGGTAAAATGAATTGTAGAACAATGAACCTTTATTTGGACAAGTAAAATCATTTAAGCCTGCCAACGTATTTGGACGGTAAAATGCATTTAGAGCATGTTCTTCATGGACACATAAAATGCATTTAGAGACCCGTCAACCTTCATTTGGACAGGTAACTGCTTTAGAGACATATCAGCTCTTCATTGGTAGTGATGAAATGCATTTAGAGACATGCAACCTTTCATTTGGACAAGTAAAATGCATTTAAGACCTGCCAACCTTCATTTGGACGGTAAATTTAGAGCATGTCATCCCATTCTTTGGACACATAAAATGCTTTGGAACCCGTCAACCCTTCATTTGGATAGGTAAATGCATTTACAGACCGTCAACCCTTCATTTGGATAGTAAAATGCATTTAGAGAAAGTAACTTAATTGGATGAGGTAAAATGTTTAGAGACATTCTAACTCTTTTTGGATAGGTAAAATGGATTTAGAGACATGCCAACCTTTCATTTGGACAAGTAAAATGCATTTAGAGACCTGCCAACCCTTCATTTGGACCGGTAAAATGCATTTAGAGACATGTCAACCCTTCATTTGGACACATAAAATGCATTTAGAGACCCGTCAACCCTTCATTTGGATAGGTAACATGCATTTAGAGACATGTCAACTCTTCATTTGGATAGGTAAAATGCATTTAGAGACCTGCCAACCCTTTCATTTGGACAAGTAAAATGCATTTAGAGACATATGATATCAACCCTTCATTTGGACATGTAAAATGCATTTAGAGACATATGATATCAACCCTTCATTTGGACACGTAAAATGCATTTAGAGACATATGATATCAACCCTTCATTTGGACACGTAAAATGCATTTAGAGATCAGTCAACCCTTCATTTGGATAGGTAAAATGCATTTAGAGACATGTCAACCCTTCACTTGGACAGGTAAAATGTAATTAGAGACATGTCAATCATTCATTTGGACATTCATTTAATAAATTATTGATTACCAATTTTGAGATTGACTAACCTTTTTACTGTGGTGCACGTTGTTTTCTTGGTAATTCACGACAGAAGTTATCTTTTTATAAGGCTAATTATTGTGATGAAATCTGTAAACAATGAGACTTATTTCTGTTTTTCCGACACAGGTATTTGACGAAGCGGTCAGGGCAGTTCTTATGCCCAACGTGCGACCTGTTGGCGGGCCAAAATGCAGGTTACTGTGACGACAAGAGCGCCACCTGTAGTGATGAAATGTGTATAAAGGAATGTTTTCCCACTGAAAGTATGAACGCTGTATTTCTAAATTGTAGCGTTGTATTCCCATGTCGTGTTGCAATCAATGCTAGGAACGCGTAATCATGTGTTTGTATTCCAGTGTAATTTTTGTGTCAGATGAGACGTAAAGTAGACGTAATGTGTAATGACCCGGTAAAGTGTTTACAATACTTTACTGTTTTGATAGGCTGGTTTTACAAAAGTGCCATCGCTGTGCATTTGTCGCAAACACGTGTATTTGTATATTTTTGTTGGTGAACCAATGACATTGTTCAAATAATTGGCAGGTTAAAATAACAATTAGTTTGTGTACCAGTGAAAAAGCACATGTGTTACAGCGTAAGAAGAAAATGCAAATGGTGGTATGAAGCCATTGAATAACTACATCGATTTCTCCTGATGGCAAGAATTTAATTTGTTCATTGGGTAGATGTAAATATTTTGACCGATTTCCAAAAGTGCAATATCGTATACTACCTACATATTACTGCACCTGTTTGTAAACCAGTAACATCGTGTGAGTTCCCCATTAACCTATGACCTTAGACATTATTCAGTTCAGGAAAGCACGTGCCTGCTAGCATATGTGATACAGATAGCTCCACACTGAATTAGCTAACCAGGCAATATTTCGTTGCTACGTATAATACTCATACAGGCCCTATGTTTGTTTAGTTTACAAAGTGACAAATGGATATTAAGCCTTGGAAATTAAGATAACGTGACAGCGAATTATGATACTTTTAAATGCTTAATTAATATAAAATGTTCCCCATTCTGTTTGTGTACGTTATGTTGACAAAATTAGAGATTTTTCTTGCCATTTAAAAAATTTCTATGGCAAAGAACATACTGTTTTAAACGGTACACTGTATTGGATTTCAATGAAAAAATCATGCTGTTTCCATTATATCTAAAAGTCGACCAACGCAGTTTTAATAGTTGATTTGTAAAACTAAATTTTTTAAATGCAAACTGTTGACGTGTTTGGATACAATACTTAAATTGATAAAGGACAAAATCAAAACGTTTTTACACAGTTTGTGAAAAATATGCAGCAGTAGAGGCAATCCAGACTGGAATACCAGATTGTCCAAAGGTAGTTTTTCACTGAAATACTTCTGGTCCTTAACATAATTTCTCAAAAACCTCTTCGGGTATAGCATTTTGTATTGAATGTTGTATCATGGGTTAATGTGTTGATACAAGCAGGCCTGATTACTGTAGGGCCCCCAGACATCTGGATACATTATACTCAACTCCTGGTAGTTTTGTCGCCAAATTGACCAAATTCAGGGCCTGTGTCTGACTGTTATTATTTCACTATTGCTGTCTGTTGGTGTAACTATTACATACATGGCTGAGTAATAGTATTACAATGTGTTACTTTGTTTTACATTGTTTTATACACATTTCATATATGTCATTTGTGCTGCTCTGGTTCCAGGTGGTACTGGATATTGTTGCAATATTGTTCTGGTGTATGTTGTAGGAAACAGTTTTATACAAAAAACTAAATATACCAATTTCGGTTATGTGTACGAAATTCATACGCTCTATGTGTATATCTGTGAGAACGTGCTGAATGAATACAAAGTTCACATCCTGAATGGATATATATGTGAACGTATTGATCATATATACACAGTTCATATATACTCGGTGTGAACATGTGGAATGTATACGTAGTGCTGGTAATGTTTACATTATGTGTAGTCATACTTTATGTGTTAACACACTATTGTGTGTTCAAACACAGCCTTCTAGTTGTGTAACTGCATAATATTATATCTTATATAATATACGGATATATATATATATATATATATATATACATATATAATGGAATATCATTAATCCGGTTCCTGATAACACAGAAACTTTGACTTCATGATATAATTTTACTGTAGTGGAATTACAAAATGCTGGTATTCTGCGTGATTTGTTTATATCCAGAAAACATGTTGACATCAACTTGGTGGACCTACATGTTTAGATTAATGAATTTCCCCTACCCTGATTAACTGTAGTAAGCTTCTGTCGTTTATAATTGGTTACGTAGAACACAGCTTATGTGTATGGTTGGTAAATGACTAACTGTGTAATAGTGATGCGCCTTTGAGCTTGGTTTCCAGGGACGTAGGCACAATAGATGTTATTGTGTTATTATTATAAACTAGTCACGATTTAGTTTTTGTTAACGTTAAACCACGGCTTCCTTTCCTTGAGTTTATGGATTTTTTATTATTATGTTTTCAATAGACACTTATTTGTATTACTGTTTACAATAGGTTATTGAGTTAGTGTAAGTTGTTCGTTATAATGGCAACAACAATGCACAGTATGCGCGTGTTGTGTTGTGTATTATGATTGCGTTGCTTGCCAGTGTCTGGATGCGGGAATGTAGTTGAAACAGTGCTGCCATCTAGCGGAGTCTTCCGACCCGAACAGTTCGCCATCTAGCGGAGTCTTCCGACCCGAACAGTTCGCCATCTAGCGGAGTGTAACGAATTGTTGAGTTTGTATCGCGAAACGCAATGATTTGTTGATGGACGTGCATAACATACATGCGTCCAATCGCAATAGGACGCGGTGTTGTCAAGCGTATTTGTATATGTGTTGTAGCGACCGCGTGTGGATGTTTGACGTTTCACAAGAAACACAGACACGACTGATATGTCTGTGGAAAGCGGTACTCGGCTGTCTTCCCTTGTCATTTTGTAATCAAGTATACTCTTAGGTTGTATATCTTATTCTTCTATATCGTGTATGTGTTGTGTTGAATTCGTTCACAATTGCATCGTGTACTAGATGGCCATGAAAGCTTGCACACACTTTCAAGAAACCGTATGATAACGTACTATATTAAATACCAGTACGCAATGGATTTGTTGCAATCATGCCACGGCGTATGAATATGTTGTATATAATTTGATCTGTTTATTTTGGGAGATATAGACCCGTGTCGCGTTTTAATCCGCCGCTCATTCACTCTGTCGGTGTCTCATTATAGTTGACGATATGTATCAGAAACGCGGAGTAGTTATTTACGAAGTAACATGTTTCATTTGCCACGTAATTAAGGACACTACAGTAGTAAGCACCTCACCAGATGGCGTCACTATATGCGAGTTTAATATGAGAATATTAATATAAGTTACTGACACACTCAGCTTGTCACGGGTTAGTGTAAGATATGAACTAGACCACCTGTGTATCGCTTGCAATTCGCCGCAGTGCACGAACAAACCACGCTTGACGGGTTGCTAGGCAACTGATGGATAAGTCAGTTGTGACGTCACAGAACGATATTTCACGTCCGCGTAACAGATTTCAATCTCAACGTATGGGTTGACAGATGCACTGTTTCTAAGAGGAACTGCGACATTGTTACGTGTTGTCAATGTCTCTATAATGTGAGCTTTGAGCTGTGTGTGATACGTTCTTGCAGTCGCAACTAGCGATATTTCAATACGCAAAAATAAACTATTGTAACCATATTGTAAGATGTTTGGAATTATGTTGCTTTAGTTTCTTGTTTGCTGTTGGTAACTCCACTGGTCGTAACCATGGAGACGATCAGATCATTACGAGATCAGATAGAAGATGTTAAACTTTGGATGGGTGAGACACTATTGATAGGTATTTTCTCAATGAAGAAGTATATATGGATGCAGGACATAAGTAACCATAAATTATATGATAGAATTCATTCCTTCACATGAATGGGATACATCTGTAGGCTGTGGGCGGGCTAGCAGCGTGGATATGTTTAAAAACAATCCCCTGGAAACGGTGTTTTTGAGGATATTTAAGTTTGTAAATGTGAAAATTTCATTAGCGGTGTTGTTTCAAATAAAATGTGCTAGTGTCAGTTGCTGTCAGTTGAGGTAGCTAAGAGGTGTGAGTGAATTCCATGGGAGTCCTGCCTCGTTTTCGATCTGAACGTGTGGTGCCACCATCGGCGCGGTTAGACATTAATATTTTACGTTGATGCAAAGATCTCAACTATACAAAAACAGTGACAACTCATCAGTGAATGGCACATTTTATTGTGAGTTGGCTTTCGAGCCAGACCATTTCAAACGATCATCACTTGTAAGACAGACTTACGTCCAAGCGAGCAGGATTACCGTAGCCATTCTTACATGTAACGCCATACATTCGGATAAAGCTACATAACAGCAGGCCACCATTGTCATCGAAAGACAACGAAACATTCGCATTGCATGGCTAGAAAACACAGAAAAATGTTAATTGTGAATGTATGCGTCTACATCACGTGACCATCACGTGTTATCTAACACGTAATCGAAGCAAACTGCGTCATTATACAAAACTAACGTTGCATAGTAATGGCTAACTCGAACTGCAAGCTAGAGTTACCATCATGCATAACGTATACATAGCAGTTATCTTAGTTAACTGTTTCTAGACTATTCATATCATTATCATCACTTTCAGTTCACCACACAATATGAGCCTGGCAACAATGGTGACAGTTTTGTAAAATGTTCACAAACGTGTTTTGATCAAACCAAGCAAATTCATAAATTAAAGTAATACATCCCCCGATGTCACCAAAACATAAACTCAGCTGTCGTATTTAATTTATTTTATTGTATTTTATGGTTTTATTTTATTAAAGTAACAATAACGATAACATTTAAATATACCCCCAAGAAAAAACACTGTTTTATTTTTTGCGATGATTGCAACAAGAAGCATTGTGTTAAATAATTGTCCCATAACGTTCGCAACTTTGCTTACGCATCCGTCCAGTATACTGCATTGAAAGTGAAGTATTATGACATATGTTGCGAATTATGTTAATATTCGTAAAGTGACGTCAAAATCTATAGATAGATTGTTACGTCATCACCAAAGCAATGTTAACGCAGCGCGCTCTTGTGCAGCCGGGATACATCACAGCTTACCGCATCAATTGTCTGACAATTATTATCTGCTACATAAAATGCTTCTACTTGGGTAGATACGTGTGTATATATAAAAATGCCCATGCGATTAGTAAAAAGTGGAATACATCAAATGAATAAGGGACAATGAACGGGGAGTTGTGTGCCTATTGATAATATGCCCTAGAAAGCGATACCTACACTGATGTAGCGTGAAAGTTGAAGATAGAAAAGTTGAAGAGGAGAGAGAGAGAGAGAGAGAGAGAGAGAGAGAGAGAGAGAGAGAGAGAGAGAGAGAGAGAGAGAGAGAGAGAGAGAGAGAGAGAGAGAGAGAGAGAGAGAGAGAGAGAGAGAGAGAGAGAGAGAGAGAGAGAGAGAGAGAGAGAGAGAGAGAGAGAGCGTGGGTTGGTTGGTTGGTTGGTTGGTACGGATATGATCGACTAAGAGCAAAAAGGGAAATGTAAAGCGCGTGGGGAGAGGGAAAGTGAGTGAGTGAGTGAGTGACAGACAGACAGACAGACAGACAGACAGACAGACAGACAGACAGACAGACAGACAGACAGACAGACAGACAGACAGACAGACAGACAGTTAGACAGACAGAGAAAGAGAGAGAGAGAGAGAGAGAGAAAAGAGAGAGAGAGAGAGAGAGAGAGAGAGAGAGAGAGAGAGAGAGAGAGAGAGAGAGAGAGAGAGAGAGAGAGAGAGAGAGAGAGAGAGAGAGAGAGAGAGAGAGAGAGAAGGAGTGAAATAGTGAGGAGGAAGGGTGATAAACAGAAATAAAAACTGGTACGTTCAAGGGAGAGATCCGGGAAGAGAGAAGAAGGCGAAGAGACAGACATGAACTACGAAAGCAAGACCATAATTGTATTGCAACAGATCTATAGGACATCCAGAGCTAGGTAACGTAGGGTTGGGAAAGAAAACAACGAGAGATGGAGGGTCATCAACAAACAATCTGATGCAGACACAGAGTCGCATATCATACTCATGTGATAACTATTTGCACAGTCCTTTATATTTGTCGCTCTCCTCCAATCAGATGATCGTCTACCGCGTTTGACCTTTAACCCCATCCGAGATGCGTCACTTCCCCACCGGCGCAGTCGAACAGAGCGGCATAGGGCCCGCCCCGACCGCAGTCGTTCAGGACCTGACGGTAGGCAGAGTTGCCTGGTCCTCTCGCCCGGTAGAAGCCGATGTTTTCCCGAGACTCCTTTGGTATCATAAGGGACATTCCGGCGTTGGATGTTGTCACGTTCTCGGTAGCACCAAGCGGCGTCCATCTGGAGAAGAGATGTCCATTGTTGTAGGAATTGTGTGCGTGTGGGGGGCGTAGAGGTGTGTGTGTGTGTGTGTGTGTGTGTGTGTGTGTGTGTGTGTGTGTGTGTGTGTGTGTGTGTGTGTGTGTGGTGTGCTGTGCTGTTGTGTGAATGCATGTATGTATGTAATACTATGCATGTATGTATGTATATTTTGTATGTATGTATGTATGTATGTATGTATGTGTGTGTGGTGCGTGTGTGCGTGTGTGTGTGTGTGCGTGTGTATGTGTTTCCTTCTGCCTAGCTCTCTCTGTCGCTCTCGCTCCCTCTGACCATCTTCTTCCTTATCTTTTTTTTTTTTGTTTTTCTTGTTGTTTGTTGTGTGTTTTGTTTTTTTGTTCTGTTCTTCTCTCTCTTTCTGTGTGTGTGTGTGTGTGTGTGTGTGTGTGTGTGTGTGTGTGTGTGTGTGTGTGTGTGTGTGTGTGTGTGTGTGTCTGTGTGTCGTGTGTCTCTGTGTGTCTCTGTGTGTCTCTGTGTGTCTCTGTGTGTCTCTGTGTGTCTCTGTCTATGCTCCTCTCTCTCTCTGTTGTGGTATGCTTGTGCGTGTGCCTGCGGCATCGACGGCGAAGGTGTGTGTGTATACATGTGTACGTGTGTTTGTATATGTGTGTACGTGCGTGTGTTTTGTGCGAGCGTGCGCGGTGTGCGAATATATAAATTACTGTAAGTACATGTTGTGTTATGTCCTGCACGCAGCAAAGGTATTCAATGTTATTATGATTACTACATTGTTTGAAGTTTCAGTACCAAACAAAAACATTAATACAATATTATTAATTTTGACGTGCTAATGGAATTAATTTGACGCTTTTGTTTGTAACGTATTTTTCTCATGTAACTGCCCTATGGAGAGGAGCTTTACGCTGTTATGTCTATCGTATTTGAAAAATAGAATGGTGATTGTCTATGTAATGAGCTTAACACGAATTTAAATAGTACAAACAATTTCAGAGTGCGATAGCGTGCGCACTTTCACACTGTGGTGATTTCTGAAAAGTGGGCAACTTCACAGGTAACGCTGTAGTAGTATTAACTCAATAAATTGGTGTACAACAGCAGAGTCCTTGGAACAAGACCAATGTTCTACAACTCACTTGAAGACGCACGACTTCCTGTTAGGGTGGCTCAGTTGCAGATTCACAGTCGTCGGTTCGTCTCCCGACGTGGGACAGCGAACTTGAACACATGCTCTGTCCGGGGGGACAACACGACACGTCAGTTGGTTATAATGATGAGGATGATAATAATAATGATAATAATAATAACAGCAGCAATAATAACGAACATAGTATCAACAATAATAGTGTTGTTGTACACGAGTACAACCAGCCGTGTTGATCGCTAGCCACATGTTGCTCCCCCCTCCCCTCGAGGTGTTCATTACAGTAGTAGTAGTAGTAGTAGTAGTAGTAGTAGTAGGTAGTAGTAGTAGTGGTAGTGGTAGTGGTAGTGGTAGTGGTAGTGGTAGTGGTAGTGGTGGTGGTGGTGGTGGTGGTGGTGGTGGTGGTGGTGGTGGTAGTGATAGTGGTAGTGGTAGTGGTGGTGGTGGTAGTGGTAGTGGTAGTGGTAGTGGTAGTAGTAGTAGTAGTAGTAGTAGTAGTAGTAGTAGTAGTAGTAGTAGTAGTAGTAGTAGTAGTAGTAGTAGTAGTAATGGTGGTGGTGTGGTGTGGTGGTGGTGGTGGTGGTGGTGGTGGTGGTGGTGGTGGTGGTGGTGGTGGTGGTGGTGGTGGTGGTGGTAGTTTTCGATATACTGGACGTACAGAGACCAGTCTGGTGCCAAACGCACGGGGAACAAAACAACAGTAAAACAGGTACATACGGTAATCTCACTGAGCCTTGTACAAATACGACAAACGTTTAGCAGACGTTGTGCCGTGCGAAACTTACCTGTAATTCCCTCGCAGAGGAACGAACGAAAACGGATTCAGGGCTTGTGACACGCGCGCCATGTAGGCGCCATAAAACGGTCCGTCAATGCCGTTTCTGCGACTTTCTCCAACGACTTCGGTCCTTTGTGGGTCTAACGTCTGCAAACAGATATAACCTACATATACCGCAAATGTTTGGATATTCGACTGCCTCAGCCATGCGCTTTTCTCGATGATCTCGATATCTAATGAATTTAAGACCGTTGGTTTACTCTTGGTAGATTATAGAGTAGAATAATTAAAACTGAGCCACATGTTCAATATTATAAATGTACAGGCATCATACTATTTAAGAGAACATATGTTGAAATCGTACATAATAGATACCCCACAACAGCCAGCAACTTCGCATGTGTTATTCCAAGAGTGAAGGGTTCTGGGCAAACTTCCTTCTTTTATACAAACATATACCACTGGAAATACTTGCCTATCGAATTAAAACAATGTAAATCTAAAACCAGTTTAGACAAATGTAACGACCCTTCGATTTAGTAGATTGTTTGGTCATGAATTACAATCTTAAATGGCATTTTAATATATTTGTATTGTCATATTATCATATTTTGATAGAGTACTTTTTATATTAGCACATTGTCTTCCTAATAACATTTATTTATCTATATTAAAAATATTTATATATCTGTATTTTATTTGTTTGTACTTATATATCTGTATTTATTAATCTATTTATTTATATAGTTGTTTTTATTTTCTTAAATTATTAATATTTTTACGAGGATCACATTGAAAATACGTGTACAGTTGTGTGCTTTAATGTGTTTATCCTCGGTAATATTATACATATGCTTATTCTTTTATTTGCATCTAAGCTATGTTTAATTGTCATGCATATATGTTTACCAAATAAACTCACTCACTCACATTAATACAAATCTAAACACATCAAATGAGATTATTCCAATAACAACAACTATTACTATATCAGACAGAGGATAGAGCAATAGGAGTTGATCAAAAACCGACATTCCGCGGTCTTACCCAACAATGAGACACTAGACGGCTAGGGATGGTAATGATGATGTTGTCAATGATGAAGACGATGAGGTAATATAGGTACATACGTGCGGCTAGGAACATAAACTACATAAGCTACGTTAACTGTCAGTAACGTACAGAAATGAGTGAACTTACACCCAAATACGTAATCTACATAAGCTACGTTAACTGTCAGTAACGTACAGAAAGGAGTGAACTTACACCCAATGACAGAAAACGTACTCTGGAAAATGTCACGAAGCATCTATCCTATAATGATCCATTCCGATCTTTGAAATTATACTGAATAATTTAAAAAACAAATTTCTTATTATGTGATAATAAATTGGTAGAGCGCAATGGCTCAGGCGTAGAGCTTCGGACTCTCGACTACGATAACCCGGGTTCGAATCCTGTGCTGCGGTGTTAAACCCTTGGGCAAGTTCTTTCACTCTACATTGTTCCAGTTCATTCAGCTGTATAAATGAGTACCTGGCTATAGACAGTTGTGGATATGTGAACGAGCATTCACCGCGCATTAAATATAGCATATGGCTGGATGCTTCCCAGAGAAGCCGAGATGGTGTCTGAGTGAACAGGTCTGTCAGGGAAGTAAAGTGTAAAGCGCTTTGAACGGTCCTGGCGACTGGATACTGCGCTATATAAGAACTTGTCTTTAAATATGTATTTTTTTAAACAATAGCACCGGTGACTGAAACACTGACCAGTACATCCAGTCGGACCATACACGCCTCCTTCTGGTCTGAGGTGCCGGGCTCCTGGTACCAACTCAACGCCTGTCCTGGTCTCGTTTCGACGGGAGCCAGTTGACCTTGAACCGCGGGTCGCAAGTTCAGTACGGCCATGGCGAAGTGGTAATGGCGAGACTTCGGAATCTGTTCAAGTGCAGAAATATACCTGACTGTTTTACAGTATCTGTTCACGTGCAGAAATATACCTGACTGTTTTACAGTATCTGTTCACGTGCAAAAGTATACCTGACTGTTTTACAGTATCTGTTTACGTGCAAAAATATACCTGACTGTTTTACAGTTTGTCAACGAGAAAGTCAAAATTTTCATTTCAATCATGGTTTCATAAAAACACGTTTATTGAAGTTGCTTTCCAGAGGACACTAAATATTTACAGACATTGCACACGTGTGTTAAATAGTAGACAATGTATAGTATGCACATGCCATTACTTAATTTAATTATCAAATTTCAGATGTAAAAACTGAGTGAGAAAAGCAGGCAATATACACCTGATTAAACATTACAAATTCCCGATATCCAATCTGGAGACTATGTTACCGATAAACATGTTTCCCATATATATATATATATTATATATATATATATATATATATATATAATATATATATATATATATATATATATATATATATATATATATATATATATATATATATATATATATATTATATAAAGAGGGACGACATAAATTATGAAACTAATTCCGAGCAATTTGTCAAAATATAAATTGCCAATCAAAAATAGTTTTACACACCAGTATGACAATATATATTATATGGCTTTGCTTGACCAATAAGCAACAGTTTTACACACCGGATTTCGGCACTTCCGGTAGGGGAAGATAGGGCCGTTCTCATTGACGAGGTTATCAATGGAAGGAGAAGTAAAGTTGACTCCGTACGATCTGTAAACAATGAATACAGGTATTATTATTATCATAATGGTTTTTATTATTTTCTATCTATTTTATTATTGTTATTGTTTTAATAGTTTTATTACTTTTTTAGTTGTTATTATTTTAATTTTTTTAAATATATTATTATCATTGTGTCGTACAAACGTGTTCATGTTCATGTTCATGTTCATGTTCATGTTCATGTTCATGTTCATGTTCATGTTCATGTTCATGTTCATGTTCATTTCTATATATATATATATATATATATATATATATATATATATATATATATATATATATATTATATATATATATATATATATATATATATATAAATGAATATATATATATATATATATATATATTATATATATATATAAGAGATGAATATATATATATATATATATATATATATATATATATATACAAGCAAATAAACGGTTTATACCAGATTGTCATCCCAACTGCCCAACGGTACTCATGGAATCAACACTTACTTGATGTTCTTGAAGCGGAATTTTGGCGGGAGTTTGTGATCACGTGACACGACGATGACGTCACGCGAAGAAATTCCGACCGTGACAGTATGCTTGTACCCACAAGGCACCGCGACGCACGCCCTTCCGTCCTCGTTCGTCAGTCCCGTGCTGCGTGTAATCACGCCAGTGCGGCTAGACGTCAGCACGACGACGAGTTCACCGGGCAACGGCTGAACGAAGTCGTCGTCATGGTAGACGTACACCGACACCTGCGGGACATAATCAGATACGTCATGTCTACCTACTGTTGCCATAGCAACGGCTGAACAAAGTCGTCGTCATGGTAGACGTAGACCGACATCTGCGGGACATAAACAGATACGTCATGTCTACCTACTGTTGCCATAGCAACGACTGAACAAAGTCGTCGTCGTGGTAGACGTAGAACGACACCTGCGGGACATAAACAGATACGTCATGTCTATCTACTGTTGCCATAGCAACGGCTGAACGAAGTCGTCGTCATGGTAGACGTAGACAGACACATGCGGGACATAAACATATACGTCATGTCTACCTACGATTGCCATAGCAACGGCTGAATACAGTCGTCGTCATGATGGACATAAACCGACACATGCGGGATATAAACATATACGTCATGTCTACCTACTGTTGCCATAGCAACGGCTGAACGAAGTCGTCGTCATGATGGACATAAACCGACACATGCGGGATATAAACAGTTACGTCATGTCTACCTAGCACTGCCCTAGGTTGTTTGTCGCACATGTATACGTTACGTGCAGAATCACACACAATCTCACAGACAACCACTGCAATCAATACTTCAACCATGGCAGCCTGAGAGCTGCACCAATCAGGTACCTCCCATAGACAACACATCGAATATTGGGCAACGACATTTAACGGATTAAACTACGATCTTTCGGAATAAAAGTAGCGCTTTCATTTTGCTTAAATCCCACATGGGTATGGGTTTTATTTATTTTGCTTTGGGTACATAAACATGTATTTATAACACGCTGATGTTCGGCGCGTTTTCTGGTATTCTTCGATGGTCGCGTAAAGAGCTGAAGACATGTGACACATATCGCATTAATAACTTACGAATACTCTTGGACGTCAGGTGCTACCTAAATCCAACATTTAGCACGATGTTATGCATGCATGTCTGCGTATATGCGCACACGTGTGGGTGTTAACACCTGAATGCATGAGCGAATGTGCACACTCGTTGCACTTACACACAACTATGACTTACAGATGCCGTGCTCTTAAATCAATTCCACAAACTATGCGTTCAGTTTAACTTAATTCTGACGTCATACCTCACATATATCTTTCACCGGCAGAGGTTCATCAATGTTCTTGATGATAGGGTACTCCGCAGGGAATTCAGGCCGGGCTGTGGCTTGATTCCTCTGTCTCCTCCCCGGGAACTTCAAAGTGGTCAGACGTTCCCAGTTTCCCATTTTTGTATCGAAAGTCCACAAGAGGGCATTGGCCTGTCCGTTCCTCAGGCGACGCAGACCGAGGTTTCTCGCATTGAGCTGTAAAGCAAGAATTCTTGCTAATAACAACAAATCAAATCAAGTTTGTTTCTGCGGGCAACCGTGTGCAAGTCTATAACGTCTTGCCCACACTTTCGCATATGTACTCGCAATATGACAGTCACAGGTGTGTGTGTGTGCGTGCGTGCGTGCGTGCGTGCGTGTGTGTGTGTGGTGTGTGTGTGTGTGTGTTTGTGTGTTTGTGTGTGTGTGGGGGGGGGTGTGCGTGCGTGTGTGTGTGTGTGTGCGTGCGTGCGTGCGTGTGTGTATGTGTGCGTGCGTGTGTGTGTGTGTACCAATTTTAGTGAATACAACGCCGTGCGTGCGTGCGTGCGCATGCGCAGGCGCGTGCGTATGTGTGTCATTTCCCTGTGCGTCCGATAATGAACAACACACGCCCCAAGTCGCAGTCGGTGTCTCACCTTCACGTTGAGAGGTCCCTGCAGGAACACGGGTTCGTCGTAGTTCTGTTCCACCACCAGGGTCATGATGCCGTACGAATGTAGGAACCTCGTCTCTCCCTCCTCGTCGAGGAAGGTCAGTTCTCCTGGTGCTCCCGACAGCCCGTTCTAGGCAGGGGAAGAAATAGGGACGAGTCACGTTAACATACTGATCTACTGTTATTGTCCAATGGTCGTACCATTTATAACTCAATCACAATTATTTTTCGCTTAAGTACAGTTGAAAATCGCTTGCGGTTACATTGGTAATACGGTACCTCACAATTACGGTCACCCTCTGGCAGATACTATTTGTTTCGTTAGTATTGGAAAGCAATCTCGCTATTTCGGTCACCTCGCTATTCGGGTCATGTTTACGCTATCCTGATGGTGACCGCATTAGAGAGATACCCCTGCGGCGTTATTTTACTGCTTGACTACATTTTATATTTCATGCGACATTTAACTAAATAAATAAATGTACTACTACAGCGCAAAATCTAGTTATAATTATTCAAGACGCTATGCAAATTAATAAAATAATTTGTCGAGACCTTATAAATCATCATAATGTATATCGTGTCGTATAAACATACTCATCAAAAAGACCTTAGTGTAATTTTAAAAGTCACGGTAAACAGTAAAAATGATCTAAGTTAAATTACTGATTAAAATATTATGACAAAATATTGTGTTTCTCAATACGTTCCCTAACAGTTGTGTCGGAGTTATGTTCTTAAATTGCTATTGTTGCATTTAAAACAAAATTAAATATTATTTCAAATAGTTAAAGTATAGGTAAAACATAGTATGCATTTAATCCCCATAATATTGTAATTTCACTATACAAAAAAAAACTTTGTTGATTTCCCGAAGGACATGCAAGAGTTAATATTCGCTTATCTCAAAACCATAAAGAAAGACAAACTATTACATTAATTTTGTTTGAAGATTAACTGTGGTATGCTTGTATGTATAAGAACAATTGCACCAATGAATACAGTGACATACGTGTTTTGTTTATAATTGAAAAAGGAATCATAACCAGTTCGCTTCTTTCTTGCATAGTGTTGACTGTGTGTTATGATTTATATGTATATATCCTGTGTATGTATTCTAAACTGTTTCGGACAGTCACTCAATAAAACAATTAATAATATTAATAATGGCAATTTGCATAGCGCCGGTATCCGTCATGTGGTGGCGCTCGTGGCGCTTTTACATATGAAACATCATGTTAAAGCAATACTATTAATGCCAATAAAACGACCTTTTTAGATAAAAAAAATATATAATTACCATTCAGTAAAATTTCTAAAAATGTAAAGTTTCTAACAATGTATAAACAACAACAACAACAACAACAACAACAACAACAACAACAACAACAACAACAACAACAACAACAACAACAACAACAACAACAACAACAACAACAACAACAACAACAACAACAACACCAACAACAACAACAACATTAACAACAATAACAACAATAACAATAATAATAATAATAATAATAATAAAATAGTTTAAACAATTAGTTAGTGTCATAAAATGTATATAGTCCAGAACATGTCCAAGGGAAAGTCCACATGTGTCACTCAAAGTAAGCTTTAAAAAGATGTGTTTTCAGTGCTATCTTGAAGACACAGCCTGTTGCGCTGGCTCTGATACTGTTTGGAAGTGTATTCCAGGCATTTGCTGCGGATATGGTGAACGATCGCGCTCCCACGAGTTTTTAGACTTGTGTTCTGTTAATAGCAGCTTGTTTGCAGAGCGCATATTTCCACGGAGTGGTTCGTACAGTTTACCAATTGCGTTGTGTGAAGATAAAGATATTTGAGGCCGGTAACTCCTGGTATGACAAAACCCGACATACCGGTACACGTGGGTCAGCGAAGGAGATGTAGACATCGATGAATCCGACAACGGGCATACCATACTGGTCAACAGTGGCGTAAGGGGGTATGAACACTCTTCCGGCAGACGGCTGACCCTCGCTGACCAACGCGACACTTCCTCCGATCGTGGCATTGATGGTCACTCTCCGTGGCCGCTTGACAAGGTTCACCTATTCCACGAAAGATACAAATATTTAATGCATAATAAAATGCGTTATATATTGAATATTGCAGCTGCCTCTCCTGTGACGTTTACTTTCCGCTTTTCTATTAATTTATTTTCTTGACCAGTCGGCCTCCGAAACATACCGATTTTTTTCCTCAAAAATAACAATAGATATGGTTATTTATGTTATTCATTCAAAAGTGTGTGAACGAAAAATACTATCATTTTAACGATATTAAATGGGAATAAATGGGAGTGCAGGTAGTATAGACATGTTCTGTCACCCGCTCTAAGTAAAATAGCAGCAAGCAGAATTTTGGGTGATGCAGCGGGATGTACTTTCTAACTCGTGTTCCGAAGTTGTCTTCAGTGCAGAGAAACACGCGATGAGACGAGGAGATAAATTTAGAGCGCGGCGACGACGACATTTGCCCAATAACACCCCCTCCCCTTCCCCCAACTTCCGGTGTCTGTCTTGGGCCAGCGGGGAAGACGGAGTGGTGCTGGATCTGCGGTGGTTCTCAGCCCTCCTCCCCCCAAAATGATAAAACTCCCCGCGTCACTGTCGCCAACACTGATGGCAAACGTCTGATTCGTGAATGGTGACGCCAGGACACTTATCACTTCTGCACAATGACACTACTTCAAACATGCGTTACAACAATGCTAACATAGTAGGCATTTTCGGAGGTGGCTATTTGCTACACTTCCACGTACACATGTATGCAAACGCATAATGTCAATCTGATCAAAAGTACCTTCAGTCTGACTAAATCTAATCGAATGTAATCTAACTTAACCCTAAACCCAATACGAACCCTTAAACTAACCCTAAATCTAAATATATTTGTACACCGGAACAGCCAGGTAGCAAACAGCCATCGCCAACATTTTCTACTGTTATGCAATGGGGCCTGTAACTATAAGTGTGTCACGATACATGGCGAGATTCCACGAGACTGGACCTGATTGGGGACAGGACACAATACTGGTATTCAGGTGTAGTTTACGACTGACAAATACTAGGAAAATCAGGTCTAAATATATTGTGTTATAGCTTTCTTATCTTAACTGTCCGATTTAATATTGCGTTTACCACACTGTCATAGACATATTGCGTTTTACGTAGCGAAGATGGTATGAATGATTTTAGGCAGTATGTGTCTTTTGCGAGATTTGCATTTTACATTGCTCTTAGCTGTGGTTTCACAACAGTTCGATAAGCGCCTATATATGACAATGTGCTAAATGCACATAATCATAACATACGTACACATTTGCCCCAAAGTAGGTTATACTGCACGAAATATGGCATTTTTCGTTACTTGTCAAGATCGTTAAACACAAGTACTAGCCGCCGATATCATGGCAACCACCATGATAATCGATTAAAATGCATAACTTCTATGATCACTCTTACCGGTGAAGTGTCACACTGCTTCTGCTTGTTGTTATCCTTCGGATACTATAATTATTAGGGACTATTTGCGGACAGCCCGATGATTACAGTTAAGTCCTATCTTTTTAACACAGAGAAAATGAACTTCCTGACCCCAGGTGCCCCCAACCTCGTTTTCGAGCACGAGACTTACATGGCCAATTCTGCACGTCGCTGATACCGATATAGCGTCAGTAGATATCCACGGGACAACACCGGTGACGGTTTCTCACCTGCACATAGACTTCTGAGATTCCGAGTGAAGCGACATCTATCGACACAACCTGCGGCATGAAATTCCTCCAGGGGACGACACGGAACACAACACGGCCAGCCTCAGCCGTAGTTTCGAAGTAGAAATGGCGACGGTTGTACAAACCGTACTTTCTGCCGCCGGCGAATATGTCCACTTGAGGCACCGTATTGACCAATCCTGCAATCACATGTCACATGGGTCACGTGACGATGTTTTACTATCTGGCCTAACCGAAAACACGATAGCCTCAATTATACAGACTGCGCAAGGTGGCAGAACTTAATAGCCCCCCCCCCGAGCCGACTGGTGAATTAATATACTGACAACGTTGCCACCAGGGCGGCTTTACCATAGAATAGGTTAGAGACGCTGATTGGCTCTCAGGTCAAAATAATTGGTTAGAGACGCTGATTGGCTCTCAGGTGGACTATGAAATAAAAACTACAATAAGGATAAACGTCTATAAGATAATGCTATTTTATTTAAACAATTCAACATTAACTTTATATTAACACAAAAATAAACAAGCAGGAATTATGGCAGGATTAACCTGGATTAACCAAACTCGTGATTAAAAGGAATAACAACAAGGCATTATATAAATTTATTTTGTTGCATATACATGAAGTATACTATTATATGTAACATTTGAATGTGTTTAAAAAGATTGTCAAGGTAATGTCCTGCAATGCACTCTTGAAGGCGTCGATATTGTTGCGGGTAAATACATTAGATGGACAGTTACATCCATTTTTGTCATTCGTTTGTTTATTTATTTACCAAGCCCCGTAATGTGTTGGTACCGTACCAGTATCGACGATGCCGTTGACACCTATGCCACCGCCGGCATCACACACGGAACAGCCGCAGACAGTGGCCACCGGAAGTGTGAATTCGTAGCCGGCACAGGTGACGAGGACGTTGGCTGTTTGGACGGGTCTACAGCAGCGAGATATCGCGTAATTCTCGCCGTTACGACAGGCCTTGGCTCCACAGCGGCCCAGGTCGACCTGGTCAACGTGTTTGCCGTTGACCTTTGCCGTGCATGTCTCCGCGAGCTTGTACAAGTTGACACCCTTCTTAGGCGTCGCCTCACAGGTGTCTATGTCAGCATCTGTGGGTGCAGAATTGTGTTAATTGGGTTCACGAATATAGATTCGTTGGTGGTGGTGGTGGTGATGGTGGTGATGGTGGTGGTGGTGGTGGTGGTGGTGGTGATGGTGGTGGTGGTGGTGGTGGTGGTGGTGGTGGTGGTGGTGGTGGTGGTGGTGGTGGTGGTGGTGGTGGTGGTGGTGGTGGTGTAGTAGTAGTAGTAGTAGTAGTAGTAGTAGTAGTAGTAGTAGTAGTAGTAGTACTGGTATTTGTATTACTTGTAGTAGTAGTAGTAGTAGTAGTAATAGTAGTAGTAGTAGTAGTAGTAGTAGTAGTAGTAGTAGTAGTAGTAGTAGTAGTAGTAGTAGTAGTAGTAGTACTGGTATTTGTATTACTTGTAGTAGTAGTAGTAGTAGTAGTAGTAATAGTAGTAGTAGTAGTAGTAATATTAGTAGTAGTAATAGTAGTAGAGGTAGTTAGTTGCAGTATTAGTAGTAGTAATAGTAGTAGAGGTAGTTGTTGCAGTGGTGGTGGTGGTGGTGGTGGTGGAGGGTGTGGCTGTGGTGGTGGTAATTGATGGTTGTGTTGTCGAAGGTTGTTTTGGTCACGGCGATGGTGGTGGTGAATGTGATGGCGGTGACCGGTCATAATGAAGATAACTGTGATGTGACCAGGATTCCTATAGCAGTTGCTGATGATGTCACTCACAAATAATAATAAATAAATAACAAATAATGTTGGATTTAAAGATGCTGATACGTTGATACGTTGATACGTTGATACGTTGATACGTTGATACGTTGATACGTTGATACGTTGATACGTTGATACGTTGATACATCTCCAGAGGCACCACTCGAGCTGTTGCTTATAATGACATTAATAACAACGATGATATTGCTTATGATTACGTTATTGTTAAAACAAAGTTCTGCTGACGATAACAAAGACGACAATAATGGTGAGATGGGGTGAATGATGACGATGACAAAGACGACAATAATGGTGAGATGGGGTGAATGATGACGATAACAAAGACGACAATAATGGTGAGATGGGGGTGAATGATGACGATAACAAAGGCGACAATAATGGTGAGATGGGGGTGAATGATGACGATGACAAAGACGACAATAATGGTGAGATGGGGTGAATGATGACGATAACAAAGACGACAATAATGGTGAGATGGGGTGAATGATGACGATGACAAAGACGACAATAATGGTGAGATGGGGTGAATGATGACGATGACAAAGACGACAATAATGGTGAGATGGGGGTGAATGATGACGATGACAAAGACGACAATAATGGTGAGATGGGGTGAATGATGACGATAACAAAGACGACAATAATGGTGAGATGGGGTGAATGATGACGATGATAAAGACGACAATAATGGTGAGATGGGGTGAATGATGACGATGACAAAGACGACAATAATGGTGAGATGGGGTGAATGATGACGATGACAAAGACGACAATAATGGTGAGATGGGGGTGTATGATGACGATAACAAAGACGACAATAATGGTGAGATGGGGGTGAATGATGACGATGACAAAGACGACAATAATGGTGAGATGGGGTGAATGATGACGATGACAAAGACGACAATAATGGTGAGATGGGGTGAATGATGACGATAACAAAGACGACAATAATGGTGAGATGGGGTGAATGATGACGATGACAAAGACGACAATAATGGTGAGATGGGGGTGAATGATGACGATGACAAAGACGACAATAATGGTGAGATGGGGGTGAATGATGACGATGACAAAGGACGACAATAATGGTGAGATGGGGGTGAATGATGACGATGACAAAGACGACAATAATGGTGAGATGGGATGAATGATGACGATGACAAAGGAGACAATAATGGTGAGATGGGGGTGAATGATGACGATGACAAAGACGACAATAATGGTGAGATGGGGTGAATGATGACGATAACAAAGACGACAATAATGGTGAGATGGGGTGAATGATGACGATGACAAAGCGACAATAATGGTGAGATGGGGGTGAATGATGACGATGACAAAGCGACAATAATGGTGAGATGGGGGTGAATGATGACGATAACAAAGGCGACAATAATGGTGAGATGGGGGTGTATGATGACGATAACAAAGGCGACAATAATGGTGACATGGCGGTGAATGATGACGATGACAAAGGAGACAATAATGGTGAGATGGGGGTGAATGATGACGATAATAATGGTGAGATGGGGGTGTATGATGACGATAACAAAGGCGACAATAATGGTGAGATGGGGGTGAATGATGACGATGACAAAGGAGACAATAATGGTGAGATGGGGTGAATGATGACGATGACAAAGACAGACGTCTGCCAACACATATACCTATGACTAACAAAGTAGCAGAGGCTTGACTTTGTGGACAAAGCAAAGAAACAGAGATGGAACTACAAGAAGAACACGGGAAACGGGGATGCCACACCTGATATGGGAAGATTACGTGTGGGCTGACTCAAGAATACAAGGGGAGACTTGGATATTGAAACTGAGGGGAATGTATAGAACACTTTGAGAAGAAAGACCACAGGGAATGGTTCAGCGATACTGTCTCAGACCTTCCTCGTTGAACAATAGTAAATTTGGAAGACAGCTACACACTCAAATGAAGGCGACGCTCATTAGTTGAATACCTACCCCGCTTCCGTCTTCCGGTTTCTGGATTACCCTGGTTGACGGTAAGTACCGCAAACTGGGAAAACTTCTTGCCTGCTCTTGACACAGCCCTACAGCCGTATAAGCCAGCGTCCGAGACCTTTAGCGGTGACAGCTCTAACTCGGAGATGAAGCTTTCATCCGCCGCCGGGTCACTCTTGACAAGGTTGTCGTCCTTGAACCTGCGACAATGCCACGGTTGATTGAACTTACGACAATGTCACGGTTGATTGAACTTGCGACAATGTCACGGTTGATTGATCGTAGCAATTCTTATTAGCTTACCATCGGCCACTAATCGACCACACAAGGGGACCACTTCACTAACGTTGTTAAGAGCTCCTATACCCGGTTTTACTCTTTAATATCAAGTTTGATCCTTAACAGAGATTTTGAGTACTTGAAAATTCTTAAACACAGGTGGTAGTTGTGCGTCGTATTTTTTTTTTACAAGGAAACGGTTGTACGAGAAAGAAAAGACGACTAATTCGCGATGCTGGGAGGACATTCACTTACACCGTCATAGGGCGTGTAAATAAAGGGAGGTGCCAGCGACAACGTAGAATATTCACCGGCGGTAATTTGTAACGGGAATGCTGCTGCATGGAACGTCGGAAAATTAAACATCAAAGGGTATTGCGGTTAGAACTGCTAGTCTCTGGATTATTGCCAGTCGATTTTATTTTATTCATCCTGCATGTTGTAGTCAAATAACGTAATATTAAATGAAAACATATAACCCAGGATCTGGCATCTTGCTTTGATTAAAGATTAAATAAGATAAGATAGTTTTATTGCCATATGTGCACATTGTAGTTACAATAAAACATTGGAATGTGTAATGATGTTGGTCGTCGTACTAGTACATTCACATGACAATACATTCACATGCACCAAACGATGATGATAAAATATACTACTACTTTAAATAAAATAAATAAATAAAGAAGAACAAACACATAAAAATGTCCGAATATTTTGTTTTGTTTATAACATCGATAAATAATTGATACGATCTAGTAGAAATATATTAGCTTAATATGTTAAATATAAAATAAAATAATATATAATAAATTACCATAAAATATACCCACTAAAAACTCATCGGAAAGTGGAATATGTGTTTGCTGCGGTTTGGAGAAAAATCATATGTTTTGACAGGGCTTGAACGGCTAAGGGGAAAAAGCTAGTACTAAAGCGGTTGGTCCTGGTTTTGATGGATCTGAATCGGCGACTAGATGGAAGAGGTTCAAATAGGTCATGGGCAGGATGGGATGAATCTTGAGAGATGAGAGTGGCTTTTCCTAGCAGGCGCTGATGTACGCCGTATCTTCATGTCGTATATTATTTGAATATTACCTATGCCAAAGTTCATAAATTACTATTGAGATTCATCATGTATGAAGTACCCAATGATTAAATTAAAATATATCAATACAAATATTCTAATTGTGTTTTACCAGTCGTAGGCGGAGGGAGCGGGTACAGCTGTTGCCTGGCAACGCAGAACAACATTGTCCCCGACGAATCCAGCCGAGTCCTGAGGCTCGATTGTGAACGTTGGTCTCTCTGGAAGGACAATGAAACGGTTGTCAATAAAAGTCATAACGACAGGTCCAACAAGTTTTGGGACGTCAAGTTATAATGAGAATTCCAACAAGTCTTGGGACGTCAAGTCATAATGACAGTTCCAACAAGTCTTGGGACGTCAAGTCCTAATGACAGTTCCAACAAGTCTTGGGACGTCAAGTCATAATGAGAATTCCAACAAGTTTTGGGACGTCAAGTCATAATGACAATTCCAACAAGTTTTGGGACGTCAAGTCCTAATGACAGTTCCAACAAGTCTTGGGACGTCAAGTCATAATGAGAATTCCAACAAGTTTTGGGACGTCAAGTCATAATGACAATTCCAACAAGTCTTGGGACGTCAAGTCCTAATGACAGTTCCAACAAGTCTTGGGACGTCAAGTCATAATGAGAATTCCAACAAGTTTTGGGACGTCAAGTCATAATGACAATTCCAACAAGTTTTGGGAAGTCAAGTCTTAATGAGAATTCCAACAAGTCTTGGGAAGTCAAGTCATAACGAGAATTCCAACAAGCCTATGGACGTCAAATCATTGTGACAGTTCAAACTGCTTAATTCCCGTTTTCATTACAACACCAGCTCAACGTTTCTGGTGACAGGCAACCGAGCTACACAATGGACATGTGTTTGCCCGTCTGTTCATATAAAATGATAAGCGTTTGCGCGCGTAGGTTCGGGCGTGCGTACTTGCATGCATGTGTTTGTTTCTTGTACACGCCTGTGTGCGGTCGTGCGTGTCGACGAGCTTGCATGTGTGTGTCCGTGTGCGATACATTTATACGAATGTGATTATATGTGTTCGTTTATGGCATTGAATATCACACACGCGTATACAATTTACGAATGTATGCATATAACGGACATCGCTTAGTCTCACTTAACCGACTGTCGCTCGGCTGCGTAACTTTGCCGAGAATATAGTCTGGTGTCTTAGCCGGCTTTTTGAGTGTTATCCGTGAGAGGAGCTAAATGTGCTGCCACCTCAAGGAGCCTGGGTAATCCTGGCCTTTGATACCCAGGATCCGTGAGGTGGCAGCACTTTTAAGCCCCTCAACTCTGCTTGGAGAATTAATGGGCTGCAGTTGTAACCGCCAGGGCGGCCTTACCGAAGATTATGGTAGAGACGCTGACTGGTTCTCAGGCTGAATTTGAAATAACAAATTAAATATCGATACTATTTTTATCAGATAATGCTGTATTATAAAACTACTCAAAATTAAACTTATACTAACACAAAATAAATAGAAATACACATTTCCAGTTGGTTATAAAATAGGAATTACGGCAGGATTAAACAGTATCTGTGAGATGGCAGCATTGTTTAGCCCCACACGGATAATATAAAAATGCCGGCAAAGTCACCAGACTGTCTTCTCGGCGTAGTTCCGCAGCCGACCGACAGTCGGTTAACCGAGACTAGGGTAACCGAGGCTACACTCCGCTTACCTAACTTAATCATCTTGATGACGATCGGGTTCGAGTGCTCGGCGTTGTAGACGGGCAGCTCGCTCATGAATCCCGTCTTCTTGAAGGTCAGCTTCAGCCCAATGATGCACAGATCTTTGAGTTCGAACTTGCCCTGTAAGTCTGTCGTGGCCGACGGGTGCCATTCGCGCCCCACGATGTACACGCCCACTCCCACTAGGGGGATCGTGTCCCCGGCCATGTTCAGCACTTGTCCCGTCAGCTTGGCGCCAGAGCACTCGCATACGGCGCAGTCCTTCGACAACTTACCGCCTGGCGGACAGTCGCTGCGACAATCTGCGAGAACACATGACGTATTTATGATGTCGTAACTTTGATTTCGCGATCTATGTATCCGTATTCCTATGTACCATGCACCGCTGGTGTATTGTTATTAGGATTAGGTTATGATATTATCATTTTTAATTATATTATGATATTGTATGGCGTATTTTAATACAATACGTATTTGAACCGAGCTAAAAGTAATATTTAAGTCGGTCATGGTGAATATATTATCGAATTTGAATGTTATGCGACTTAACACATCTTACTTGTTTGTGTCGGGGGTGACTAAATAGGGTATTACAGTAATTTTGTTATTGTCACCATCGACGTTATCAGCAATAGTAGTAGTAGTAGTAGTAGTAGTAGTAGTAGTAGTAGTAGTAGTAGTAGTAGTAGTAGTAGTAGTAGTAGTAGTAGTAGTAGTAGTAGTAGTAGTAGTAGTAGTAGTAGTAGTAATAGTAGTAGTAGTAGTAGTAGTAGTAGTAGTAGCAGTAGTAGATAGTAGTAGTAGTAGTAGTAGTAGTAGTAGTAGTAGTAGTAGCAGTAGCAGTACCAATTGTAATAGTAGTAGTAGTGTATTAGTAGTAGTTTTAGTAGTAGTAGTAGTAGTAGTAGTAGTAGTTTAAGTAGTAGTAGTAGTAGTAGTAGTAGTAGTAGTAGTAGTAGTAGTAGTAGTAGTAGTAGTAGTATAGTAGTATAGTAGTAGTAGTGTAGTAGTAGTAGTTTTGTAGTAGTAGTAGTAGTAGTAGTAGTAGTAGTAGTAGTAGTAGTAGTAGTAGTAGTAGTAGTAGTAGTAGTAGTAGTAGTAGTGGGGTAGTAGTAGTGATAGCAGTAGTATACGAGGCATTGTAGGCATAATAATGTAACATGGAACAATTACTGCTACATTTAGCCACTATTCCACAACGACATGGATGCCGTGACGTCACTCACCGGGACAGTCCCAGGTTGCACAGGGAGCGGTCTCCCTGGAGACGCCCCGACACGGCGTTCCCCTGTTCTCGGGCTTCGGGTCATCGCAGCGTCGGATACGGGAGTGTACACCACCGCCACAAGACTTGGAACACTTGGACCATGGTCGCCACTCTGACCACTTGCCGTTGATTGGCAAACCTGTAAGGAGGAACTTGGGTCATGTCTCTTCGGACAGGGGGAGAGAATGATGGGGAGGAAGGAACGGGGAGACAGAGAGATGGAGTGCCGGAGGACAGACAGTCTGACTGTGTGCGTGGGGGATGGTGTTTGCTTGTGTGTGTGTGTGTGTGTGTGTGTGTGTGTGTGTGTGTGTGTGTGTGTGTGTGTGTGTGTGTGTGTGCGTGCGGCGTGCGTGCGCGCGCGTGCGCGTGTGTGTTTGAACCTGTGTGTGCCTGTTTGTCAGTCAGTCAGTCAGTCAGTCAGTCAGTCAGTCAGTCAGTCAGTCAGTCAGTCAGTCAGTCAGTCAGTCAGTCAGTCAGTCAGTCAGTCCAGCCAGCCAGCAGCCAGCCAGCCAGCCAGCCAGCCAGCCAGCCAGCCAGCCAGCCAGCCAGCCAGCCAGCCAGCCAGCCAGCCAGCCAGCCAGCCAGCCAGCCAGCCAGCCAGCCAGCCAGTCTGCTTGCCAGCCAGCCAGCCAGCCAGCCAGCCTGTCTCTGTCTGTCTGTCTGTCTGTCTGTCTGTCTCCGTCCGTATGTCCGTATGAGAGTGTGCCTGTGCTTGTGCGTGCGTGCGTGCGTGCGTGCGTGCGCGTAAACAACCAACTATATATTTCAAAACATAGTAACTAAGCGACTGCCTTAAGTAATGCAGCACGCCTGACGTATCGTGTAACGTGTGCTATAATTCATAGTCAATTCCAGTATTCCAACAAGTAACTAACCTTTGTATTCAGCGCAGGTTTTGGACTTGTACTGACATCGCTTCGTCCTGTCATCCCACACAAGTCGGGCCGGACACGGCCTATTGTCGTACGTCCGACCGTTACTGCAAAGGATATTGCAATGTTTTATAGTTCATGAGCCAGGTAAGATTTCGTTCTCAAGTTGAGGGGCTACTTCCCGCTATGATGTTCAGTTCTACCAATATCTTAGGGATGTCGTCAGAACACTGATTGAACTGGAGCAACGTCGAATGAACGAACTTGCCTAAAATTCGACACCGACGTTCTGCACTGGAGTACGATCTTCTAGCAACTGAACCGCTCATAGCATTTGTCGTCTTCATCGTTATCGTCATCACCACCCCGTCGCCACCGCCACCGCCACCGTCACCATCCCCACCATAATGACGATGATAATCGTAATCGTAATCGTATACGTAACCATAACCATAACCATAACCATAACCATAACCATAACCATAACCATAACCATAACCATAACCATAACCATAACCATATCCATAGGCATAATGATAATGATAATGATAATGATAATCATAATCATAATCATAATCATAATCATAATCATAATCATAATCATAATCATAATCATAATCATCACCACCACTATCACCACCACCGCCATCATCATCATCATCATCATCATCATCATCATCATCATCATCATCATCATCATCATCATCATCATCATCATCGCCACAACTACCACCATCATCATCATCATACATCATCATCATCATCATCATCATCATCATCACAATCACCATCACCATCACCATCACCATCACCATCATCATCATCATCACCATCACCATCACCATCACCATCACCATCACCATCACCATCACCATCAACATCAACATCAACATCAACATCAACATCACCATCATCTTCATCACCTTGGTATTGACACCGACCTGCAGGTGATGTAGACGTGACAGCCGCGACACGACTGGTAGTAGCCGTTCCTCTTTCCGCGGCATGACTTCACACAGCGCGGCCCCGTTGTCTTCGCCTCGGTCACTACAACATACATGATACCTCGCTAATACGGCCACCGCGCAATTAAGGTCAACCTCGGATAATTCCACATTTGTTCCACGGAAAACACAGTGTACGAAATTAACCACGTTAATACGGTGATTTTTCCAGAACTCAAACGT
>JAODUO010000855.1:95000-120000 GCA_025642075.2 Ridgeia piscesae | reverse complement strand
CTGCCTTCAGCCTGGTACATGTCATACATCTGAGTGAACTAGAGCAATGTAGAGTCAACGAACTTGTCCAAGATTCGACATGGCAGCACATGATTTGAACCCGGGTTCCCTTATTTGAGAGTTAGACGTGCTGACAACACGCCATTGCGTTCCGCATTTGAATGATGACCGTGGGAGTAATTACTGTAAACATTGTAAACATCGTGGGAATTATGTGGTAATTATCTGGAATCAGGGACAGACTAATTACGATATTGTAGGAATTCCCATGATTAATAGTGTGCAGTTCTGTCGAAAGTTCCCACGGAGCCTAACACTATAATATTTGATAAAGACATATTTAACTAACCACGAAACAGTCCGTGTAGTTTAACATTATTTAGCGATGTTCAAGATTTGTATTAAAATATCACGTTTCCATTGCATTTTGAACGGTATTGTCAATATTAATTATAAAATACCTGTCTAATTAATTACACGGTTGTGATTATTGAATTTTATTTTTGGGCGATCAATGTAGTAAGTTATGATATAGTTTACATACAAGATAATGTGATTTGGTTTAGTAAGAATAAAACACAAACTTTGCGATATTAAAGTTTTTTATCATCTGATTATTCTACCAAACATCCGTTTATCTGATGTGATAATAACGATAACGATGATTAGAAAGATGATGATGATGATAATCTAACTCCTACTGTGCCGAGAAAAAATCCAGGGTGATTTTATTTCAGAGTCAATCGATAATATTCCAGTGTTAAACGTTTAAATAAGCTCATCGTCGCCTGATGACGTCAGTACCAGCTTTTACTAATCCTGTCACATCCCTTTGAAAAACTCCCCTTTTAGCATCAGTCAGTGAAATAGCCATTAAAAACGTTAATCCTGCTTATGGATTTGATAAAAACTACACAAGAAGTGGCATAATCATGCTACCTCATTGAAGTGGTACTATGAAAATTCGAGATAAAACTAGTGAATTAATTAACTAAAGCTATGGTGACAGCTCTAAGTTTAATTGCTTTCCATTTAATATTACTTGCTTATAATATTACATGCATGTTGAATGTTTACTCCCTGCGAATTTGCGTTTATTTACTTTATTAAACTCGGAACAATGTTCCCAGTTTGAAACGTTCCGCCCGCAACACGTTCAAATGGTAAAAAACGTCCGATTTCAAAAAAAATTGATGGCACTAATTCCTAGGCGAGCAGAGGTAACCGCAATACGCTTTGATGTTTAACTTTCAGACAGCTGACTTCCCGTTACAAATTACTCCTCGGTCTATTATGGGCAGTACTGACACTCTCCGTTTAAACTGACCGGTTTGTTTCTGGACATTTGACACAAATGGTGCGGCGCACGATTGAACCAACCCTAGACGTTCCCCCACAACAGGACATCTCTACGGCGCCAATAAGAGGCAAGTGCCACGCCACGGAATGGGTCAATTAAACTGCTCACAAAGGTAGAGATTTACTAGTGACGGTGAACGTAGCCTGGTCACGCGGCGAGCGGCCCGTTATGTGACAGCGGTGTCGTAAACAGTCGGGGGACGTTTTTAAAGAGATCGTTATCGTTAGCGAGTGGGGCGCGGTGGCAGCGCGGTAGGGCACCGATGTGTCAGGGTTCGATTCTACCCCAGTGCTCAGGGGTAGAGCTTCGGACTCTCGACTAAGAGGACCCGTGTTCGAATCCTGTGCTGCGGTGCTAACACCTTGGGCAAGTTTTTTCACTATACATTGCTCCAGTTCACTAAATGACTAACTAAATGATAAATGAGTACCTGGCTATATACAGTGGTGGATATGTGTAAGAATAGCCTTCCCGCATTAATTGTAGCATATTGCTAGATGCTTCCCAGAGAAGTTGAGATGATGTCTGATTGAACAGGTCTGTCAGGGAAGTAAAGTGTAAAGCGCTTTGAGCGGTCCTGGGGACTGGATACTGCGCTATATAAGAACGTATCTTTACCTTTTTTTCTATCTGATGCTATTTTTAGCAATGACGTTGACGCTTTTGGGACAGCATGGGAGACCGTTAGGTTGTATGGTTCGCAAGGATGAGATGATAACGGAAGCGACGATGGTGGTAATAATGATAAAAACCACAGTCGTGATGATGGTGATTACGATGGTGATGACAATGCCGATTTTTGCAAAGAGGCAGATATAACTGAATCACAAGATATTATATTTGCATTCGCTGAACATTCGCCTTGTACATGGCACAGTAGGACTAACCCAAAATCGATAAACTATGATAACTGATAAAAACATAATCATAAACCAACAGAAGTATCACACACCAGCGATCAATTAACAATATAAATAAATCGAACATCATCAAATTTACAAAATAATAAATCGATCGCCCTCAAATTAACGCAAAAGGGGTTTTGTTGTTGCAGACCTGTGCTAATGTAAGGGTGTTAGTCGTCACGTGTCTACGGCGTGAGAAACATGAATGTAGGCGTAACACAACCGCCCGCACTTTACGGTTACGAAACCACCGAACAATAAAACAGATTTACGAATCGGGCCAATCGGTGCAGATAATTTTAAAAGCCACCGACAAAGAAAACCCGGCATGCCAATCCCACTGGCGTAATAAAATGGCAGAAAGTTTGCGGCTAGATTCGCAATTGCAAAAAACCGCGGTCGCACCCAACGAAAGGTAAACGAAGCGAACTGGTTTATGGGATAATTTAGTTTTAAACGCACATGCTCTAAAAGTAATATTGAATGGGTAGGTTGATTATATGATGCCATTTCTCCGTTGCGGCGCCGAGAATGTATTCCGTTTCCGTGACACTGAAGAAGGTCTTCGCTTACATCACTCAGAGAAGGTACTCTATTTCTGTGACGTCATATCCTTAATTTTTGATGCCGAGTTAAATGTTGCGTCGAACATGTGTTTAGCTTGTGCTGTACCGAATAGGTTTACCGGTTTTGGCAGTTGTAAATACGGAGTTTGTGTACTATATGTAGACTAACACACAGTAATACAAACTCCGTTTCTATAACGGACAGTAATACATTATGTTTATTAGTCAACTTTGGGGAGTGTTAAAATTGCTCGATGAAACTCAACATGTGAGAATAAGTGCACGATTAACGTCAACAACAAAGATTACTTGACGACGTTAGCAACTAAGAATTACAACATGACTCAAGTAAAGACAACGACAACACAAATTACATGTGTGAAGATTGGACGACGATCTTCAACAACAACAAATATTACATGACGAACGTTCACAGCAGAAAATTACCACATGAATCAAACACACAACAACGACGACGACGACGACGACGACGACGACGACGACGACGACGACGACGACGACGACGAGAACGACGAGGACGACGACGACGACGATGACGACAACAACAACAACAACAACAACAACGACAACAATTACGTGTATGAAGACATGCAGCACGACGAACTTCAAAAACAACAAAGATTACAAGACGAACGTTGACAGCAGATAATTACAATATGACTCACATATACACAACAACAACAACAACAACAACAACAACAACAACAACAACAACAACAACAACAACAATGACGTGTGCGAAGAGACTACGACGAACTTCACCAGCTGATGATGACAATGTTGAATATCCCAGGGATGACTTCATCTGCCAGGGATTAAGAGTGCGCTGGTCGCACCACGAAAGCCAGCAACCGATAATAACACATTTTAGAGACGGCATGAACAAGTTCACAATCTGTACTGACGAGTGTTTGAATTGCGTGATGACATTTCAGCGCGATTCTTTTTAACGCAAGTTAATGTTTGACCTGTGTAAGACTTTGCCGAACATTCAACTTGCTCTACACTGACTTGGTGTGTCTCAGTCATTTCCGTCAATCAATCATGTACCATTTTGATCGCGTTAAACGTCACGGTCTTTTCAATATATGATATATATACCTGTCGTTGGATTTTGTAGGGCGTGAACATCAATTTATAATACACGTAGCCTTCAGTAGCGGCGGTTTTGAATTGATGAGTTTATTTATATAAACTCCTGTTGCCAACATGAGTTATGTGCAAGAAGCCATGCTTTCGGACATCTGATCATCAATTCATTACCAGGTCTACAATAGCAGAGAGGTGAACAAATCACACTTTGTTGAGGCATTCTTGTGACATAACAGACTGGGCGTACTTTACGTGTTGCTAATAATGACATTAATGTTATATCCATGGTGTGGTGCACGCTTTATCCGTAAATGGTCCAAGAGGCACTCGATGTGATCGCTTAGCTATTTTGATAACATTGCTGTAGTTCCCGACATGTCCAACACGTAATTCATCACGTGTGTGATAGATATCGGGTCTGTAGATTCTATTGGAATCGTAATCGGTCGGTCTCAATTGTGACATGATAAGTGTTACTAAAGCATCCCGCATATTGGACAGTTGCGTAACTGTACAACACTTTTTCTTAATGCAGAAGAGACCAGTTGCAACGATTCCAGAACAAACGTGTTACGAGTAACTTGTAAATGAAGGGGAGAATCACTGTTGTTTTATAATCTGAAGTTATTATTAAAAATATATATATATATATATATATATATATATATATATATATATATATATATATATATATAAAACTCTTTATTTCACTTAAGATAAATAATAACAACAGAGAATATGACATAACGTTAATGTGCCTTAGATGTAACACACACTTGTTGGCCCATCCTTCACACGAACTCTTCCTTGTTTTCTTCTCATATAAACCTTTTCTCAAGCTTACTATTTCATAATAATGATTGTATAATCATGCACAGTTTCGTAACATATTATGCTGTGTAGACCGTTATCGGGTTGACAAATATCAACGGTTGTCATCTAGAAAAAACTGCGACTGACCCGTTTTTTTTGGGGTGCCAATTATCAATATAGAAACATTTGATTTGAAATGCTACTTACCCTGAGTGATGAAAAAGACCAATCCGCATATTAGACTTAGCGTGACAATTGTCACATCCCTCATGTTCTTGTCACAGATCTTACTAAACGAAAAACCACTGTTCTGTCGCACGATGTTTTGTCTCCGCGTGTCCTCACAATTCTGCCGTGTCTGTCGGCGCAGGTGCACTATATGAACGCCGTGCGATTGACGTCTTTGTCTACAGCCGGACAGTATCTGGGGGCGTGGCCGTCACGCGTGGCTGATTTGCAGAAATGAGTTCTTCGATTGGGCGGAGCTTTCACCTTGCGTACGCCGCTAACCTCGTGCGGGTTCGGGCCAGGATTCAGGGCACTGGACGGTGATTATAGATGACCAACGTCGAATATGATAAACTGACTGCCAATGACAAAGCATTCCAAACAATGGTCATTTGGGCGTTTGAGTGATGTCAGTGACATAGTGTCCAGTCGTTGTTCGGTGTCTCGGTAAACGTTTCGAGTTGATTTATAAATGACGTTTCAACCTGAAAACTGGACTAAGTTTTCGTGCAATGATTGAATAAAATATATCAATCACATTATGCAAATACAAAATTAACACACACGCACATACATACACCCGCCCACACATACACACACAACATATATATATATATATATATATATATATATATGTGTGTGTGTGTGTGTGTGTGTGTGTGTGTGTGTGTGTGTGTGTGTGTGTGTGTGTGTTGTGTGTGTGTGTGTGTGTGTGTGTGTGTTGTGTGTATGTGTGATGGGGATGTATTACAATACTAACATATATATATATATATATATATATATATATATATATATATATATATATATATATATATATATATATCAGCTAACCAAAAAAACCACGTAGTGGCCTTAAAAACTCGAATTGCTTCCCCTGAAACCTAGCAAAACACACTTTTAATCTCATCGCGAACCTCAAATATCTCCAGCCGTCTCGCCGAAATACAATTCCCTTCCGTAAACATTAATCCTATATCCAGCTCCCGTTCAAACGTACACCTCCAATAAAGCGGCTGTGTGGAGTTTGCAACCTACGGAAAATTCTCCGCCCGCCATTGTAGAAACGTCTCTGAACGTATCAAGTGAGGAAAAGTCCAAATAAATTTCCGGTCTTAACAACAAGACACCAAATCTAGCTCAACAAGAAGGCAGCCAAGTCAGTCTATTAATTTTAACTGTCAACTGGCGTGACAGTGGGGACATCGATTTTGAATCGTCGTACGAATTTAACACGCTGAGAGCCTTATTTTGGACAGCGTGGAACTAAATAGCTGTTGAATGCAACACGCACCCAGGACACTGTGGATATATTTAGACAAGTTGGTCTCTTCTCTCGCCATAAATCATTCTGTGGTTATAATTATTAGCCGGAAGTGAATCAGTAGTTTCTAACACCACAAAGAACACAAATAAACCTCGGCACTGTTGCAAGTACATCACATTTGGAATCTGGAATGTTTGCTAAAAATTTGACTATTTCGCTGTTGAAACTTTGAAACGTCAAACAATGTATTGGCATAATTTAATTATTGAACGCATTTGTACGCGCAGTTTACCAAATATTATATATAATGCACCGTAATGTGCTGTTTTTAATAACTACGGTAAGTAATTGTACTATCATACTGAACAAAGCGATGTGGTGAAATTAGTAATTATTCATTTTCAATTTTTTTATGAATGAAATATCACCAAAGGTACCCATATTTATAAATGTTTCACTATCACGTTCATCACAGATACGAATTTCCAATTATTGTCTCATTTGCACCATATTCATCACATATGTTACACATGATAACATGTCTCTGTAGTGCATTACATTTTAACCTACATTAACGTAAATTACAATTCGATGCTTCACAAGAGGTTACCATAAAACAAACTCGACAATACTTTCTGAGTAACTGTGCAATTTAATTGTGTGTAACAAATGAACTATAAAACAGTGTGTAACAAAACTGATGTATTAACTATTCTCATAATAAATTCATTCGTTTACAAATCTTTCACATATGTATGCCCTGTCTGCACTTTGACTGTTGTTTTCAAATACAATGCGTTGTGCTTATTTTACCATCATGCCTGTCATTTCGCAGAATGCACCAGACGAGGTATACCTTTAGTGGGTAGAATACAAACAAGTGCTTTGGCGGTGCATTGGCACCCAGAACACAAGTTCACTTCACTTTACTTTATTGTCCTTAAAAAGGATATGCATTTTACAACTCATGATCACATCTAAAATATATGGGATGGTCTCAACAAAATGCAAATGAATTTCCAGATATATACACTACAAGAACAATTCAACCGGGTGACATCAATATGACTCATTTAGATTTCAACATTCTAATGGCCACCGGCACAAAACTCCTGCTATAGCGACATGTTTTACATTTTATACAACGGTATCTCCTTTGAGACGGAAGTATATGGAAGAACGTAGAGAGCGGGTGACGTCATATCAACATGAGACCTTTCAACGGGCTATAGAATACTCTGACGATGGTCCCGGTTTAACAGCGCTCTGTGCGTCAACCCGTACTATTGTAAAAGTCTATTATGACCCACAAACAAAACCCACTCTAACATGGGAGCGCCTCTGTGCCATATTAACTGTTGTTGTATACTATATCAAGACTATAATAAGCTTAGTCAGGGTCATATAAACCATAAAGCAATTCAAATACATTTAATCGAAGGAACTTTTAACGGCGACCCGGGGAGCTAGTTAACTGAAGAGTTATTCATGTGAAGAGTTAAAAATAACGATGACGACTTCAGTTCCAAAACAGTTGACCGGAAACTAACGGATCCGGTGAAGAAAGTTCAAACGGTCATAGTCTAAAACGTAAAAGGCAGCGATAGTGTTCGAAACTTTATAAAATGTGTCTCAAATTGAATTCAAAACACTCAGCTCCGAATTTAGAAACCAACATTTTGTTAATGAAAACTGCATCGTTTTATCACACGAACATGCAATAGGCCGACAATAGCGATGGTTAAATATGGTGAATTGATCAGCATAAAATAGTGTAAGACCTTTTTGAGACATTGTAGGCTATTTTTGATGGTTTGAATGTCTGAATATATATATATATATATATATATATATATATATATATATATATATATATATATATATATATATATATACGTGGTTACGTCAGCAGGTTACGAGATAACCGATGGACACTGCGTATCACCACCTGGAAACCCTACGAAAGGAAAAGACCTAGAGGAAGACCGAGCGAGACTTTGGAGAGACGAACTAGACGACTACTGGAAGGGTACCATCTGGCAGAGGATAGCGCAAGATAGGCAGATGTGGAAGCAGCATGCTGAGGCCTTCGCCCAACCACGGGACACTATGGCTACACAATGATGATGATATAAGATGATGATATATATATATATATATATATATATATATATATATATATATATATATATGTATATATATATATATGTATATATATATATGTATATATATATATATATATATATATATATATATATATATATATATATATATATATATATATATATATATATATATATATATACTTATATATGTATATGTATGTATGCATGTATATAAGTATACACCAGGTATATAATTATTTAAAATCTATGTATGACTTGCTATAGTTTAGTGCATATTATATATATCTTCAGTTAGTTATTGACTACAAAACATTTGACATGTCTTGAAATATATTTACAGCACCTACAATTGTCACAGCTTTACTTGTATCAATTGAAGGGGGAAAATAACCATTGTTTTGGCCCGAAGTGACTTCCAGGATAATAGCCAATGTTCAGTAAGCCGATTCCATTGAATGTTGAGATTTATTCGAACCAATTTGTCTTGTCTGAACATTATCTATCATGATGTAAACGGGTTTGACTTGGTTCCGTTAACCGAGCGTGAAATGACCAGTACACGATTTACATTGGTCAACATTGACCAGTCCAGAGATGTATGTGTCGTTAAAGAAACGATTGACAAAGCGCTGTGGTGGTTTTATTTGAACAAGCGCCTGGCAATTGCCTATTGAATTTGTTTAGACTGTTTATATAGTGTGACATTTGTATTGACGATCGCCATCTTTATAAATGGCGGACGCGAAAACCAGGGAGGCCAAATCTATTATATTTGACATCCTTGTCCCCTAAATCATGTATCTGCACGCCAGAGTTATTGTTCTATATGACGCATTTACTAAAATATGGGACATTGGATTTGACAACTATTTATGAAATTCCTAGTTTATATATTATATATATATATATATATATATATATATATATATATATATATATATATATATATATATATATATATAATATTCAAATCAACATTCAAACTTGCTTAACTACCGGTTGTTTAGATCTTATTAGGCAGGTGCTGAACTAATAGTTTTTTCTCCTAAATACTTGTGTGCAGAAACGCAATGAATTACAATTAATGACGTTAACTTCTACATTAATTCATCTGCGTGATGAATGCCAGTGTGCTATATGTCGTATTGAAAAACCAGTCGTGTAGATATGAGCCTTCTTATGTAAAATGCTTAGCAGAAATCAGCACTTTGTATTGATTTACGCGTTTTCAGACTTGGGTTTCAACTGACATCTAGGTTAGTTGTACGTCGGCGCCTCAAGACACGTTCATACATCTTTACCTCGGCAATCGAAACGTCCAGAACGCTGATGGTAATAAACTTAAGTTTGCAACCAGACTGTGTCACATTTGGACAACGGTAACTAGCGATGGACAATGGTGGGCCGTGATTGACCGCTGAAGTGAAGTGACCAGTCGGACATAAACAACATATCGCGTACCGACGTCAGTTCAGATGGTCGCAGTGTTGATGGCGCAGTTAGACTCTACCGGGTGATTCCTGGAACGCTCAATAACACAAGCAATACATGTACATGTATTTACGGGTCGAAGTGGATGTAAATAACTTGTGACAAGAACTCTTACACAGAGACGTGTGTAGGTATGTGTACGTGCACAAACATTGAACGTGCAGGGGCGCAAACTTCTATATCCCCATCTGTCAATCCGTTCACCCGTCCGTCCATCATGGATCCCTGCCGCCCAGCCCGCCCGCCCGCCCGCCCGCCCGCACCCCCGCACGCACGCCCGTTAACCGGGGAGTACACGTTTGTCGTCATTGCCGTCGCAGTCGCAGTCGCCGTCACCACCACCATCACCTTCACTATTACAACTACCATCATTACCATCACCACCACCTTCACTACCACAACCACCGCCACTACAACCACATTCACCATCCACCATCCATCATCTCCACCACCACCATCACCACCACCATCACCACCACCACCATCACCACCACCATCCCCCACCACCACCACCACCATCACCACCATCACCACCACCATCACCACCACCACCACCATCACCACCATCCTCCTCCTCCACCACCACCACCACCACCACAACCACCACCACCACCACCACCACTACTACCACCACCACCACCACCACCACCAACATCACCACCACCACCATCACCACCATCCTCCTCCACCATCCTCCTCCTCCACCACCACCACCACCACCACCACCACCACCACCACCACCATCATCATCACCACCTCCACCACAAATACCAGTCAGTGTCGTGCACCACCATTCGCACTGTTCTGTTTTGTGTAGACACTTTGCCAGGACACGCTTGATTTATTCCAACGGATGTCAAATAAACGTATCGGTGGTGACCCTGTCCTTGTGTACTGCCGAAGTCTGCTTCACCAACGACCACCAGCTCCAGCGAAAACACCCCAAAAGAAACGCTCATTTTTTATGGCTGCAGGACATTGCCCCGAAACGAGATTTACTGTTCGTTGCAGGGTCCCTTCGTTTATGCCTATGATATAAACAAGTTTTGATTTCTGTATACCCGTTTGACCCTAACTGCCATCGAGTTGTATAAATCTCCATTTCGAAATCTAACGAGAGGAGTAAAGAAGAGGTTATGGCGCAGTAACGTGGACTTATTAGTGGCATAAACATGCACGAAAACAGGCCGAATACATTAGTTTCAATACGCGAAAGACACTAGGTGCTAAATGTCGACCTACCGTAAAGTATCACCCAGTAAGTTTGCTATATTCTTTCGGGGCATACGAAAACGCATTCCTGCGTTAAAGCGCAAAGGGAAACGGAAATGTTAGTGTTGTTTATGTAACAACTCAACATTTTACGCGATAATTATATGTAAATCAAAAATGCGCGTGGGCCGAACTTAATTGCACCCGAAGCCTATAGCTATGAAGGGACAAATATGTAGCTGTAATGCGTAGGTCTAAAATATAAAGGTCACTGGTCTAGCAATCATTTTAAACACATCATTTATATACCAAAGATTACATCTTCTTACGGCTTATAATAAAACAGTTGACATTTATTTTTTAAATGAAAAATTTTGTGCAAAATTGTGTTTATAAATAAAATGCATTTTAAAAGGACTATGGCGTTTTAAGTGTCACTGTTAAAACACGTAGTTTCCGGTTCCGGTGTTCACAATACGGAGTTGCTAATCGACTAACTAAATATGCCACTTTGCAGCTTGGTGTTTGGGAATTATAATATCAAAGGTGTATGTATATGTCTAAGCCCGTCCCCGCGATACGTTCATAGGATACACATAATGTATCACCTATTTTATGGATGTCCTTCTTTCATACATTGACCGCAGTTCCAACTGCAATTGGTGTGTCAAACGTATAACTTAACGTATTTTATGTCGCCATGACAGCAGTCAGAACTTCAGACATGTTTGATTAACCAGTGGACCCCATAACTAATGACTAATCGACTTCTGCAACCACTCTTTGTATGCGCAGACTAAATCGTGTAGGTCTGACATTGCAACATGCTTTTATCGCCTGTTAATTGAGTCATCATTGATGTCAATGGGTCGAGTGGTCACTATATAGATGTGGCCACTTGGCAGAAACTTCACATTAAAGCAGTAAGTAAATAGATAAGAAATAAATGTGCACATAAGTTATGAAAGACAAAATACAAACAGCGTAATTCATAAGACAAACTAAGTTTATTATATAACAACTTTATAGTTGGATTGTACATGCATATTCACAATAAAATAAAATAAATCCCACACAATTATTATCTTATTATCATACAACGATAACACATTTTATTGATATAATCATTGGAAACAGTTTATGCAATAAAACAAAAGTATAAATATTAAACTGTAAATTTAAAACAAATATTCTAAAATATATTAACAGTGTAGTAAAATTAAACTGTCCATTGAAATGCTTGTCCATTATTAGCCGTTCTCATAAAGTTCTAAAACCACGGATTTAAAGACTTTTGCGAGTTGTGTTAACATCTTAAACCGAAATTCCGTCGTCAAGTATAGTAACATGACAATCAGCCGTGTACATTTAAAGTTAGATACAGACAAAACTTGCCAACACGAATTAATAAATATCACAACAACCTTGACCTTCGCAAAGTCATAAATGCACAGCAAAGGTCAACGGGTCACGACGCGCTAGTGGCATGTAAAAAATTCATACTCAAGCACTAATTTATTTGGTTATGGACAACTCGATGTTTTCATGAAAGTGGACTCCAAAGGTATAGCAGTGATAGTGAATTTAGTATATATATATATATATATATATATATATATATATATATATATATATATATATATATATATATATATATATCTTTGTTTACTTTAAGGTGTAGTATGAAGTACTCTAGAAATGTGCTTTTTATGTACTTTGTTATGGGCCGGATGAGGGTTCAATTGTCAGTGAAATGCAATTTTTTATTTTCGATCTAGGTGAGAAGAACATTTGAATTTTGTTGTACAAAATTGGGGTTAAGAATGTTATTGACATGGTCCCCAGAAATGTTACAACCAGGTCAACCTACATTAATTACCATCGCCAGTAATCAAGGCACTATGGCCAGCACTAAGTCACCAACACGGTAAATACATCACAGGCAACGACAACAACGATGTCAACAACATTATCCACAAGAACGACAAGAAGGCCATAAACAACATCCATAACAACATCAGCAATAGCAGCAATACACAACATTTCTAAGTACGGCAACTAAAATAAACACAACATCACTGTTATAATCACCAGCACCAGCAGCAGTAGTAGCAGCAGCAGCAGCAGCAACAGCAGCAGCAGCAACAGCAACAACAGCAGCAACAGCAGCAGCAGCAACAACAAAAACAATAATAACACGAACACGTACACAAATTCACCATTTGGACAAATCAACACCTTTATAATAAATATTCATCATAATCATTGTCATCATCGTCATCGTCACCTTCGGCGTCGTTGACGACATCATCAATATGATCATAGGCAATAACAAAATACGGTCAATGTCAACAACCACCCATGCACGCACGCGCACGCGCACGCGCACGCGCACCCGCACCCGCACCCGCACCCGCACCCGCACCCGCACACGCACACGCACACGCACACGCACACGCACGCACGCACGCACGCACCACGCACACGCACGCACACGCACACGCACACGCACACGCACACGCACACGCACACGCACACGCACACGCACACGCACACGCACACGCACACGCACACGCACACACGCGCGCGCACGCACGCACGCACGCACGCACGCACACACACACACACACACACACACACGATAACCAATCATCCCGCAGAAGCACAATCCTACCTCAAACAGCATTACCACCATCACCACCACACCGACACCCAATCAAACCCATCTCTTTACTTGTGTCTTGCGTGAATACCGCTCTGTCGCCTGATAGCTGATATACTGACCATAATATATACGCAACCAATACGTCACCTTTCTGAATGTCATTCGCCTGAATCAAACTGTTTTTAGTAAAGAGCGGCTCGTCCGTAAATTGATCCATTTCTCACCGACTGACAGTCGCATTGATGGTGAATAGAATCACGGGACGCACACAACCTCAGCTGCGCAATTTACAATCATCTGAAGCAAATCTTTCTTCCAGAGAGCTCTGTGTGTATTTGATGAAGGTCGTCAATAAATCGCCACTTTTTCAGACATACTTCCAGCGGCACGCAAGAACGTTAGATGGACTACACAAGTACTTGTCTCCGTAATAGGTTAAGTGCGCCCTCGGGAACGAACGCACGCAGATGCACACGCACACACACACGCACACACACATACACACACACACACACACACACACACGCACGCACACGCACGCACGCACGCACGCACGCACACACACACACACACACACACACATTACACGCACAAAAACCACAAACAGACACATACACACATATAGATGTCTGCAAACACCCACAGGATTACACACACACGCACGCGCACGCGCACGCGCACGCGCACGCGCACGCGAACGCGAACGCGAACGCGAACGCGAACGCGAACGCGAACGCGAACGCGAACGCGAACGCGAACGCGAACGCGAACGCGCACACGCACACGCACACGCAAATACGCACATATAATGTATGTGCGTGCACGCATGTATGAATGGGTTTGAATGAGAGAGTATTAAAGTGTTTATGTGCGCGTAGGGGTGTGTGGCGTTTTTTTTTTAACAGTGTAGTGTTTCTACATATACTTTACACGGTCTACCACAATCGGCCTCACTAGCGACTTTATTGCATTGTTATTTTCATAGCTGTCCCACGGCTAACAAACGTCATTCGTAGGCGGCGAAAAAACTATAAAAACACTGTTTATGATTGTATTTGCTCATATGTAACAGCTAAATGAGGTTTCTGAACATAGCTCTGTTTAGTCCTCCTTAATGCTAAAAGCCATTTGTCTATTCGTGGCAATCATAGAGTACTTCTATTACCTGTTGACAGATTGGCTCCTTTACGTTGGTAGAATGGCTGATTTCTTGCGTAAACATATATATTTAGTCCAGGCTGTAAATTAAAATCAATTTTATGTTGCGTAAAGTTTGACGACAAATGAATGGTTCAAATATATATGCCTTGAAACATGATTATATGTCCCTCCTAAACAAAGAAGTTTGGAATTTTTATTTAAGTAATTTATAGTCGACTTTTTCGGATTGCCTCAATGTGTTGTTTACCGAGTTTCAGATGGAGAGTTAAACGCATTTTTTTCTGGATTGCCTCAGCCTCCGGTATAAGCCACTTTCCGACAGAACTTAACTATATGGACCTTCTCCTTAACGAGTAAATGATATAATAATTAAATAAATCTTACGGATATGATACAGTAAACTTAGTTTAATGGTTATACAAATTAGTGCATATAGGTACAACGTGAAACTTGCCTTAGCGAACACCTGTTCATATCTAACAGCTGACTGTAATAGTAAATATAGTTTAATGGTTTGATAATTTGTTTATGTTGCTTATTCCTTTAGTCAACGAACTATATTCTTGATGGCGTAAACATGTAGAGACACCAGGAGATTGAGAGGAGATCAGATAGATGTGTTTAAAATATTGAGTGGGTATGAAAATATTGACAGAAATAGTTTTTCTCGATTAAGACAGGGAGAAGGACTAGAGGACACGGAGTTACATTAGCAGAGAACAGTGTAGACTAGATATTAGAAAATTCTCATATTCAAAAAGAATAGTAAAGGAATGCAACAGATTATCAGGTGATTGTGTAGGTGCAAATAGTGTTAATATGTTTAAAAATAAAATCGATATATACCCCTAAGAAGGGCGGGGTACACTTAGATAGATAGGTTGCACTCTCGATAGGCCAAAGGGCTTCCTTGTCCACCTGCCATCTACAATTGATTATCTGGGAGGCAATCCTGTTAAATGTTGTTAAATCTTAATGATTTACCCCAGAACCGCGCAAACCACATCCATGTATCACACGTGGACCGAGTTCAACAACACACGATTGTTTGTCCTGGTTGGAATGCTTTCTCCGCGGAAGACACCGTCACCTTGAAGAAAGTCCGCCAGATCTATACAGGAGCAATTGAGACATGACTCACAGAAGAAACAGATCTTACGCAGCGAATGCATAAGTCATTCCGGTGGTATGCGTAAGTATTGAGGCAATGAGGCGCGTCATACATAGCAATGGCGACTTTATAAAGAACGTCCGTTGCTCGTAAAAGACGCAATTGCACAAATGGTGACATAAATTGACCGACGCCTGATCTACGTTGAACGTCTCAGCGGGACGTTCCAAAATAAACAACTTGGTATGATAAATATTATTTCGCATTGTAGCCCAGCGTGCAATGTAAAAATGGTGATCATGACACCACGTAGTGTTTATGCGTGAAATAGTCATAATCGTTGCGAAGTTTAATATTTTTAAATCAGGCACATTTAAGGAGATATGTATGAAAGTCAGTATGTTCAGTATATCGCAAAGTGTTATTGTTATATATTACGAAATTTCGTCTGTATATAAGCAAACCGACAAAGTATTGCAAGATCTCATTCCGTGATATATTTACACATTAGTGCATTTAGATATAACGTGAAACTTGCCTTAGCGAACACCTGTGTATATCTAAAAGCTGACTGCAATAGACACCTTTGAAAATATCAAAGGAATATGTTACGCTGTCCGTTACGCATAGTGGTCATTTTTAACTTAAAGTGGCCATATCGGATATATTGCAAAATGGCATGTAGCATGTAGTGATACCATGGTTTAATTGAGGATTGTAGAATGTAACAGGCACTGATTTTGGGGAAAATGTGAGCGTAGACTCAGTCCGCCTGACGAGTGACCAGTATGTCAGCTGTCGTAGTCGGCAGATTAATTACTGATGTGTACAGGTGGACATAGGTTTGATCTCCAAGTTGGACAGGACTGTGCGATGTATCATATGAAAGAAATATATATCACTATATTATATATATATATAGTATATATATCATATATGATATATATATATATATATATATATATATATATATATATTTCCTACATACCTTTATAATTATATATATATATATATATATATATATATATATATATAAATATAATTATAAAGTATAGGAAATATATATATATATATATATATATATATATATATATATATATATATATATATATGAAGGTATAGTAGGATATATATATTTCTTTCATATGATACATCATCGCACAGTCCTGTCCAACTTGGAGAGTTACATAAAAGGCACATTAGAGAGTCCGCCAATATGTATCACATAATGTTCAAAATCCTCAACTCCACAACCGGCAAAATCGTCACTAAGTGTGTGCTGTGTTGCAATCTGAATATCAACTCCACCCCGTCACCGTCCTCCAGATTAACCATACTTCTTAGATAATTTTGAAACAAAATATTTAATCGTAAAGTAATATTTTATGGGCATATTAAAAGATGGTTCTAGGACATTAGTTTCACCACGTTATATGTGTTTATTGTGTAGTCTAACTGCCTTTCTCTCAAGAGAAAATATGTCATTTCTCTTAAAATATAATATTTGACACTTCTCCTCTCCTAATTGTATATTGTAAAAAATACACATTTATTTTGTTATATATTAACATGGCTTAGTTATATTACTGGTATTGAAACACGTCTAGTTAATTTATACAGGACACTAAAACAAATCGGTTTAAGGTGACATATTTGAGCGAATATTAGCATGATCCATTCAAATTTAGAAAACTGGTTGATTTAGTAATCTGAAAAAAAGATACTGCTCAAATACGTTAGATAATCCTGATATTACTAACTAGTAGTACGTAAGTCAGATACGTCAGACAATTTTGATATACGGCACTAAATAGTTAGTGCATGCTTCGTTTGAAAACATACTTCATTTTTGAAAAACGTCACTAGCCATAAATGTGCACATGCAAATATTCACTGATGTTAAATGGAAGCCAGGGTAGTATTATTAAAAACGACAAATATTGCCACAACTTGTCTTCTTTTAATATGTGAATCTCTATGGTTTGGCAAGAGGCGTAAGTGTATAAAATCGTCTGATTATTGTCAAGGTTAAATTGAAAGCTCGTTTCAGTGCACAGTGGACACCACCATATCATATGATCATAACCTCATCGATAGATTCGTCAAATAATGGTTGCTATATTTGTCTATCCGGTAGGTATACGTATGAAAGGCCAGACGGTTTGTCGTGACAGATTGTTTTCTAATGTGTGCAACGTCAAACGTGATGTGTTTGCATGTCCGAAAATGTTACAGTTCATGGACAGTCATTTTCCAATTTTGGACGCAGCTTCTGTAGCCTTTGTTAAACTTTCACTGACATATCTATTATGGTTGCAGAGATGCGACCCTGGGATTGGTTTGCTCGAACACTTCAAAGGACGCTAGGGTGGGGTAATTTCATTCATATACTGTCCACTCTTCTGCTTTGTGTGTGTGACTTGACGTCTTTCTTCTCCAAAACAGCTGTCGTTGCTCTGTCTTCTATGGTCTCAAATTAGGTTTGACCTTCAGGTTAGTCTGGGCCGCGGAGTGTCCATTAGCCAGTCGTGTCAGTGCACCTGCAGCTTTGTGAATTCTGACGAGGGACGACAGAGATATGTGCGGCTCTAACGGAACCCAGATACATCTACTCATCTACGAAGTTGATGGTTTTTCCGATGATTGTGATGGTGTGTGCACATCGGTGCATATCAGGCTGATATGAGGCAGATATTGCTGGCTATGGAGCAGAGTTCCTTGAATAACCGTGAATGAGAGGCAGATATTGCTAGCTACGGAGCAGAGTTCCTTGAGTAACCGAGAATGTGAGGCAGATATTGCTAGCTACGGAGCAGAATTCCTTGAGTAACCGTGAATGAGAGGCATATATTGCTAGCTACGGAGCAGAGTTCCTTGAGTAACCGTGAATGTGAGGCAGATATTGCTAGCTATGGAGCAGAGTTCCTTGAGTTACCGTGAATGTGAGGCAGATATTGCTAGCTACGGAGCAGAGTTCCTTGAGTAACCGTGAATGAGAGGCAGATATTGCTAGCTTTGGAGCAGAGTTCCTTGAGTAACCGTGAATGTGAGGCAGATATTGCTAGCTGTGGAGCAGAGTTCCTTGAGTAACCGTGAATGTGAGGCAGATATTGCTAGCTATGGAGCAGAGTTCCTTGAGTAACCGTGAATGTGAGGCAGATATTGCTAGCTATGGAGCAGAGTTCCTTGAGTAACCGTGAATGTGAGGCAGATATTGCTAGCTACGGAGCAGAGTTCCTTGAGTAACCGTGAATGTGAGACAGATATTGCTAGCTATGGAGCAGAGTTCCTTGAGTAACCGTGAATGTGAGGCAGATATTGCTAGCTACGGAGCAGAGTTCCTTGAGTAACCGTGAATGTGAGGCAGATATTGCTAGCTGTGGAGCAGAGTTCCTTGAGTAACCGTGAATGTGAGGCAGATATTGCTAGCTATGGAGCAGATTCATTGAGTAACCGTGAATGTGAGGCAGATATTGCTTGCTTTGGAGCACAGTTCCTTGAGTAATCGTGAATGTGAGGCAGATATTGCTAGCTATGATGCACAGTGCCTTGAGGAACCGTGAATGTGAGGCAGATATTGCTAGCTATGGAGCACAGTTCCTTGAGTAACCGTGAATTTGAGGCAGATATTGCTCGCCGCGGAGCAGAGTTCCTTGAGTATATATATAGTTCTTATACAGTGCACCATCCAATCCTTAAGATTGCTCAAATTGTTTACACTATACTACCTGACAGACCTTTCAGTCGAACACCGTCTCGGCTTCTCTGGCCACGTTGTAATTGATGCGCGATTATTCATACACATACATATGCCACTGTGTATTGCCAGGTAGTCATTCATACAGCTGAGTAAAGCAATGGTCATGGAAAAACCTTGTCCAAGGGTTGACACAGCTGCACAGGACTCAAACCCGGGTTCTTAGAAGCTCCAGTCACGACACCACTGCGTTATAACGTGTGTGTACAACAAGCGAGAGTCTCTCTCTCTCTCTCTCTCTCTTCTCTCTGTCTGTCTGTCTGTCTGTCTGTCTGTCTGTCTGTCTGTCTGTCTGTCTGTCTTTTCTTCTTCTCTCTCTCTCTCTCTTTCTCTTGTCTCTTCTGTCTCTGTCTGCTCTCTTCTCTGTCTCCCTGTCTCTTTCTCTCTCTCTCTCTCTCTTCTCGCTCTGCTCTCTCTCTCTCTCTCTCTCTCTCTCTTCTCTCTCTCTCTCTCTCTCTCTCTTCTCTCTCTCTCTCTCTCTCTCTCTCTGTGTGTGTGTGTGTGTGTGTGTGTGTGTGTGTGTGTGTGTGTGTGTGTGTGTGTGTGTGTGTGTGTGTGTATGTGTGGATGCGTGTGTATAAAGGATAAGTGATTGCAAATTGTAACCTGCTATATATTCTAATTGTGTGTAATTTTGCTACATTTAATATCTTATGTACATTGCGTAATCAACAGATCGTTATTTCAATACTACACAAGTTTCGGTGACTACGAAGAATTCATGACGTCACAGTGAAACATATTGTTTAATTAACACTTTTGTAAAACGATCACATTGGGTAAAACGTTGTTTAATATAGTCAACCCAATTCAGTTGCCAACCGTATGTGACTATACCGTCAATCTTTGACTACAACATGACAACTGTGCCTAAATTCATACGTTTAAGATCACGTTCGATTCTCGCTTGACCATACTCATTCGTTCCCGAAATGAAAGCAATGACACTGCCAATGGAAACTAGTCCGTGAATCACATATGTGTGTCGTATCGTGTGCAAATATTCCCACGACGTACAAACTATTCTATGCATGTAAACAAACGATTCACATTTGGTGCTATGCAGACATGACAACGATCATTTGTAAGACAAACTATTGCATGTTTACATTCGATTGAAGAATAGCTGCCTGCAAATGTGTTGTTCTAACTCCGCATCGTACGTTTTACACACACACGATCGTAAAAAGAATAATTACGAACACTGTGGCATAAATAAAGTTACGTAACAAAACAAATGGAAACCATCGCCTTCCTTTTTTTGTTTCTTAGCTCGCATAATTCATACACCAAGCTCGCTTTGTCTGTACGAAAACAAATATCTGAAGAATAATCACAGTAGCTATCGCGTCAGCCGTGGTCACTATGGTTACTGGCGAGTACAACGTTATTATGACGTCACACAATATTATGACGTCACACGATATTATGACGTCACACGCCAGCTGCGCGAATACGACTCACGGAAGTGTGTTCTATAAAGGTAATTGTAGTAATCAGCAGTAGGTGATTCTAAGATCGTACTCGCCAGGCGGCGGCACCAGCGTTACAACGGTCATGTGACGTCGCCATGTTACGGCGTGTCATTGCCGTCGTCGGGAACTTTTGTTGAGAAGTACTCGTCGTCAGCCGTATAGTGATATCTGCTTCCGGACGGTATCCGGAACATTCGCACGGAGTCGGACTTCTCACCCGTCAGATCCATCCAGCTCATCACGATGATAACCTGTGGAGGCGTTAGCGCACCACGATAATAACAATAATAACAATAACACTAACAGCAATGTTATTAATAATAATGGTAAGGATAATGCAATAATGATGATCATGAGATCACTAGTGACAATAGTGATAGTAATGATAACAATAATAATAACGATAATAACGATAATAACGACAATAACGACAATAACGACAATAACGATAATAACGACAATAACGATAATAACGATAATAACGACAATAACGATAATAACGACAATAACGATAATAACGATAATAACGACAACAACGATAATAACGACAATAACGACAATAACGATAATAACGATAATAACGACAATAACGACAATAACGACAATAACGACAATAACGACAATAACGATAACAGTGATAATAATGATAACGAAAGCCAGCACAACAGTATGACTAATCATTATAATGATAATAACAGTAATAGTAATAGTAATAGTAATAGTAATAGTAATAGTAATAGTAATAGTAATAGTAATAGTAATAGTAATAGTAATAGTAATAGTAATAGTAATAGTAATAGTAAAAACAATAATAAAATAATAATAATAATAATAATAATAATAATAATAATAATAATAATAATAATAATAATACTAATAATAATAGTAACAAAATCTGCAACAATAATAACAACAAAATAAATAGCAATAACAACAACAATACAACAATAGACATATTGTAAATAGCAACAACATTAACAACGATAAGAATAAGAATAATAAGTAGAGACTCCATCACGTATGAATTCAGGATCAAATGCATCAGTTTAGGTGCAACGAGATGGGTGAGGAAATTAAGCGCAATGCGATCAGTGATGCAATGGAATGATGCGCGATGCAATGGAATGATGCACGATGCAATGGAATGATGCGTGATGCAACGGAATAATGCGTAATGCAATGGAATGATGCGTGATGCAATGGAGTGATGCGTGATGCAATGGAGTGATGCGCGATGCAACGGAATGATGCGTGATGCAATGGAATGGTGCGTGATGCAATGGAATGATGCGCGATACAATGGAATGAAGCCTGATGCAGTGGAATGAGAAGCGATGCAATGAAATAATAGGCTATGCAAATGCAATGGACAATGCGCGATGCGATGGAGTGATGCGCGAAACGATGGAATGATGGGCGATGCGATGCAATGGAATGATGCGCGTTGCAATGGAATAATGGGCGATGCAATGGCGTGATACGCGAAACGATGGAATGATGCGGTAAGTGGTAGAATGATGCACTATGTGATGGAGTGATGCGCGATGCCATGAATCAAATTCCCAAGCGATGGTGCGACACGGACATTTCTGCTTATGCGTGATGAATGTAAAATCATCGATGTGTAGCCAAACGCTAAATATTTATAGTATAAATACCACACGCTGTTCCATAACTTCCATGTGGTGATTAGTGTGAAACAGTTGCTTAAAATTTCATTCGATAAATAAAAATATTATGTGATTTGCGTCAGCTGTCAACGGTAGACTCAAAATAACTGCTGAAAAGTTATATAACACCCTTTTGTTAACAGTGGCAATATATATATATATATATATATATATATATATATATATATATATATATATATATATATATATATATATAAAATTTAAATGATAAATCAATAAACATTTCAAGTGTGATTTTCATTATAAAAAAACAATATTTCAATATTTTTACCAATCTCTTTGATTTGATGTTATTAATATATTTGAATATCACGCATATGTTTGCGACGATACTCTGATGAAACACAAAAGCCAAGTATGGATATGTCGTCGCGTTTTGTTCTCCCACCCTTATCACACACACGCACGCACGCACGCTACGTACGCACGCAGCACACACACCACGCACGCACGCACGCACGAACGCACGCATATATATATATATATATATATATATATATATATATATATATATATATATATATATATATATATATATATATATAGTATATATGTTATTCAAGGAACTCTGCTCCATAGCTAGCAATATCTGCTTCACATTCACGGTTATTATTTAACGTCGGGAAAAATATAAACGTCACAGCGCAGTGCGATAGAGTTGCGGACGGTCTTACCGCTGAGCCAGCTCGAATGATGCCTCGATCCCAAGCGAAGTCTATGCAGAAGCTAATTCGCTCGTCCATCTCGTCCGACCATGTCGTCTTCTGAGGGGCATCGTAGATGACCGGTAGGATGCCACGGTAGAGGCGCGTGTATCTCGCTGCCTGGACATCCCTCATTATGGCCAATATAGGACAGCGGGGCCGGTAGGCCGCCATCTTCGCTGCCCAGTTCTCCGTCAGGTTTGTTACTGTGGACGTATTACGTTATTGTGGACGTATTACGTTACGGTGGACGTATGACGTGCATTACGTTGAAATGAGATATTCCGACTACAGTTGAATTGAGACCGTAGGTGTGTGTGTGTGGTTGTGTGTGTGTGTGTGTGTGTGTGTGTGTGTGTGTGTGTGTGTGTGTGTGTGTGTGTGTGTGTGTGTGTGTGTGTGTGTGTGTGTGTGTGTGTGTGTGTGTGTGTGTGTGTGTGTGTGTGTGTGTGTGTGTGTGTGTGTGTGTGTGTGTGTGTGTGTGTGTGTGTGTGTGTGTGTGTGTGTGTGTGTGTGTGTGTGTGTGTGTGTGTGTGTGTGTGTGTGTGTGTGTGTGTGTGTGTGTCTTTTTCTCTTTCTCTCTCTTTCTCTCTCTTCTCTCTCTCTCTCTCTCTCTCTCTCTCTCTCTCTCTCTCTCTCTCTCTCTCTCTCTCTCTTTCGCCTAATAGCATGATGATCTGGCCTGTAAGAAAACCTGTTACAAAATAAAATGATTATGACAACGACGTGAGTTTTTGACAATGTTGACACAATATTGACACTGATAGTGGTTAAAGGAAATGGCGATGGAGCGGCAGGGCGCCGGACGTCGCCTGAATGTTCGACTTAAACGATGACGGACTCCATAACTCTAGCTTAGATGCAGAAATTGCTGTTCGGCGATAACTTAAATAAGCAGTATGTCAGTCTATTTGACCGTCTCTTTCACCTGTCAGTGTTTCCATTTCGTTCGTCTCATATTGCCTGTGTATTGCGGGAGATGTGGGCACTTCTATCTTGTTTCCACGCTAGTGGTCGTCAGAAATCCAATTCGGGGGCAAATATGTCACCTATCGTGTACTCATTGCGTGTTGGGTTCTCTATGCCCCTGCGCTCCTTCCCCCACCTCTCTCTCCCTATCTTATCCCCTAGATCTTCCCTCCAGCATCTGTTGTCGCGCGTGAGTGTAGCATGTGTTACCCAGGCTCCGTTACCTGTTAACCCCTCATGGTTTACAGGCTCCGTGAGGTGGCAGCACTTGTTAACCCCTCACATACGCCTGGGAATGTAATGCTCTGCCAATGTTGCCACCGGGGGGGGGGGCGTACTCCAGAAATGGGCAGAATCGTTTACTAGTGCAACTATGAAAATTTACT
>JAODUO010000855.1:77500-90000 GCA_025642075.2 Ridgeia piscesae | reverse complement strand
ATCGACTCTGTAAAGCTGAAATGTTCGGAGTCGAACTATACAAGTTTTAGCAATTGACTTCGCCAGTCGCTACTGCGCCAGCCGTGGGAACAGCGCAAATTCCAACCCCAATTTAAAGCCTGCCCCAAAATGAAGACGGATATACGACTGGTAAAAATAAATATTGCATATAACACGAGAAGCATGTGGCTGAAATCGCGATTTCATTGGCAGACGTAAAAAGAGGATTTGTGAAAAGAATATGCCAGGGATAGAGAAGAGCTGGCACTGAAGTAATCAGCCAGTGATCCGTGGCGTGCCATGATGTATATATGTCCAATTGAACGTTATTTCCACTTAGCTTGGAAACTTCCAATAATCTAGTCGGTCTAGTCTGAGGACCCCTCACCTTATGCATTGGAATATCGGCTCCTAGACTACGCCGCGCCACCATGATCCCGTCCGACTCCCTGAGAATCTCGTCGAAGTTCCGCAACGCTTCGTGGTTCTCGATCTTTGCCACGATTCTGATCCTCTGCCCCTTCTCCCCGAGTATCTTGAATACGAAAAGGATATTTAAAACAACTTTTTGATGTGTTTTGTATAGTGCCAGATTCGTGGAGTGTTACACGGTAAGCGTCACTTCACTCCGTTATGTCGGTATTGGAAACACACGTACTACGGCAATTGTATAAGTCACTGCGGACAGTTTCACCTTGACTGATGTTGTAACGCATTCTAAATGTGTCCAGGTTGATTTGCTGGTGTCTACGTTTATTTAGTGTAACAGTATAGTGCAAAATTATGTTATATTATTTTATATGACAATCTTCTGATATTTTACTATGGTGCGTATTTATGTCAATATGTCATGTTGTGTCAACGTTTTAGTTATTAGCGTCATGTCACAACAACATTTACTACACTAGCCTTCGGAATCGTGTAAAATAAATGTATCCTGGCGCATAATATCAACAGCATGAAAAGGTGTACAATTGCATAAAAGGGTAGATAACTCCATTTAAATACTATTAGCAACTATAATTAAATACATTCAACAGGAAATATGGTGGAAAACTACTAACTAAGATGCTATCTAAATAAATTGTAATAAATAATAAATACTTAAAACAATCATAAATGAACAAACAATCACATATATTCGTAAATATGCATATAATCTTAATTAATTAACTAGTGTTTTAGTAGCATTTACTTTATGTGAATGTATGATTGTAGCTACGTAAAAAAACTTGGTTGCCTCTGTGTACGAGCGCCGCCATTTTACAAAATGGGGGAGACTTGATTTAGCCTCCGTGAGGTGGCAGCACTTTTCAACCTGTTTCTCGGCGTAGTTATGTAGCCGATCGCCAGTCGGTTAAGCGACTCTAAGAGTAATTCAGCTGTACAATTAATTTAACTAGCTCTGGTTGTGTCGCATGTTGCCTACTTTGCGTATGGTTCGCACGCACTCCGCAGTGCGGACGTAAGACGCGAAGATGACGTCAACGCCGTGCTCCACGCCAAACTCTATGTCGGCCTGGTCCTTCTCCGTCATGAGAGGGAGGTCGATGGGCACTCCGGGCAGGTGGAAGCTCACGTAACTGTTGAGTGTACAGTTCGCATCCACCACGCACTTGATGGAGTCGCCGCTGACCTGACGACACATTACACCTGCGATACACTTGTATATCGAATATTAATACTAAACAAAAAATAACAATAACAATAACAATAACAATAACAATAACAATAACAATAACAATAACAATAACAATAACAATAATAACATTGATAATAATAACAATAACAATAATAACAAAAACACTAATAATAATAACGACAATAACACCAATAATAATATATGATATTGGAACCGAACTGAGCGGTATTAAATTCGATGACGTAAGGCATTTTCATTTAAATACAAATACTTTTTGAGGGATTCAAATACAAATACTTTTAAATGCAAATGTATTTAAATACAAATACCAATACATTGAAAAGTATTTCAAATACTTTTTCAAATACTTTTCATTTTCAGGATACATTACTATATAGGTAAAAGAAACAAAACGATATATCAAAGAGTTCGAGACATCTAGTTGATTGCCATTGTCTAAGTTGTGTAACTTAACTTAACCTGAGTAATTAACAGTTCTGCAGTCATAACATTATATTTACACATGTAATATTAATAAGTAATAATTTCTCTACAAAAGAGATATTGGCTAACTTCACAGTTATATATATATAATATATATATATAATTTAATGTTTGTTATTCAATATTTAAATAATGTAAAATAATATTCCACCTTTATACTTCTACAATTGTCATTTATATCACCCAGGATGGTGGAAGTTAGTGCTTATATGGGATAGTGCAAAGTCCTGCTGCAAGGCTAAATAAATGCTATGGTCCCTGCACACTGGGCTGGGTGATGTTTGAACAAAGTCCACTGTGGCTTATTTAATTGGGGATACCTGGCTTGAACAAAGGGCTTGCTAAACCAAGCCAGGCTTCTTCCTCTATCACCCAAAGGGAATTGGCAAGCTGGTGCCCATAAGTGCTAATCTGTATAATGTCTGTCACTGATATCACATTGGCTAATTGAGCTAGCAGTAATTTATATGAACACAGTGAAGGAAAGATTGAAAAAAATATTTGAAAAAGTATTTGAAAAGTATTTGAAATATCAAATACTTTAGGAAAGTATTTAAATACAAATACAAATGCTTTCAATTCCTAAATGTCAAATACAAAAACTTGAAACAAAAAGTATTTAAATACTTTCAAATACAAATGTATTTGACCCCATGTCTGGGTCCGATACATAATCAATCGTGATCTACTTCAGCGAAGTTGCAATGCATTTAGCATTCATCGGGTCACGAAATTTTAAATGACACCTCATTTGTTGAAATGTCGTCAGCATGCCTTTTTTGTATAAAACATGGCTATTTCTCGTTCATTGTATCTTACCTTTTGTTATCTGCTTAATCGTACCAGATGAGATAATTTTTGTTTATATTTACGTCAACAGCAATAAATTAACCACTGGAATTTAGCGTTTTATTATTATAAATGCAATGAATGTAATTTTGTCAAAATAAAAATGAATAGCACAGCTATTTTTGGTTCGTGTACAAACAGGCCCGAACTACTTAAAGGGAGGATGCCAGCTCCTCTGCCCAGAATTGGCAGAGCAGTCACTTGTACCGAGACGTCTGCTGTCTAAAACGTGGGAAAGTTAAACATCCGATGGTACTGCGGTTAATTATTTTCGCCTCAACAATCAATTTTGTTTTTAAACTGGACGTTTTGTTTACCGTTTGTTTCGACGTGTTGCAGGCGGATTTTTTCGAAATTCTAACATTGTTCAGAGCTTAATAAAGTCTTATGAAATGAAAAAAATAATAAAAACAACTGGCACCCAGGGTTTTATGCCCGTTTCACTGTATCCGGGTGTCACGTGATGTCTACCCCACCTCTTTGATTGTCATCGAGACGTTGTCGCTGTCTATGAAGACCGGCTTTCCAGGCTGCGCCAGATTGACGACATTTTCGTGGTCAATCCAGATGTGAGACTTGTCACACGCCTCCTTGTATTTGTCGTCTGTCGTCTTGTACACTGTCTGCCCAGCCTTCAGCTGTGCACAACAAGTACACATTCAGATGTGTATCATGTTTCGTTCGTTCGTTCGTTCGCTAGTTCAATCATCGACCGACCGACCGACCGACCGACCGACCGACCGACCGACCGACCGACCGACCGACCGACCGACCGACCGACCGACCGACCGACCGACCGTCCGTCCGTCCGTCCGTCCGTCCGTCCGTCCGTCCGACCGACCGACCGACCGACCGACCGCCCGACCGACCGTCCGACCGACCGACCGACCGACCGACCGTCCGTCGTCCTGTCGACCGACCGACCGACCGACCGACCGACCGACCGCCGACCGCCGACCGTCCGTCGACCGACGACGCACGACGGACACGACACGACCGACCACGACACGACACGATCGACGACGACGCGACGACGACGGCGACGACGACCGACCGACCGACCGACCGACCGACCGACCGACCGACCGACCGACCGACCGATCGATCGGTCGATCGATCGATCGATCGATCAATCAATCAATCAATCATACCATCAATCAATCAATCAATCAATCAATCAATCAATCAATCATACCATCAATCAATCAATCAACCAATAAATCAAGCAAGCAAGCAGCCAACCAATCAACCAAGTAATCAACAAATCAATAAATAAACCAATCAATCAACCAAGCAAGCAAACAACAAAGCAAGCAATCAGCTGATCAATAAATCATTCGATCAATCAATCAATCAATCAATCAATCAATCAATCAATCAATCAATCAATCAATCAATCAATCAATCAATCAATCAATCAATCAATCAATCAATCAATCAATCAATCAATAATCAATCAATAATCATTCATTCAGTCAGTCAGTCATCAATTCATCAATTCATTCATTCATTCATTCATTCATTCATTCATTCATTCAGTCAGTCAGTCAGTCAGTCAGTCAGTCAGTCAGTCAGTCAGTCAGTCAGTCATTCAGTCAGTCAGTCAGTCAGTCAGACAATCAGTCATTTATTCATCACGTTCTCACTTAATCACACCTTCGACCTGACGTCTCGACTGAGAGCGCGCCATACTGTACCCACATTAATTCGTGCGTCTGGCCCGTCCTTCAGCATGCCGGTACAGACGGTGGCGCCCTTGGTGTCGAGGCAGATACATATGGGCCGACCTCTCTTCTCCTCCAGCTCTCGTAGCAGACGGATTGACTCCTTGTGAAACTCGCACGATTGGGTGGAGAAGTCGAGTCTGGCCATTGTCATCCCTGCGTGGATCACACCGCAGTTTATTCTCGCTTAACAGACTCTCGCTCGGCTGCGTGACTTCGCCGAGAAGACAGTCTGGTGGCTTAGCCGGTTTGTCAATGTTATACGTGTGAGGGGATTAACAAAAGTGGTGCCACCTTACGGAGCTTGAGTAATCGAGGCTAATCCTGTCACGATTCCTGCTTCATAAACAACTACAAATTTGTATTTCTCGCAAAGAACAAGCTAGCAGCCGCATTAATAAAGTAGGAAAGAAGTCGGTCAAAGATCAGAAAAAAAACCATTTGAGAAAGAGTGAGTAGATACTTTTCTTAGATATCATTGACCAATATATATATATAATATATATATATATATATATATATATATATATATATATATATATATATATATATATATATATATATATATACATAATATATCATAATTGTAACACTTCTATAATGCCTGTATCCTTGAAAATTCAAGCTTTGAGGCGCAATAAACAAACTCACTTGGCGTAATTTAAATCGGGGACAGGTAAGTCATCATTGGAGCATGGAACCGCCGAAACGTTATGGTGGAAAAGCAGTTTCAAGCAAATACACAATTATGATTTTAATACATTTTTTACGAAATGTGGCTACAATTTCAGAAAGTTTAATTGTGAACTGGAGTTGATTCCAGAGTGTCGGCCCATCTACAAAGATTGACTCCTTGCCAATATTGAGCTTAGTTTTATATAGAAATAATAAGTTGTTTGGAAACGGATGATCTAAGGGTCCTAGAGATGTCAAAAAATGTAGCAGATTAACTACGTATGTCGATTGTTGAGTAAAAAGAATACAGTAGAAACAATGGTTAATTTAAATTTAATTCGGGCTTAAGTTCCACAAGTGCTAAACAATTCTATGCACGCAGGAGACTTATTTGGCTATGTTGTTTAAAACTGAGTTGCAATAGTCGAATCAACTATTAATCAGATCTGCTTATAATGCCTTAGCCGTTGATGATGACAAATTATTATGATGACTGCGACTGATGACGTCAGCAGTTGCAACCCGCCTGAAAGCGACATCTTCATGAGTATACTGGCGTCTTGCGAGGCGGGGCCAATGGTACAGACGATCTGCGTCATTCGGTAGGAGTACGGCTCAGAGTCGATGTCCAGAACGCACACGGACTGTATGTGAGTGTCGGCGAACGCTGACGCGAACTGCTGACCCTCCGAGTCCTGGCTCAACGACGACATCCCGCTTGACCAGCTGGCCCAGGTCATCTTTCGGGGCGGAGTGCGATTCTTGGGTTTGGCTTTGACTTTGTTATTATTATTAAGCGCCATTGCTGCGCGCATCGTCAAACGTCGACTTTCACGTGACGTCACAATGACGCGTCACACGCGTCACGTTAGCGTGATGGCGAACTGGTAAATGTGTGCGTTTAAATTAAGCCGAATAATTATATTTTATTGTAAAGTTTAACTTTTAGTTCAACTGTGGGAAATAGTTTTTTATTATAATATTTCCATTCTATTTTTTCCACATGTTTATGCTATGTTTATATTATGTATTAAATAAATAAATAGTGACATAATATACAAGTATCAACATTGAGTAATAGTGTTACAACATTCCCCAATTATTTACACTTAAATGCATGTTATCAAAACATTTACGTGGCGACCTGGGTGATTATGCTTTCATATTGGATACAATACTTCTCAAGCGGAGATGCCTCACAAAGTTGTAGTTGCAATGATATCAAGCTAAACACATGCATTTTAAATAATTTCGGATATTTTTTGTTTTACGTAACTTGCCGACCGCCTTTCTTACTGTATCATTAAATGAAACTTGTCTATTACTATTTCTTAATTTAATTAGACATTCTAAGACAACTATGTGTTCAAAGCATACTGCTGGCAAAATTAAGTTAAATAACGTGATTTGTAGCACTGAAAATAACCGACTGTTTAGGCAGTAAATAACATTACTCATTCGCAGTCACCATAAGAGGTGATGATATTTCCACAGGAAAGAACAATAGTTTGAGCTGCGAACTGCGTGTTAATAATCAACGCCCATAATTAGGCTAGAGCCTCGTTTTGAAAATAGTAAGTGAAGGATTTGTGGGCGAGACACGATAAATTTCGTTCATTCATGTGTCAACCTATAGTTCAGAGTCACATCGGCGAAGTGTAATATTCTTTCCTTTTTCAAAAAGGACCGCGATATAATCCTTTTACTTCCAAGACAAATGCATAAGATAGTGTGTGTTTTCAAAATGCGATAATTGTCTCTTTCTTTTTTTACCAACACGCGATATATCCTATAATCCAATCAGCAACCACTTTGTGTAGTGCCAGTGGCGGCACCTAGTGAAATCAACGATTGATAAAGTAAGAGGGACATCCTCAAAAACGAAGTAAACATAATTCGGATAAGATGTAAAACTAGACCAATTAATTTCTGTCCCCATTGTGGCAATAGCAATATATATAAAATTATGCCACGCGTAAGCTGCTACGCTTAACGCGTTTCGTAAAGGAGTACCTTACGTAAACTCCGTAAGCCAAACACAGTCAGTATTGAAAAACCAAAAAGTTATGTTGCTTTATTTTAATTGCATAAGTTAGCTTTATTATCAAAGCGTGTCACATTTAAAATTAATGTCGGTTAACATATGTTATTATTAGTTTAGGGGATGTTGCTATACTGCAGCGTGATGAACTGCTAACGTTTTTAGTAGTGTATTTTGTTTAAATTATTAATAATACTGACATCTATAGTCCAGTGCGGATTGATCAATACCTCAGAATGTGTTGATAACTACGACTAAATGTCTTGTGTTTTTTAAATTCTAGTAGAAAGTCATTTATCACTTCAATTAAAGTTACGTTCAAACCTACTTATTATGTATTACATTGTTTCTTGTCAACATCAAAACATTACTTTGTTTTCCATTTACCTGCTACATAAAGTAAATACACTTTACGAGACCCCGTGAAAACTACCTAAGATGACAATGTTGTTAGTACCATGTCTCAGTTGTAGACCTCTTATTGCATTTACCTGCTACATAAAGTAAATACACTTTACGAGACCCCGTGAAAACTACCTAAGATGACAATGTTGTTAGTACCATGTCCCAGTTGTAGGCCTCTTATTGCATTTACCTGCTACATAAAGTAAATACACTTTACGAGACCCCGTGAAAACTACCTCAGATGACAATGTTGTTAGTACCATGTCACAGTTGTAGGCCTCTTATTGCATTAACCCGGTAACCTGTCTTAATTTTTTATTAATGTTTTTACACTTTTTAAATTTGTGTAAAATAACTTGTGTATAGTAGCGTCAATTTGTGTCATTTTTATAGAACAATGACATGGATATATCGCATTCTGATAACAAATGTAATTTTGTGTGTGATTTATCATTAACAAATGCAATACATGATTTCTTTTTTTTACCAATCTCTTTGATTTATGTTATTAAGATATCTGAATAAGAAGCAAATGTTTACAATGATCCTCTGGGGGTGAAATAAAAAAATTGATTTCGCGTTTTGCCTTCAAACACATCAAGTATTTTTATGTAACTGTTTAGCCTACATCCTCCAGATTAACAATATCACGTTGACATTTAACATTGCGACATTAGTTGTCAGAAATAACTAAGATGCTATTTGTACAGTGGACTTTCATTTCCGATCAAACTAGAGCAATAAATACAGAATTACGCAACATAGCGGGAGCTTAGGTTGATTGCGATCTCACGCTGGTCGACTATACTCTGTATCCAGTGAGTATATTGTTCTGAAGCCTGCTATATTGTGAAATTAGTCACTCATGAATTTCACTGTGATTTTTTTAAGAAATTGATTAATTATAATTAATTATTATTATTATTAGCGTGTACTCAATAGTAAACTACAGCAATTAACACCGTTAGGGAAGGTCGCTAGAAAGTGGGTCCCTCAACCAAAGTGCCCCCCCCCCACCGTTTGTCTGTTTTTCGCTTTCGAACGCTAAGCAATACACCGGAGGACACATTTGAACAATACCCGGTGAGATCAAAAAGGTTAATATTCCCTCATTTTCTTTAAATATTGACATGGTTTATTAATTGTTGCAAACCCCTTAATTAACTGCGAAACTACAGGTGGATATAACATATGAAACTCATTGTATTAGCCACGCTAAACGCAAACTGATTTTTTTTTGAACCGCATCGGTTTAATTTTTTATTAATGGCGGTTGTGCTGACTCGCTAGTGTATAACTTAGTTTCGTTGTTAAAAGTACAATTATGTACATTATAAACATTAATTATTATTACACACGTAGACCTGTGAATTAATCCAAAAGAGTGCTGCCATCTGACGGCATCGTGCAGCGACACTACATCAGGATTACATAAGCAAAGCATATTTGTCACTAGACCTTTCGGCGAAGTTACGTAGCCGAGCGAGACTACATTAATTTCACATCACACAGTAAAACCGTCGCGTAATCTTGCGGAGGTGGCTACTTGCTAACCACTCACGTACTAATTAATGCATGTAAAACACCTAATGTCAATCAAGATTGTCAATAAGTACCTTCAACCTAACCCTAACCTTCACTCTAACCCTAATCTTATTCCATATAAGAACAACCAAAAATGGGCAATTTTGCTCGCCTTCGTGAACTTGCCACGAAGGTTATTGCGGGATGGAGGCGATAAAGTGCTGCCATCTGGCGGCGAATGGATTGCCGAGGCTAAAAGCCGTACATTACAGTGCAAGTTGTAGTCACTAGGTGGAAGCATTATTGCATCAATTGCTGATTCACCCATGCACGCACGCACACCAATGTATATGCATATTTTTATTATTTAATTTAATATATTAATATTCTTCTTTTTGAATAACATTATCCTTTTATGTATTTTAACAGTAATATGTTGCAAAGTGCCAAGTGAATATTATCCTTATATGGGTTGTATTCAGGGGCGTCAATCCGGTTTTAAAAGTGGGGGGACGGGGGACAAATTTATATATACATATATGTATGTATACATATATATATATATATTATAGTATGTCATATAATAAATATATAATATATATATATATATTATATATTACATATGCATATATATATATATATATATATATATTACAATATGTATATATATATATATATATATATATATATATATATATAAATGTATGTATATATATATACACATGTTTATTTTACAGTATAATATATATATATATATAAACATATATATATATAAATTATATATAAAATTGTATATATATACATAATTATATATATATATATATATATATATATATATATATATATATATATATATAAAATAATATATATTTATGTATAAATAAATAAAACAGAATTAATTGTTGGTCTGGTGCTAATTCTAAAATAAAAAAGGCCTTTATGTTATGCCATTTAAAATAGTTATCTTGGCAACATATATATTTGAAGAGGGCCATGGCCCCACCCCAATCACTGAACATTTGGGGGGTAGACTTTGGACCAAACACTAGTTGCCTGATTCATAGAGTGACAGTGCAGAGGTTACAGGGATGCCTGTGTGGGACTTCCCAAACCCACCTTTTGGCAAAGAAATTTGTCATCACTCAAAATGGGATCAAATTAGACAAGTGCAGGAATCCACTGGTTGCGCCGGCGACCAGGCTGCAATCTAAGGGGTGACAGGGCAACAAAAATTTATAATTTATAATGTGTTTGATGGCTAATGTCTATTAATATATCAACACAAGGGTGCAAAATGACAGAGCCCGGCATGATAAATATTTACTGGATATTTACTAATATCAAATTGCGGGCTGCGGCCAACCAAGCAATTTATCTAGTGATTTTCCACTAGGTAGTCGGAAGTTTATATCTGAACTCGTATAATTTTTATTAATTTTACTACTAGACCGATGTAGAGTTTATAAGAGAGGGGAGTGATCAGTCTCGCTATATCTGCCTTTAAATTTGTTGTATGAACTAAACACGTGTGAGGACATTTCCTATGCTGACCTCCTCAGGCTGAAAAGTGGGGGAACGCGTCCCCCTCGCCCCCACCGATCGATGCCCATGCTGTGTAGAACTTCCCAATCCAACATGTGGTTGTATTAGAAATTATACAATGAAAACATTTATGTGTACAGCAGTTGTTGTAATTGATCATACCATCTTATAGTGTATGTTTGTTTCTATGTCATGTTCCTCTTGAATTGTTCTAAATCATGTGTTCACGTCATTGCGGATCCAATAAATTTGCACAAGCCTGTGTGATATGTTGTATTGACAGCTATTTTTGACTCTATGTTAGACAGTCAATCTTCCTGCATGTCAAGTTCCTTGAATAATTTTGTGGCAATGTACCACTGTGCAGTTTGTCAATCTGGAAACATATATTTATGATGAGAGTTCATTATGTTTTTTTAAGAAAAAAATTAAACATGCTACCAATGCAATGAATGCATCTGTTTATAGCCACCTAGTAACAATTCAGTTATCCAAAATATAGAGTATGAAAAACATATTATTCTGAATGATTCATGCAGGAACTCTACCCCAACATACACACAGCATTCACACACACAACATAACATATACAACACACATACGCAGCGCGCACACACACACACACACACACACACACACACACAACACACACAACACACACACACACACAACACAACACAACACAACACAACACACACACAAAACACAACACACAACACACAACACACAACACACAACACACAAACACAAACACAAACACAAACACAAACACAAACACAAACAACACCATACACACTACATACACACCACACACCAACACACACACACCCACACACACACACAAACACACACACACACACACACACACACACACACACACACACACACACACACACACACACACACACCAACCACACAAACAAACCATACACAATCACCACACACACATATACATACTATAAAAGCACACACAAACACACACACACATACACTACACAACACACACAGACACACAAACACATACACACTACATATATACATACACACACAAGTACAAACATAAACAAACCATACACACACACGCACACGCACACGCGCACACGCACACGCACACACACATACATGCACGCACACACCAACCACACAGACAAACCCACACACAACACACACGTACAGACTACTGGCACACAAACACAAACCATACACACACACATACACACACACAACACACACACACACACACACACACACACACACACACACACACCATACACACACTGGAGGACTTGGATAGGCTAAACCAGTGCACTGATATCTGATATATAGCTGCATATCAACAATGGGGCACGTGAGAACCTCTTTATCAGTTACAGCAAAAATAACTGGCCAGCTCAATTACATATATTTTTTGCACTGGTGTTCTGCTGGCACAGTGCTTAATTAGATATATGAGATATACGTTTAAATTTTATTCAAATATAACAACTGCACTATTAGCCATGCTATCATATTGGAGTCCCAACCACAGGGAAAGCTTTTGGCATGGGTATCAGCCCCTAATATTTTTATTGGGAGGGTTAGAAGTGGAATAGTT
>JAODUO010000855.1:40000-72500 GCA_025642075.2 Ridgeia piscesae | reverse complement strand
ATTATGGCACAGGTTTAATTAAAAACATATTGAACAGTGAATGTCTGAATATAGTTGGAGGACTGTCATCACCACTCTTTTGTGATGAGATTCACTCACCCTTATTCAGTTTTCACCCCTCATGGATGAGGGCATTTGCATAACACCTCTTGTGTCTTCATAGCTGAGAGATAATCACCCTGTCAGTGTGCCTGGTTGCCAGTGAAAAATAAACAAACAAAGGACCCGCACTGCTTCCACCCCATTGTCTGATGTCATGTGACCAGGAGAGGGTTCAGACAGTCACCCATTGTGTCGGGTGGCTTCTTGTCCTAATGTCTGGTGTACAGTGTCTCACCAAAGGACATCAATTTATAAAAATTATATATCATTATGAATTTGAGAACTGTGTGTTCTGCTGGAAATAATTGTACACTGTAGACGAATTGTTGGACTTTGGGGGGGGGGGGGGAATTGTCCAAAAAGTTACACAAAAATATTTGTTGTGTAGTATTTGTGTGTGTTTGTGTGTGTATGTGTGTGTGTGTGTGTGTGTGTGTGTGTGTTGTGTGTGTGTGTGTATGTATCTGTGTGTGATGTGTGTGTGTGTGTGTGTGTGTGTGTGTGTGTGTGTGTGTGTGTGTGTGTGTTGTGTGAGCATGCATGTGTTTTTTCTGTGGTGTGTGTGTGTGTGTGTTGTATGTGTGTGTGTGTGTGTGTGTCTGTGCGTGCGTGCATGTGTGTATGTGTGTATGTGAGTTACTGAGTGTGTATGCATGTGTATGTGCATGCTTGTATGCATATGTGTGTGCATGTATGGCACTGAGTGAGTGTGTATGTGTGGCACTAGGATTTGCATCTCAGTTCCTCCAAAAGAGAGTTCAGTACTCTAACAGCTTTAACACTGCGTCCTAAAACTTAGTGCAAGGTTTGTCGCTGATATAGCTCAGTTAATTTTTATTTAGGCGGAATTCGCAGAGGAGCAGATATTTTAAGTCAAAATACAGCCTTAACTTACTGAGTTTTCTAACACCAAAGACTGAATCCTGGATAACCTGGGTAATTTGGCTCCTAGTGTAATACACAGTGGTGTGTCTACTGTCAGGTACCAACTATGAACTCCACACCTAACCACAAGTCTGTGAGAGGGTTGTGTCTGTGGCACTATTTCCTGTGAGTCAACACTCTTACATTCTGTCTGATGCTGTGTGGCTGACTTGTTGTTTGTGGCTCAAAACATATCAAGCTTCGTCCACAGAAACCTCCAACTGAAATCTCCATGAGTTTAATTAACTGAATCCTATCTGAGGTTCACACAAACATCCATCTGAATCCTCTATGAGGCTCATAAACATGTCCAACTGAATCCTCCATGAAGCACATAGAACCCTCCCAACTGAATCCTATATGAGGCTCACAAAAACCTCCAACTGAATCGTCCATGAGACTCAGTAAAGCCTCCAGTTAACTCTTTCATCAGGCTCGAAAAAACCTCCAAATGAATCCTCCAGGAGGCTCATACAAACCTCCAAATGAATCCTCCATGAGACTCATACAAACCTCCAAATGAATCCTTCATGAGGCTCATACAAACCTCCAAATGAATCCTCCATGAGGCTCATACAAACCTCCAAATGAATCCTCCATGAGGCTCATACAAACCTCAAAATGAATCCTCCATGAGGCTCATACAAACCTCAAAATGAATCCTTCATGAGGCTCATACAACCCTCCAAATGAATCCTCCATGAGGCTCATACAAGCCTCCAAATGAATCCTTCATGAGGCTCATACAAACCTCCAAATGAATCCTCCATGAGACTCATACAAACCTCCAAATGAATCCTTCATGAGGCTCATACAAACCTCCAAATGAATCCTCCATGAGGCTCATACAAACCTCCAAATGAATCCTCCATGAGGCTCATACAAACCTCCAAATGAATCCTTCATGAGGCTCATACAAACCTCCAAATGAATCCTCCATGAGGCTCATACAAACCTCCAAATGAATCCTCCATGAGGCTCATACAAACCTCCAAATGAATCCTCCATGAGGCTCATACAAACCTCCAAATGAATCCTCCATGAGGCTCATACAAACCTCCAAATGAATCCGCCATGCAGGCTCATACAAACCTCCAAATGAATCCTCCATGAGGCTCATATAAACCTCCAAATGAATCCTCCATGAGACTCATACAAACCTCCAAATGAATCCTTCATGAGGCTCATACAAACCTCCAAATGAATCCTCCATGAGACTCATACAAACCTCCAAATGAATCCGCCATGCGGCTCATACAAACCTCCAAATGAATCCTCCATGAGGCTCATACAAACCTCCAAATGAATCCTCCATGAGGCTCATACAAACCTCCAAATGAATCCTCCATGAGGCTCATACAAACCTCCAAATGAATCCGCCATGCGGCTCATACAAACCTCCAAATGAATCCTCCATGAGGCTCATACAAACCTCCAAATGAATCCTCCATGAGACTCATACAAACCTCCAAATGAATCCTTCATGAGGCTCATACAAACCTCCAAATGAATCCTCCATGAGGCTCATACAAACCTCCAAATGAATCCGCCATGAGGCTCATAAAAACGACCTTTCCGTGGGTTCAATGGGCACATGCACCCTCACACACCATAGGCCTGCCAGATACGTACCACTACCCCCACTGACAGCAAAAATACTAGCATTATTATAATATTCCCTTACCTGAAAGTCATTGAGTGATACATGATCTGTCTGTGGATTCTAAGTGTGAAGCCTGCCCGTCATCTTCAACCATAAGGCAGTCCCTGTGATACTGCCAATGATTCATCTGTCCCAAACACTGCCTCATTGTGGTTTGTGAAAAGTCGGAAGATCCACAAGATATCAAATATCTCATATTTTTGTACAGCCTAAATAATCCCTTTATGGAATGACGTAATCACCTCACCCATCTGTCAGTCAGGCACTGTCTACCTGTCACATGCTCAGACAATGCCCAACAAATGCGCAACGTCTTCAGTTAACATTGTAATGTTGATATCGACCATGAAACGACCACCTTCTTCTTAATATATTTTACCAATCTGCTATCACTAAAATCGTTCCTTTTAGTCTCAATCTCTCTTATACCGAGACATAATCAAATAGACCCACAACCACTTTAATTAACATTGTTTTTCAATTTCAACGTAGACAAACCCTTTAATGTTAATATGATGTGCATTTTCAATGGTTTAGCCACAACAAAGCTGATCTTGTTAACCTTATAATCAGTGTTTCTTCAAAGAATGACACTTGATCATGCATAATTACACCGACTACTTAAAAAAACTCACAGCTAGGCCGCAGATGGCTTTAAATAGAAACGGAAACAGTGAGTTGTTTTTATCTATACTCTGACAAAACGACACATGACTTTACTCTATATAAGTCTTCGTGGCAGAGACAACAGTGACAGAATTCCAGAGAAACAGGTTCTTTGATATTTCTCCCAGTTTGGTCTGTATCATTTTCATTCACCAGGGGGCGCTGTTGTTCACTCCATCCCTGGCATATCCCATTAAAAACCTGTTTAAACATCAACCAATGAAATCACCCATCAGTTGGCCTCCGGTCATAATATTTTGGGTGATTTCAGCCACATGCTGCATGTGTTATATGGAATATTTATGGTGTGCATGGGTCATTATATTGGGAAGTCATGTATACGTACATCTTCAAGTCATTCAAATCATATTTGGATTCCCAGCGGTCACGTACCCGTCTTCAAACTGGGGTGCATATTTGTGCTGTTCCCACGGCTGATGCAGTAATGACTGGTAAAGTCAATTGCTATAGTTTTATAGTATGACTTCGGTCTCTTCCATAGTTTGCAGAGTGGCCAGCCATGGGTACAGTAGCACAGCGCAGTGATCCCTGGCTTGTGAGAATGATCCATATGGACCCGTATTGAAACATGTCAAATATTCTGCACTAAAGTCAGAACAAAATCAATATCGCTAGGGTTGGCTGGGCTGAAAAGGGAGCTACATTTTCACCGGAGCTATCAGTCTTGTATATGGCTAAGACTGTGGGACAGGACGTAGAACAGGACGTTACCTCAAATACCTTTCTGCCTTCCACATAAAATGTCTTTGAAACATAATGAGAATATTCTGGACACAAACAATTTCAAACAGACACTCTCCAGAACCACCAGACAGGATGCTATGAACAATATACTCACCCCAAGAAGATGGACTGGCCAAGGAAATAAAGATGATAGTATCTCCATGACAACAACGATGGACAAAAACGTGGACGTCGCAAAAAACATGGAGGATGGCGGATGGCAGTAGAAAGAGGTGGAACAACTATTTTTGAGTTGGGGTCAGGCTACAAAGCAAGCTGCAGACAGGACAAACTGGAGGACCCTTTTTTCTGCCCTATGTGTCAATGGGCACAAAGAGGATTAACTAAAGTAACAGTCAGATCATTAAACATGGGAACAAACATGTTGAAGTTTTAGCAACAATCTTTCAATTTCTTTAGGTTCTCAAAAACCTTCATATCCACCACTGGGTCTTGCCAAAAAACTTGAGGTACTCAAAAAAGGTTAAATTACACAAAACATACATCAACTTCTCAAAATATTGGGGTTGAATCACTTGCCTTGAGCCCATCAACATTTTGGGGGCTCATTACCCCCCCCCCACTCTGATGACTATATTCTGCAAGTCTATGCTTACTTTGGAGACAGTTAGGCTGAGTCCCTGAGGTAAAGGTTTTTATGGTCTCTTTTACTTTAGATTGCCCAAATACTTAATTATGGTGCCCAAATACTTAATTATGGTGCCCAAATACTTATGGTGCCCAAATACTTATGGTTCCCAAATACTTATGGTTCCCAAATACTTATGGTGCCCAAATACTTATGGTTCCCAAATACTTATGGTGCCCAAATACTTATGGTGACCAAATACTTATGGTGCCCAAATACTTATGGTGCCCAAATACTTACTCATTCTGGTATTAACCACAATTACAAAAACAAGTGGCATAAAAAGAAAGAGGATGGGGAACCAGGAAGCATGCCCTGGAAGAACAGGGAAAGGGGAAACGCAGTCAGGAAGTCAGTCATGGGAGTGGGTACATAGAGGCAGCAACTGCCAAACCCTTTTCACAGCATTACGTATGTGACACATGTGATATTTCAAACTTTCTACAATTATTTATTTGTAACGTCAAATTTGAAATGACTGCGATAATAAGCATGCCATTTCAATGTGCGAAATAAATATTTTATTATCATTATTAAATAGTATACTACTATGAAAATTTTGTATGTGACATGAAGTATATGTTATATATATATATATATATATATATATACATTTAAACAAAATATTTTTGTTAGGTTAAATTTCATATCGTTTTAAAAGTCATTAATTTTCTGGGTCATATTTATTTACTTTTAGTGAGAAAGATATTTTCATTTAATGTGCATTGAACAAGCAATCTAATTAGTGCCTGACATTTTGGGTCCGTGCAAGTGAAAGCGTATTCAATGACTGATTGATTGATTGATTGACATACATTTGGTATATGAATAAAGAACATATATGTTAATAAAATGAATACCAGGACACCAGTAAGAAACTAAACTTAGTTGCAGCAACTGGGCACTCTAAATGCTACATAATAATTTCTACTTTTAATAACACAAGATGTACATAATAATGACTAATAATAAGATACAAATGTAAATATACATACAAATATCTATACAGTTGTATATATATATATATATATATATATATATATATATATTATATATATACATATATATATATATATATATATATATATATATATAACATATATATTATATAAATATATATATATATATAACTGTATAAATATGTACATTTGTATCTTATTATTAGTCATTATTATGTACATCTTGTGTTATTAGAAGTAGAAATTATTATGTTATTATTCGATATGTTAGTAAACGAAAATGAATTAACCAAACAATGTAACCTTTCAGACAGTGGTCATGTCAAACACAGTGGTCAGGTCAAACACAGTGGTCAGGTCAAACACAGTGGTCAGGTCAAACATAGTGGTCAGGTCAAACACAGTGGTCAGGTCAAACACAGTGGTCAGGTCAAACACAGTGGTCATGTCAAACACAGTGGTCATGTCAAACACAGTGGTCATGTCAAACACAGTGGTCATGTCAAACACAGTGGTCAGGTCAAACACAGTGGTCAGGTCAAACACAGTGGTCATGTCAAACACAGTGGTCAGAACGAACACAGTGGTCATGTCAAACACAGTGGTCATGTCAAACACAGTGGTCAGGTCAAACACAGTGGTCATGTCAAACACAGTGGTCAGGTCAAACACAGTGGTCAGGTCAAACACAGTGGTCATGTCAAACACAGTGGTCAGGTCAAACACAGTGGTCAGGTCAAACACAGTGGTCATGTCAAACACAGTGGTCAGGTCAAACACAGTGCTCATGTCAAACACAGTGCTCATGTCAAACACTGGTGGTGATCATACATGAGTTTTGACACCTCCCCTTTACTCAGTCAGGTGACTTGATGTGACCTGCAACACACAAAGCAGCACACACCAAGGCTGGTCAATATTTGACTTGAATCTCTGATCAGACAGATCAGCTGTTGTGTGTATAAGCACGAGTCAGGCTCATTAGCATATTTATCTTCTGTCTCTGTTTATTCACCCTACTGTGAATCCTGTCAGTTGATGTGGTGAGTAAATAGTTTACACACCTGGGAAATAAATGAATACCTTTTTTGTTAATGGTGGGTGCCAGCCCCTCTGCTCAGAATTAGCTGAGCAGTAAGTTGTAATGGGAAGTCTGCTATCAGGTATGTGGGAAAGTTAAACATCAAAGGGTGTTGTGGTTAACTCAATATAGCACTATTGCCAATTAATTTTGTTTTGAAACTGGATGTTTTGTTTACCATTTGAACGTGTTGCAGGTGGTATCTTTCAAATTGTGAACATTGTTCCGAGGTTACTAAACTAAACACAAATTGGCAGGCAGTAAACCTTCAATATGCAAGTTGTGGTTATAAGAACATAATATAAAATAAAGTTATGAGCTGGCACCATCGCTTTAAGATAACCAGTGTTAGGCATATATTATATATATATATATATATATATATATATATATATATATATATATATATATATATGCTGTATTTATTTGTTACAATATTTTAGTTCATTGCAAATCATTACAACATGGATTATGGTATATTGCATTCTAACTCCATTTTAGTTATTCGTTTAATTTAATATACACGTACGTGGACAGTTTAAAAAGAAGGAGGAACAGATTCTCGAGAAAACAGAGATGAGGACGTTGTGAAGAATTAAAGGTGTAACACTGAGAGACAAAGTAAAGAGTGTGGACATCAGAAAGGAGCTAGGAGTGACTAGTATACAAGAGAAAGTAAGAGAAATGAGACTACGCTGGTATGGACACATGCAGAGAATGGAAGAAAACAACGAAGTGAGAGCAGTTGTTGACATGAGAGTGCCAGGAAAAAGACCAAGGGGGAGACCAAGAGGGAGATGGATGGATTGCGTCCGAAGGGTTATGCAGGCACTGCGGATCACCCCGGAGGATGCCCAGGACAGAACATTCTGGAAATCAAGAATTCATGCCACTGACCCCTACCTAATGGGAAAAGGCGAAGAAGAAGACATGGTTTTAAACAAGAACTATCATCTTTCATATTTGACAGCTCTGATGCCATTGTTACTCATTGTTATATATGTGATGATATGTCATCACAGAAATATAACTGGCTTTCCTTCCAATTGATGCTCAATGTAGTCATAATTGACTGTCAGATAACAGAACACTGAGTATAACTATTTTCTACCCATTGATCTGATGTAGGACCACATTTGACTTTTCCATATGTATCCATTACAACGTTTCCTTCATTTCCTATGCAATTTTAATACCTGAGTTCCCCACAAACCACTATGAAACCTGATACCCCTTTATTCCTGTCAGACTCAGACAGTGCTCTGTCATGTTGACATTGCCAATCAAAATGACACCAGTATTAGTGCACAGAAAAGCACAGACTGTCATGCGTCGTAATTTTCGGATGCCACGCTGCACAAAAACATAATTTCTACTCACTCCACACTACATATATGTGCTCACAGAAATTCAGACAACCTGCGTAATGCTATGTCTATAGAGAACTCTGTCCATGGCGGATGACTGCTTCACAGTGTGGTTTTACACCATCTGTGATTGGAAGTAGAATAAATCGGCCAACTGTTGTAGCTGGTAGTTGCTGGTTCTGTATAAACTATAAAGCCTGTGATAGCCAGTTACCAGCGTTTAACAGTTATCTATAATTACATCTACCACAAAACACACATATCCCACATAGAGGCAATTTTGATTAAAACCAAAGCTGATAGCAACTAGCATAGCAGTCTAAAAGATTACATTACGTAACATTCAGTGCGTTCAATAACTGTACTCAATAATTACAATACATTACTAGTACATACATTAACATAGGTGTTAAAATTGACATTTAATTAGGGTGATGAGCTTAATCTGTTTACAATTTACATGAAGCAGAACTAACTTTGTGAATTTTTGTTTGGCTAAGGTTAAGGTAAGATGGTGGTTCGGGGGTAACTTTTACGACTCCTAACCCCACCCCCTGTTGAACATGCGAATTACAACCAATAAGCAAATGTGTCATTATACTGGTTAATCCCAAAAAAATATTCAAACAGCTCTCCCCATGAACAGCAAATTAATTCTTTAAACACTGCCTCCCAAAATTAAATTTTAACACTATATCTCCCTTTGAATAGCAAAACATTTCCAACTCTACCCCATAGTTCTACACCTAGAACAAAAAAATTCCCCTTTGACACTAAACAAATCTTCCACCATACTCGACACCCCAACTGCCTGACAGGGTCATGTTTCACAGTAAGAAAGTGCTAAGGCCCAGCTTAAAATCAACTCAGCAATATTCACCATATTCCCATGCAAATGATAAGAAACTTGAATTTGATGACATCACCACAAGCAACCACCTGATAACCCTTCGACCAATCACTGCCTGGTGATTATGGGGTCAGACGACAACAAGGGGTTCATCCACCATTACCAGATGAAAGAGTACCCTATCGAAATAGCATTATCAGCATAGCATTTTTGTGAGAACATATTATGTAGTGTGTAATAAGTAGAAATTATGTTTCTGTGCAGCATGGCATCAAAGCTTTTAAACAACGATAGATGAAAGGTTTTTTCTGTGTATGGGTTGCATTTTGCACAACATAATACTGTCTGATTCTAGCAGGAATGAAGAAGTGTCAGGTTTCAAATTGGTTTGTGGGAAACTGAGGTAATAACATTTCATGTTTTCTCCATAGCTCGTCTACCAGCGGCAGTTAAATATGCTGTGAAATTTTCGATAACAGATCTATTCAAATTGTAGAGAAAATGAAGGAACATTTGTAATGTCCACATATGGAAAAGTTAAATGTGGTCTTACATCTTATATCAACAACGTCCAATGCCACAGAAATAGTTGACCAGAATGTTGGTGCCATCCATTGAATTAATTTGCAATGAATCAAATACGTTGAATGGCTTAAACATCAACTCATTCTTAAACTATTCCCATCAATCGCTATCTTATGCTATGTGCCAATATTTATCAGGCGTTCTTTAAGATCGCAGGTGGTTGATGTTGAATACATCTGGGTCATTGGAATGAGTAGGAATTTAGATCATTTTACACCCAAATTTCAAATATGTAAAAGGGAAATAAATTTCCAAATAATATATAATCAGATAAATTGTCTACAGAAAACATAAGACATTTAGAATGATAAAAAGAGCCAGTTTATAAACTAACATTTGTGTGTGTGTGTGTGTGTGTGTGTGTGTGTGTGTGTGTGTGTGTGTGTGTGTGTTTGAGTGTGCATGTGTGTGTATATGCATGCATGAATGCATGCGTGCATGCGTGCGTGTGTGTGTGTGCATATGTGTATGTGTGTATGTGCATATGTGCATATGTGTGTGTGTATGTGCATGTGCATGTGCGTGTGTGTGTGTGTGTGTGTGAGCATATATGTATATATGTGTATGTGTGAGTGTTTGTATGTGTGTCTGTCTGTATGTGTGCATATGTGTATACATATATGTACAGTAGCCTTATCTAGACACCCGTTCACACATTTTTTGGTTGGCTAACTTCATTTTGAATAGTTGGAAATTTGATGACCAAAAATCCTGATATACCTGTTACACTACAACTGACAACTGGGATATCTTTAAACTGGCACACATTTGATCATGCCTAGTCTTCATGTGTACCAATGTATATACAACAACTGTGCATATGTGTGTGTGTGAATGTATGTTTGTGTCTATGTGTCTATGTGTGTCTGTTTGTTTGTGTGTGTGTGTGTGTGTGTGTGTGCGTGCGTGCGTGTGTGCGTGCGTGCGTGCGTGTGTGCGTGCGTGCGTCTGAATATATGTGCGTATGTTTGTATCTATGAATGTGCATGGACACATGCGCACGCATAAAAGCATGCATGCAATTTTATAGCAGCAAACCTCTCCTTTAACATTGACAACAACAGTTGTGTGACTGGACGACTATGAATCAACGCCTTAGTCACATGGTAGACGTGCAAAGATGTTTTAAGAATAACAAGATGCCGCCTAGTACATGAACATATACTACGAGGTACAGGCCAATTGGTTGAGTCCTGAGCTGACCTGCCTAAAGGGTTAATTGGTATAAATTAACCCTCATCTTACTTTTTCTACCAGGCTAATTTTACATCCCTCCTGACTGATCCACCAGCATCAAAAGGTCTTGAAAATAGTATTCTAATAAACTAGTTAAAACGAACATGGGAGTTCCTAGGTTTTATTCTTTTTCATTTAATATTATGCTATTATGAATACAGCATGTATGTTGAAGGTTTACTGACTGCCAATTTGTGAGTAGTTATTTTATTAAGTTTTGGACAATGTTCGCAATTTGAAAGATTCAGCCTACTACACATTCAAATGGTAAACAAAATGTCCAATTTCAAAACAAAATTGACTGGCAATAATGTTGAAAAAAGCAGAATTAACCGATTAGCACTCAAGTCGGGCATTGACGTCAGGTCGGCCAGCAAATACACAACAGCATTTGAATTCGGTTTACGTGGTTGCATCTAATGATTAAGAGATGCAATTAATGCGACACCTATCTAGACATATAACATAAAATTGTGGCTATTTTGGATACTTCCGTTCTCAAAAATATTTACTGCGTTTTCGAAATTTAAGAGCAGTAATTTTTGTTTTGGGACATTTAAAAATGTCACCCAGCCAGGAAGTTGGCCACATATACAGCTAATATGTGTAACATATTATAACAAGTTATATACCAGTGTGTAGATACTAGATAATGTAATGTTCTTTTAAATAAAGCCAACTTGTAGCAGTACAAATCCAAGCATAAACAAGTTACACCGCAACAAATATATTGTTTACAACAAGTTTCAAAATGTCATAGTGTCAATCAAGAAATGGTCAACATATTTTAAAGTTACAACAACAGTTTTGACACCACTGTGTAGGTACTTTTATTTTCTACAACAGGCATACAACATGCAATTGCGAGAATTGATTAATAAAGGTGCTAGAGCAAAGACAATGGCACTAGCAATATTTTAAAACATCTAGGTCAAATATTTGAGGAGACACAGGCTTCACTTTAAAATCGGCTGAGTGCTAATGGGTTAACCACAATACTCTTTCATATTTAACTTTCCCAAGTTCTAGACAGCCATAGCTTTATGTAGAGACCCGTCCACCCATCATTTCGATGGGTAAAATGAATATGGACGGATAGAAATATGGGTGGATGGGTGGTGGACGGGTAAAAAAATATATAGGAGCAAAAAAAGGTCTTCCAAAACCATAGGTATTGTTAGTTATGCCTTGAAAGTGAGTGAAAATGGCGTCACATGTGTGTTTGTAGTCCATTTCAGGTCATCAGACACATTTAAAAGTTTGTAAACTGGCTTAATAGTTAACATCCGTGTGTCCACCAAAACATGTGTGACTGGCAATAATTTTATCCTGCATAAAGCCCTGTAGACAGCAGATTTCTTGTTACAAATTACTGCTGGGCAAATTCTGGGCAGAGGAGCTGGCATCCCCCCTTTCATGGACATGTGATGGTAAATGCAGAAACTAAGTAAATAGCTAAACAATCAATGAGAACAATAAGATGTCTGGAACAAAACTCACCAAGACAATGTACTGTTTACACTGGGAGCAATACATCAGGTCTGTAGGTCTTAGTGGTTACACCTGGTAAGTACTGTTTACATGGATTATACCTGAGTCTTACAGTTTGTAAGTACTGTTTACATGGATTACACCAGAAACTTACAGTTTGCAAGTACTGTTTACATCGATTACACCTTAGTATTACAGTTCGTAAATACTGTTTACATGATTTTACTGTTTATGGGGTTACATCTGATTTGTAATGTGTAGATGGGTTTACACCTATTTTACATCATCCATACGGTTTATGGAGGCTACACATGATTGTTTACTGTTTACAGTAGTTTTCACCCAATGTTACTGTTTACACAATTTGCACTATTCCCATGGGTTACAGGATGGTACTAATTACAGTGGTTTACACCTGATTTACAATTTACACACGACTTGTAACGTTTACATGGGTTACACCTGATTTACACTGTTTACAAAGGATGACACCTGTTTTTTTCCTGCCAGTATTGCATTTACAATTGGGGTCAAACCAGACGTGCACCAGTAACATAGGGTCAGACCGGTATAATGTAAATGTATGCATATATAAGGGGGGAGCAATTTGTCCACACATACATAATTTGCACATGAATCTCTGTACCTTGTATAGACAATGTAGATGTTATAAATATATTCATCGCAGTCTTTATTCCCAGAGTGGCTATCAATACCACATTCCTTGGTGTCGTATTACTTCAAACAAACACTATTTATATATGCTTTGCCCCTGTCACTGACAACAGACACTAGTGAATGTCAGACTCAAGATTTAGGGCAGGTTTTTTTGGCCTACTTCAAACACTCTCAGCTTGTCTGTCACTGTACACCTGGCACTGTCACCTGTTCTAACAGCTTGGTGTCTCTGGCCTGAGACAGTGTCACATGTTCCATGGGTGTGACTAATGTATCAAAGGTCAACCTACAGTTAGCTCTTCCCATAAGTGGTTATGTTAACATTTTGACGGACAATAGACAAGAAAACACTGCCCCATACTAGTACCATTACCACATCTATTTTTATATACAGTGATGCCCAGTATACATGTTTATGTTAGTCATACTTTAATATTTTTTGTGGTAAATAATAATAATATGGTCTGATTTTATTTGTCAATGAAGAGAGTTTAGATGGTTAAATAGATAATAATGGCAGATTGCAGTCAAAATAATATTCATTATTTAGGTATTATTAAGGTATTTTATGGTATTATCTAGATATAGTTTAGGCATTTATGTCATCATATTCGGTAATTTTTTCACCACAGTTACATGTTTTATACGTTGCAGGGGGGTCACAAAACAGTGTATAAAATAACACCAGTATAACAAACCAGAAATATGATAATTTAAGGGCGTGTATATTCAAGTTATATAATACATCGATAATTTTACATGATATAAGTAATATGCAATTAGTCCAACATATGTACTTGAGTAAAATGACGGGCATTTTATATGATGGGTAAGATGGTAGAGAAAGTAGAGCAAGATGGTAGGGGAGCAGAGCAAGATGGTAGGGGAATAGAACAAGATGGCAGGGGAGCAGAACAAGATGGTAGGGGAGCAGAACAAGATGGCAGGGGAGCAGAACAAGATGGTTGGGGAGCAGAACAAGATGGCAGGGGAGCAGAACAAGATGGCAGGGGAGCAGAACAAGATGGTAGGGGAGCAGAACAAGATGGCAGGGGAGCAGAACAAGATGGTAGGGGAGCAGAACAAGATGGCAGGGGAGCAGAACAAGATGGTAGGGGAGCAGAACAAGATGGCAGGGGAGCAGAACAAGATGGCAGGGGAGCAGAACAAGATGGTAGGGGAATAGAACAAGATGGCAGGGGAGCAGAACAAGATGGTAGGGGAGCAGAACAAGATGGCAGGGGAGCAGAACAAGATGGTAGGGGAGCAGAACAAGATGGCAGGGGAGCAGAACAAGATGGCAGGGGAGCAGAACAAGATGGTAGGGGAGCAGAACAAGATGGCAGGGGAGCAGAACAAGATGGTAGGGGAGCAGAACAAGATGGCAGGGGAGCAGAACAAGATGGCAGGGGAGCAGAACAAGATGGTATTGGAGCAGAGCAAGCGCTGAAGGCATGGTGTAATGCTTGGAGGATTAGAGGGAATAGTCCCAAAATTACTGTTTAAATTAGCTTGAAAATGGTACATTATTATTGTGTTTCAATCTACGTAAAGATAAAATACAATAAGCAGCTTTAATCAGTAATTTCCAATATGTTGTTGTCATAACTGCCTCTTCTGGTAAGTCAATCATTATTCTGAGACGACTGCATCACAGAAGTGATATGAAGTATGGTTTGACAGCACATAACCATACAACAAAACCTACGTACAACTCACAACTGAAGGCATACAAAGGTACAGTTTCATTAGGAAATGGCCGCCCAATGCCTACGAGACAAGACTGCACAAAACGAAGCACAACAAATCTCACCAGCATCTACAAAAACAACAACAAATCAGTGACAACCAAAATTACACATCTCTAGTTTAAACACTGTTTTAAATATATACCTTTTCCTCATACCTGAGTGTGTTACCACATAATAATACACCACCGTGGTGGGGTGTTAACCCTCACACTGTACCCTATGGTTGACTAAGTAACCAGACCGTGCAGGGCCATTGTAAAGGAGAGTGAAGGTCTTAGGCCACTGCCAGTTGCTTGGGGCAAGTAATTTATGTCATTCAGACTTCTATACAAACTATTTTCCTGAGGGCACCTGGTGTCACCTGACAGGTACGCTGGTGACAGCATACAGTGTATATTAACCCACAGTCCACCGGGGACTGTGTCATTTCAAGGCCCCTCTGCTCAGAACTGTCTGAGCACTAATTTGTATTGGAAGTGCGCTGTCTGGAACGTGGGAAATTTAAACATCAAAGGGTGCTGCGGTTAACTCTGCTAGCTTCAGCAGTATTGCCAATCATTTTTGTTTTGAAACTGGATGTTTTGTTTACTATTTGAATGGAATCTTTTAAATTCAGAACTCTGTTCCGAGCTTACATTTATAAAGTAACTAAACACAAATCGACAGGCAGCAGATCTTAAGTGAAAAAAATGAAAACCTAGTAGCTACCCCACTCACTTTAAGGATGTAAGGATAATTATAAGAGGAAGTCTATTATAGTGCAGAACAAGTTCTTAACTTTAAAATGCAAAAGACCAATCGTTTAGTGTGCTTTTCCCATACATTTTGAACCATTCTACCCCAGGCATGTGCAGTATCTTTGATTATATGTGAGCAAGATTCTTGGAGAGCTTAATTAACATACTGTATGTTCTTTCCAATGGTGTGACTAATTATTTTAACTCATTTTAACTCATTTTGTTATAAGACATCACATTTATATCCAAGGAGATTTTTGCAACAGACTTTTGTCTGGTATTCAGTTTTCAGTCCACAAGGAGCAAAACCTTAATTTAATCTAATGAGCAAAATCGAGCCGATGAGCTCTTACAAATGTTGACATGGTCCCCAAACCACAAGCTCTGTGACCAGACCCAAATCACGACAGGTATAATGCATTGTTAAACTCACCTTCACCCGCATAAACTAAATAATTAAACTTGCTGATTCATGGTTGTTATTAAATCATGCTAGCAAACAATCTTATTAAATAAAAGTAGTCTAACATATTAAATGCATGTTTTCATAATTTTATTTTATGACCAACAACCTTGCCATATTGTATGATTTAACTTACTTTGGAGCATAAATTTGTCGATGAGTATGATGTTTCGACCTGTCAGCTACGGGCCTTGTTCATGTACTGGTGTCACGTGTGTTGAGTAGAGTTTTTTCAATACTCTACTAGACTAAAGGTAAGTTCTTATATAGCGCAGTATCCAGTCCTCAGGACTGCTCAAAGCATTTTTACACCTTACTTCCCTGGCAGACCTGTTCACTCAGACACCATCTCAATTTCTCTGGAAACATCCAGCCATGGATACGCTATAATTAATGTGTGAAGGCCGCTGATACACATATCCACTACTGTATATAGCCAGGCACTCATTTATAACTGAGTGAACTGGAGCAATGTAGAGTGAAAAAACCTGCCCACGTTTTAACACAGCACAGGATTCGAATCCGGGCCCTCTTAGTTGCAAGTCTGAAGCTTTACCCCTGAGTCATGTGACTCACTCACTACTCATGTCGTAAAAATAAGGTGATTCTATATTTATGCAAGGGGACAGAATTGGAAAATATTTATGCTGGAAATGTATCACTGGGGGGGGGGTAGACATTGCAAACTACCATTATTGTTAATAATGCTCCGGTAATGCACCACAAGTCCACAACTGAATTGTCTTCCATTGTCCATCATACTGTTCTGCAGACACCCTTCAGTTCGATGAGTACAACATGTTGTGGACAAGTAGAAATATTGGGGGATGGGTAAATAAAAACTATATGTATATATATATATATATATATATATATAATATATATATATATATATATATAAGGTAATAAAATATATTTTTTCAGTTATGCCTTGAAAACGTGTGTAAATGTGTGTCACATATGTGTGTTTGTAGTTGATTTCACGTCGTATAACACATCTCGACTGGTTCAACGATGTACATGAGTTAACCTCCACGTGTCCACCCAAAAAATGTGTGACTGGCAACAATGTCACCCTGCTCTCTCTGTGTCCAAGTCCCTGCTCAAGACAAGTTTTCCCGCAGAATATAAACTGTCATCTAAAAATAAAAACAATATATGAATTGATATTCCGTTTGGCTTTCCCTGGGTGACAAGTAGAGGAGGCGGACGTGAACCCAGGAAGCAGGTTCTCCCACCCAGTGTCCCACAGTTTACTGCAGTAGGAAGTCATAAACCTTGGTGACACTCACTGATCCAGTGGGCTACAATAGGATGTGACAGTCACATGACCCACAGAGGTCACACAGGGTCAGGTTCATGGTTGGAGACATTCACTCCCTTTTAGTGACAATACGACAGGAAGCCATTCCAGTTTTTATTATAGGAAAACCAAATAAAAAACCAGCATAAATTACAATGTTAACTTTTTATTTTATTTTAATTTAGGTATTCCTATTGTATCCAATTATCCTTTTCATATATTTTAGTTTTATTATATTACTATCATTAATAAATATTATTTAATAATACTTTACTTTTATTATTAATGTATTGTGAAGTGAATTGTGGATACTGCGTTATATATATATAAAATATTATTAACACAGTTAATTTTACTGTACACTGTAGCACGATTGCAACTTTTTACATTGATTATTATGAATGAGAATGAAACAGATTTAAGGTAAACAAAATTAAAATAAACAACTTTGTTCTCCAGAGAAAAATACAAAAAAATCACGTACCAGGGATTTAAAACTTAGGTGTTTCAAATTAATTTGGTCAGCATTAATTATAGAAATGGCTCTGGTTTCTCATTGAAAAAATCAGCTGTCCATAACTAACTGTGAATGCTTTCAAGAGAAGTGTACTATTAGTAAGACCCACTTGAAATAAAGGTAGGCAAAACAAACTGTGGCTTAGGACATATCAGTTAATCCTTAGTGGACAGCCCCAGGCACCTCCTGACATGTTTATGCAGGGACAGGGAACTGATTCCCATTGACCTGGTGGGAAATTGCCAGTGTGTACAACTACAAGTTGTGTGTAATTACATTGTTTGTTTAATTACCAAGCTCTGACCCTGAAACAACATGTCTTGGTTGATTCCTTGTGTGTCATGACCTACCTTAAGTACAGGCACTTCACTGCTGAGAAATACACACCATATCAGGCTGCTGAGTCACTGTATATAGTATTATGTACTGTTGGTAGTATTGTGTATAGTGTGTGTAGTATTATGTTGTATACTTATTTTGGTGGATAAGCTTAATAGAGAATATATACTGATCACCTTGAAAATGTTAATATATATATATATATATATATATATATATATATATATATATATATATATATATATACCTAGCTTTATGTAGAGACCCGTCCACCCATCATTTGGATGGGTAAAAACAAATATGGACGGGTAGAAATATGGTGGACGGGTTGTGGACGGGTAAACAAATGAAGCAGCAAAAAAAGGTCTTCCAAAACCATAGTTATTGTTAGTTATGCCTTGAAAGTGAGTGAAAATGGTGTCACGTGTATTTATAGTCCATTTCAGGTCATCAGACACATTTCAAAGGTTGTAAACTGGCTTAACAGTTAACATCCATGTGTCCACCAAAACATGTATGACTGGCAATAATTTTAACCTGCATAAAGCCCTGTATATATATATATATATATATTCATATATATATATATATATATATATATATATATATTATATATACATATATTATGGTAAATCAATTAGATTTTAAAAAGGTGGAACAGTCAGTTTTGTAAACAGCAATATATGAACCATCACCTTTTGAGAGGGATAGAAACTTTAAAAAGTTGAATGTCAGATTGACCATTAATTGTTGTCTGACAAATTGAGGTCAGCCAAGACAAGTTGAGACCAGAGAACTTTATGGCGTAGTGATTACATTGATGAAGCCACACAATAAAACCACACTGATCTGTCCAAATGAGCAGGACACCTGAGGTCAAAATGTGGCACTAACACTTATAGTTTGGCATATGTGTGTCATTGTGTGGTCTTAGAAATCTATGCAGGTCAAGTGTGTGTGTGTGTGTTTGTGTGTATATATGTGCGTGTGTGTGTGTGTATATATATGTGTGTGTGTGCGTGTGTGTGCACGTAATAGGTTTATGCAGAGACCTGTCCACCCATCATTTGGATGGGCTAATAGAAATATCACTGGACAGTTATATAAAATGAAGGGGCAAAAAATTGCAGCAGATATTGTAAGTTACACCCATAGACTAATTCTGTGGTTACACAAATGTATATAAATGTATGTCACATACCAGGTAGGTGTTTGTAGTTTATTTCAGGTCATAAAACACCTCTCAACTGACTTGTATGCACCCAACAAAAGTGAAACTGGCAAAAATGGTAACCTGTATAAGGCCCTAGTGTGTGTGTGTGTGTGTGTGTGTGTGTGTGTGTGTGTGTGTGTGTGTGTGTGTGTGTGTGTGTGTGTGTGTGTGTGTATGTATGTGTATGTATGTCTGTGTGTGTGTATGTATATATGTATGTATATATGTATGTCTGTGTTTGCATATGCATTATGCACACACAATTACCACGTACATGTTGACCAGCCAATTACGCCAACTGCCTGTTATTCAATGTCAAATCAAATGATTCTGTGCACCACCTCTGTGACCTTACGAATGATCTCTCTCTTTATCTCTTAGCTGTATTTATAATTCAGATATAGAATCACCTTCAGACAAAATGTGCAAGGCGTCTTTATCTTATATACACACATACATCAACGAAGGAGAGCTCTAGTTAAGCTTGTGTCACAGGCGTCCAATCACATTTGCTGACTAGAATTTCCTGTTAATCACATCATACCAAGTCCTGAAAACATTCCACTTAAAGGTCAGAGGTCAGCAACAAAAGCCGTACAGTCAGTAGGCAACATGGAACGTGGATCCTGGACAATACAAGGATCCTGGTTGAATCACAGGACACTCCCACCGTAAGGGATAAAAACAGGATCCTGGGTGACAAAGGGATCCTGGAGAAACACCAGGATCTTGGATGAATCACAGGAGATTACCTCCCACTATAAGGGTCAAAGGATCAAGACAGACTGCAGGGGGACAGAGGGATCCTGGATATGTAACAGGACACCCCTCTACCACCCTGTGTAAGGGATCAATACATGATCCTGGTTGAAAACAGATGGATCCCAGAGAAATACCAGGATCCTGGATAAATACCAGGATCCAGGAAAAATACTGCTTCCTCCCATAGCAGGGGTAGAAATAGTGGTAGTCCGGTAGTCCGAGGACTCCCAGAAACTTGGTCGGACTACCAAAGATGATGACAGCAGTTGTCTGATGGACTACCACAAAATTTGGGAATTGTTTTCTAATGTTGTGTTTGTCATGTTATTTTGCTTAAATCTGGGCCATATGACTACCAGATATATCTGAGGACTACCAGATTTCCCAACTAAGTAGTCTTGCTGACTACCAGAAATTCTGGAGTTATTTCTACCCCTGCATAGTAATAGATCATTACAGGATCCTGGGTGACGGGGGCTAGGATCATGGATCCTGAATGAATGCGAAAACAGGAACCTAGACCAGTGATATATTTTAACAAATTTACTCACACATAATAATGTGTTTTATGAGCCGGAATAAACTATACAAACACCCAAAACATAACTGACAATATTTATGATTTCTGAAGACCATTATATGTATATGTGTGAACATAACTTGTATGGAATCAAGGACAATATGTACCTATATACATAACTTTATATACCTGTTCAAGCTATCTAGTAATTTACATTTCGATTTTTACCATCAGAAGCATAGACTGAGTCACTAAAAATGACACAATGTTTAAATTGTTATTACTGCACCCATCAATACTGAAACATTGTTGCATTTAACAAGAAGCTGACCAGTACAAATGTTTTAAATTAAAATATAATCTACCTAGTATAATAACAAAAGCTATAGTTTATAGACTATGTTTTGTGACTTTATTGTTGAAACAATTAACAAACTGAATAATTAAATTATGTTTAAAATATTTAAATGTTTAAAAAAATAATGCAATGTTGACCTTGAGGGTCTGCTCCATAATAATTATTTGATAAAACAATGAAATAGTTCACCATGATTTTATTAATTCACAGGCAATCATTGCATAACTATTTACAAACACTCATCCATGCGTGAGAAAGCAGCGTTGATCCATGACAAAGAATATAAACAAACAATATCCGAATAATGTGTCTCAAATAAATCATGTTATCGACTATTTTCCAACATGTATAGTCAATAACTTTACTGACTGATTTAGAGTCGTCCAGGGTGAAACAATTGGGATATGGTCATATATATATATATATATATATATATATACGCCAAATCAGTGACCCAGTATACTAAACAAGTCAAATTTACTCAATTAATATAGACATTTGTATATAACTTTTTGACCATTGCAAACATGAAAATATTTATGAATTTACAATGATGATGAAATGACCACGCGAATTAGGCCTATCTTTAAATGCAGAATAAGAATATATTACATCACTGTCAAGTGAATCAATGACATGAGCTAAAAATGCAACAAATCACCACGGATTTCATGAGTCATGCTTGCTATGAAATGGTATCACCAGCATACCGATCACCAACACTGTCTACGCTAGAATTAGTACAAACCAAAACGTTATCTTTCACACATGGTGGTTCGCATTGGCACATGATTAGTAACAGTGTAAAACTTTACAAGTAGGTAAGAATAGATGTAAGACTGTACATAAACTGCATGCTTTGTGTCATCATTTTACACAGAAAAGGCATCTTTCGTGTGTTCATGTGTGCACCATTCACTAATATAATTTAGGAAAGTGCATACAGCATACACAAGCGTCAGCTGGGAAAAGTTCAAAGATAAATATTACAATTACCATTTTCATAATTTCACACCATCCCAGCATAGAACGGTAGCGACATTTTAAGAATGCAATTATACAGTTGCACGATTTACACCCTGTGTCACAAGTATGCATTTTATTAATAATTAAAAAATCATAAATAATATCATAATTAATGAAACCGTGACACGTTCGTGTCACCATATTTAGTGCTCTTCAATCAGAAAGCTGTGATATACAGAAAGTGTGATATGCTTAAAAGAGCTCTGATTTCCTTTAAATCCGACATCGTATAATCAAAAATGTACTGATTATATACAATCAAACAGTACCAACCACTAAATTGCATATGATTATCGTGTACGCCAGATGCCAGGTATACGTGTACTCAACATGGCATCTGTAAAAATGGGATGATCTCAAAGCGTATTATTTTAGAACAATTTACAAAATTGCATGACTGATGAACAGACATTTGTTTATTAAGTTTTTACTTATTTTAATACTCCTGCCAAATTGAGTTAAACACTAAACCCAAAAGTGTTGGTAATGTGACTATGTAATTAGTTGGCAGATGCATTTGCAGGTAGAGTGTACAGATTATTTAGATACTCCAAGCTTTCATACAAAAGCCATTTCATAATTTCTGTTTACATATACATCTACCAAAAATATTTCAGATTTACCCCCACCCACTATCCATGACTTCGAGTTCTTATTACACAGCAGGCTACCTGTATCACATCAAGTATGAAACCAAATGTTTTTGTTTAAAGAGTCGGTTTTTTGTGTGGCAACAAATGCCCTTTTGTTCATGTCGTTAAACAATAGGGATTAATAATTAATGTTTTGTATACAATTGGAAAGTATCAAGCTCAAGTTTAAACAAGTGTCCTCTATTTTCTGGGCAACATTTATCATGTTTACTACATTTTGCTACAATACTTTCAAATACTTTGCAAATGGTATCTTCAAATGTTTCATGCAATAAACAATGTTTATTCGGAAATAAACAATGTTTATTATTGCATTTGTTAACACTGAAAGAACGAAGTGTGTGACATTGGATACTTGTCATCGATTTGAGATCACCCCTTTCAAACAGAAGTAATTAACAATCTAGACGACAAACCAGTATAAAAGTCAACCTACCATAATTGTCTAATCACAACATGCAGCAACATCCATTTTTCTCCTTCGACGGACTAACGTTCATTTCGCGTACAATCTCTATAAAAACCTCATTCACGTTCTGCGTGTTTTTCGCAGATGCTTCCAGGAACGGACAGTTCCATTCATGTGCCAAGAGGGCGCTCTCGTCACTGTGAACCTCCCGTTGTGCCTCCAAGTCACATTTGTTCCCGACGAGCAACATCGGAACTTTGTCCGTACCTTTCACGCGCACGATCTGTTCCTTCATTGAGCGAATGTCCTGAAACGTTTGCATACTCGTGATGCTGTACACAATCACGAAACCCTGTCCATTTTTGATGTACAAATCCCGCATCGATGCAAACTGTTCCGTGCCAGCGGTATCCAGGATCTCCAGTACAGAGGGCGCTCCATCCACCTCGATTTCTTTCCGGTAGAAATCCTCGATTGTCGGGTCATATTTCTCCATGAAGTTTCCCGACACAAATTTTACAGTCAGTGCACTTTTGCCAACACCACCACTGCCTAGGACCACTACTTTATATTCCCGCATCTTGCGACAATATCACAGACGACAGATCGGATGTCGAATACCTGCAGACCACTACAGGAATCCGATGATTTGTTGCCAATCAGATTCTGTGAAAGTATCCTGGTGTAGGTTATCTCGCACTCAGATGACACCACCTGAAACATAGATAATTTATGACAATTTTCAAACACGTCATAGTAGTATACCCACATGAACTATTCACATTTATTGTTGAGAAATCTAACTACCTATCAAGTATATATACAAGTTAGTAAATAATAGTGACTGTCCCGATTTGTAGCTTTTGAAGACAATCAGTGCATTCATGCTACTGAATAAGCAAAGGATCGTGAATATAGAGTATAATTCTGATGTCAAGTACAAACCCTTTTATGAACATCAAACTGTGGAACGTACACCAAAGTGTCAGCATTACTGAAGTAATATATCATTTGTAAATCATGATGTCAGTTATTGCTGCTCAGTCACAAATGGTACGCACCAACTATTGGCATGTGCTGTGATTTGTATAAACAATACCACCATCATTTCGGTACCACTGTACAAACAATGTTTTTACTTGTTTTGATCGTCCACCAAATGGTAATGTTAATTCCTCAAAATAGTTCTATACCCACACTTTTCACAGAAACTGAACAGGTCCGTAGGAAAATGTTAACACAAAGGTCACCTTAGTGTATTTTAGCTTTAATGAAGTTACTTTCCTTTTCTCTACAATACATTTACCATCAAATGATGTGTGCGTGATTCAGTCATGAATGATAAGCCATAGTTCTAATATCAAGTTATATATTAATTTTACAGATTATAGACATAATTAGAGGGAAACTAGCTAAGTTCCCGTCTTCTAGTTCTATATATATTTAAAAACCTATCCAGAAATGGCTAACGTCGTTTAAAATATTACTTTAGCAACACCAAACGAAACATATCATCAAACGACTTTCCATAGTAGACAGTCATCATCGGTACTCTCAAGGTTTGAAAGTGTAAACGTGAATTCAATACCATGGCCTATGACCATGTCTCCCCATTCTCTCATTGAAGTCGCTTACCGTGGTGCGTTTATGAATTCCAGCGGTGTGACGACGATCAAGTTGTATCGCATGTGCTTTCGATGTTAAGTGCTCCGTAGACCACAAGTGTTATGCCAACATGCCACCGGGCAGTTCCGTCTTTTGTCTGGTAACTTCCGGATGTCGACTTTTGGACGAAGAATGTGTCACAGATCTGTACCCGGCGATGCGTGTGTGTATGAATGGTAGAATGCCCCCGCTTTTGCGCCCGCCCAGTCAGGGTTTTCGTCTTGTTCAAAACTCGGTTATTCACTGCCAAAGTACTCCAAAGTCCTCAGTGGTTCGGGCGAGACTAATCGGGACAATTCCATGTGTTCAATGTCGCCGTATATGTCACTGTTATAGACAAAAACATCACATTCCACCCTAATAATTTCTACTCTTCCGGCTTTCCGCCATCTTCGTGGTCTCAGTTGGGCGGATTTTCAGACCGGATATGCTTTTTACTGGTTCGCAAAACAGGAGAGCTATACTTGGGGGAGGCGCGCGTGATTGATCGAAAGGCGTGACTCTTCAAGCGTGAGTCACACTTTACCAGACCTTTGGAGTTAAACGAAATAACTGCCTGTAAATTGACATTGTACAGTATCCGTGTAAAAAGTAATGTAGTGTGATCCACTAATATTTACGACGGTGTGTAGGTTTACAGAAACATCAAATACATATTTTAAAGAAGAAAAAGAAGAATGCCCTCTAAAATGAAAAGCCGGATTTTCTTTACAACATTTATCAACCAACAATTAATATTATGATACGTAATTACGGTTCTAATTCTAGTTAGTTCTAGTTCTGCATACTGCAGTTGACAACATTATTTTCATTTGTGCTTAATTATACAGCATAGGATATTTCCATATATAAGTTACATAAATAATAAATGCTATATGCGTGTACCATAATCTTTATAATACACACATACACACACAAACACACACACACACACACACACACACACACACACACACACACACACACACACACACACACACACACACACACACACACACACACACACACACACACACACACACACACACACACACACACACACACACACACACACACACACACACACACACACACACACACACACACACACACACACACACACAAACACACACACACACACACGCACACACACATGTATGTATATGTGTGTGCCCGTGCGTGCGTGCGTGCGCGCTACCTCGCTCGCTCGCGCGCGCGCGTGCGAGCGAGCGTGCGTGTGTGCGTGTGTGCGCATGTGTGTGTAGCGCAATGGCTCAGGGGTAGAGCTTAAAAATTTGGACTCTCAACTAAGAGAACCCGGGTTCGAATCTTGTCCTGCGATGTGAAAACCTTGGGTAATTTCTTTCACTATACATTGCTCTAGTTCATGTACTCAGCTGTATAAATGAGTACCTGGCTAGTGGTGGATATGTGTACGAGCAGTCTGCGTTCATTAATTGCAGCATGTGGCTGGATGCTTCCCAGATAAATTGAGACGGTGTTTGATTGAACATGTCTCCCAGGGAAGAAAAGTGTAAAGTGCTTTGAACAGACCCCAGGACTGGATATTGTTGCGTTATAAAAGAACTTACCTATATGTATGTATGTATGTATGTATGTATGTATGTATGTATGTATGTATGTATGTATGTATGTATGTATGTATGTATGTATGTATGTATGTATGTATGTATGTATGTATGTATGTATGTATGTATGTATACATATATATATATATATATATATATATATATATATATATATATATATATATATATATATATATGATGCAGCATGCTAAGGCCTTTATACGTCAAGGGAAAACAATGGTCTTAACATATTATTATTATTTTATTTTAATATTGGCTCATATATAATATATAAAGCTAATTTTGTTAGAACAATTTATCAACCAATAAGAGATATGGTTCTTAACATTTGAATGTACCAGTTTAATACGATTTGGTAGGACGCCCATCCAGGTGATGATGTGAGCAAGATTTCTTTATAGATAGTCAAACATTTTAAATCTATATGTATTCTGGCCCTCTTTATTAGTCACGCACGCACGCACGCACGCACACACGCACGCACGCACGCACCAACACTCACGCACACACATACTTGATCTGTTTGATGTGGACGCCATATTTAAGGCATTTCGAGTACAGTAGTCCCTCTCTTATACGGCCATCCTCGCCAACGGCCACCCTGATTACGCGGTCACATTAGCAGTGACAACCCGGCTAACGCGGCCTATGACCATGGTTGCATACAGAATCTACCATTCCTCAGCGGCCATTCGGTAGTCGAAAACTGCACTATTTAATCACAAGTCACATTAAGTAGGCCTAACGTACACACTCGTCGTTCTTCGTAAAACACCATGTAGCAGGTATTGTTGCAATATGAGATGTCTCGAATATTAACAATGTACACGTGTTAAGAAACAGGGGCATTAGTCGAAGATTCCCCCTCGGCATAGGCCACCCGCCTTTTTTGGGTTTGTTGAATGGTTGGCCGTATAAGAGGGGTGTACTGTATTTAAAACCCGTGATCAGTGCTCGCGACAAGCCAACAGCGCCACCAGGCGGATATAGGTTTACTTGAATGACGGACTACGCAGATTACATCACCAACGTAACCTATCGGCGACCAGTGAATTGGTCGAAGTCTGCCACCTTCAGTGAAAACGCAAAACTAACTCAGGGTATATTAGCAAAGAAACTAAGACACGGCTGGACAGATGAGTATAATTACACAGCATTGGGTCGGGATGTGACAACGTTTACTTTAACTTCTTTACTGTCCTTCTGGAAACACAGAACGCAACATTCAATATTTTAGTATGGTTGTGAACTGTTAGACGCACTTAAGCAATGACTCCAGCTAGTATGGTTATGAAATGTTAGACGCACTTAAGCAATGACTCCAGCTAGTATGGTTATGAAATGTTAGACGCACTTAAGCAATGACTCCAGCTAGTATGGTTATGAAATGTTAGACGTACTTAAGCAATGACTCCAGCTAGTATGGTTATGAACTGTTAGACGCACTTAAGCAATGACTCCAGCCAGTATGGTTATGAAATGTTAGACGCACTTAAGCAATGACTCCAGCTAGTATGGCTATGAAATGTTAGACGCACTTAAGTAATGACTCCAGCTAGTATGGTTATGAAATGTTAGACGCACTTAAATAATGACTCCAGCTAGTATGGTTATGAAATGTTAGACGCACAATGACTCCAGCTAGTATGGTTATGAAATGTTAGACGCACTTAAACAGTTGGGATATATTGGTACGACAACTTAATAAATGCATTTGAATTAAAGATATTGATGCAGCAGAAACGTCGTCTAGAGCATTGACGACAAACAAGTCACGACTAACAGTCGTCGGTCGGTATTACTTGTTGTTCGTAAATGGTTGTCCTGGCGAATATACACTGACAGATATATTCCATTCTAGCAAACCGAAACACAAAGTTATGTCTCCATTTTGCTCGGTACTTAATGTACTGATAGTGTAGGCTGATGCTTCTTCGCACGTCATTTCAAATACGATTCGTAGTGTAATACTACTAACTTATTCAGACAACGTTTCACGAAATAAGCTGATGGGAATGTGCAAGGTAAACGTGAGGATAACGGGCAAAACTGATAAATAAGGACAGCGTAGAGAGACACGGGAGAGGAGTGGAGACCGAGAGCAACAGATTGTGTAGTCTGTCGGTCGGCTGCGTAACTACGCCGAGAAGACAGTCTGGTGGGTCCGTGTAAATACCGTCTTTTCCTATTTCGTTTTCAAATTTGCGAACGAAAAAGCAAAACAAAAATAGTTTCTGGTTTTTCTTTTTCACAAATGAAGTAAGGAAAACGAAAAATGAATTCGTTTTTAGTTCGCGAATTTGAAAACGAAAAATGTACGGACCTTTGTGACTTTGCCGACTTCTGAATAAACCGTGTGGGGCTGCCACCTGACGGATACTGGTTAACCCTGCCATAATTCCTATTTTATAAGCAACTGCAAATTTGTATTTCTATTTATTTTTGAGTTAATAAAAGTTTAATATTGAATTTTTTTATAATACAGCATTATCTGATAAAAAAGTATCGTTATTTAATTTGTTATTTCAAATTCGGCCTGAGACCCAATTAGCGTCGCTAACCTAGTCTGGGATAAGGCCGGCCTCGCGACTACAACGGCAGCCCATTAATACCCCAGGCTGAGTTGAGGGGCCGAAAAGTGCTGCCACCTCACGGAGTCTGGTTAACCGAGGCTACAGATAGCGGGACACGGAGACAAACTGTGGAGACGACAGCGCAAGAATTAAGGGTGAGGGGAGATCAGAAAGCCGACACTGGTCCTAGAGAATTAGACAATACAAGCAGTGAGGCAGGGAGAGAGGATAGAGAAGAAAACAACGCTCACTAACACAGTTCAGTTGTTACGTTAATACACGCAAGCATTTAAAGTCCATACGATTTCTCGATCGCCAAGTTTGGCACATTTTTAGGACCTATGTTGATTTCATAAGTAGCAGCTGTTATGCAACTTTTGCAGCGTGTTCTTATACACGACACTCACTATAGTATGCATAGTTTTCTATATAGCATAACAGAAACATCATGTTCCACATTCATACAATCGGTCGACGAATTAGTTAACAAATCAATCCTAATCCTAATCCTAATAATAACATATTCAGTCAGGCCTGGCCAGGCCAGGTAATTATTACTCCGTCTTCGTAGCAAATAGCCACCTCCTACAAAACTAGAATCCAATGTGAACGTTTTGCGAACGGTCATTACTAGTGGCTCCCTACTATGTACATTTGATGAACGTTTTCCTATTTCATGCTGATAGTGGTTCCATCTGGCGAATAAATTATTACCATTACAACTGCTTGAGAGGTTTTTACTTTATCGCTTATGTGCGTGCGTGCGTGCGTGCGTGCGTGCGTGTGTGAGTGTGTGTGTGATCCTCGTTCGCCAGGAGTCGCTGCGGCTGATTATGTCAGTACCAGCTCTTCTCTTCTCTGGCACATACCTGTCAACAATTCGTCTTTTAACCTCAGCCAATGAAATCGCCCAGGAGGAGTGTGGGCGGCCTCTGGTCATGTGATATAATATTTTGGGTGATTTCAGCCACACGGTGCTACTACATGCAATGCAGTAGTGTGTGAATGAGTTATTATAATAAGACTCCCACTAGTCATGTATCCTTCTTCAAATCGAGGCGTTGTTCCCACGGCTGACGCAGTAGCGAATGGCGAAGCCAATTGCTATAATGATACAGTTCGACTCCGCCCAGTCACATGCAGCTTTAGGGAGACGATCGACCAGGGTTAGTAACGACCCATGGATTGCGAGGAATATATACGATGTGTTTGTGTGTTGTGTGTGTGTGTGTGTGTGTGCGTGCGTGCGTGCGTGCGTGCGTGCGTGCGTGCATGCGTGTGCCTGCGTGCGTGTACGTGCGTGTGTGTATGTGTGGGTTTGTATGTGTATGTGTATGTGTATGTGTATGTGTATGTGTATGTGTATGTGTATGTGTATGTGTATGTGTATGTGTATGTGTATGTGTATGTGTGAATGTGTGAATGTGTGAATGTATGAATGTATGAGTGTGTGCGTGCGTGCGTGCGTGTGTGTGTGTGAATGTATGTGTTTGCGCATACGTGTAAGCGCAACTGTTCGAGTATATGTGTGTTTGTGAGTGCATGTATGTGCGTGTGCATGCATGCAGATGTGCGTGTGTGAAAATGTGCATGCACCTGTATGTGTCATCGAGACAGCGCAGGAATGGTTGGTATTTCTTGATGGGATATTTTTGAGCAATATCTGAATTCACAACATCGAAGTGCAACACGTACAACGTAGATGTAATTTTCATGTTCCTATTCAACCTGCGATCTCCCACAACACATGCAATACAGGTTTTAAGTGAATGGGCAGTGCCACAATTCATTTGGTTTATTTGTTGTTTTATAATTTACACTATGTTTCTCTAGTGCGTTAAGTGTGCAATGAATTCTACCGTGTCCAGTAAAACCAGTTTCGTTGACATGACATTCAATGCAATTGTCCGACAAATTACGGTCGCTTGTTGATTGCTTACTAATGACGCCATAGCGGGCGATAATTCATCGAAAGTCTTAAACGTCGCAAACCGGCAGTAAGCTTCACCGACTAGTTATTGATACCTACGACCAGTATAGGAACAGAAAATATATATTTGTCCCAAACAAATGAAACAAAAAATAGTCGTTTAGAAATAACATACCAGTCAGTACAACATAGCAATATGCGTAAAAAGTCAAAGTGTTTACCACTTGGTCATAATGCATGATATCATAATAAAGAATTGTGTCATATAAGTGGCGGGAGACTCCTACTTGATGATAATGCATGATATCTTAATAAAGTATTATGTCATATAATTGGCGGGAGACTCCTACTTGGTCATAATGCATGATATCTTAATAAAGAATTATATCATATAAGTGGCGGGAGACTCCTACTTGGTCATAATGCATGATATCTTAATAAAGAATTATATCATGTAAGTGACGGGAGACTCCTACTTGGTGATAATGCATGATATCTTAATAAAGAATTATATCATGTAAGTGACGGGAGACTCCTACTTGGTGATAATGCATGGTATCTTAATAAAGAATTATATCATGTAAGTGACGGGAGACTCCTACTTGGTGATAATGCATGATATCTTAATAAAGAATTATATCATACAAGTGGCGGGAGACACCTACTTGGTCATAATGCATGATATCTTAATAAAGAATTATATCATATAAGTGGCGGGAGACTCCTACTTGGTCATAATGCATGATATCTTAATAAATAATTATGTCATGTAAGTGACGGGAGACCCCTACTTGGTCATAATGCATGATATCTTAATAAAGAATTATGTCATATAAGTGACGGGAGACTTCTACTTGGTCATAATGCATGATATCTTAATAAAGAATTATGTCATATAAGTGGCGGGAGACTCCTACTTGGTGATAATGCATGATATCTTAATAAAGAATTCTGTCATATAAGTGGCGGGAGACTTCTACTAAGACTAAGTATTGTCGCTATCGTAAGAGACACTTTATGAAATAATGTGAAACATTAATTATATTTAAAAAAAACTGATTAATATCCCCAATACAATTACTGAATTAAAACCACCGAGATAAACATATTATATGCCTGCATAATACACATAATATAAATAATTTACCGTCTATAGTTGCACGTAAAGTTACGCCAGTTCACAAAACCGGTCCCCTCGTAAGCATTTACTTAAACGAGGCTGGTCTGACCATCATAACGGTCGTCTTAAGGGAGTAGTAGAACCCTCGCCACGCGCCCCAACAAACGCCTCTGGCGTAGACACTGATGTTGCCGTGCCGGTAGGGACCGTTGAGGTTGCTGTCGACAGACCACCAGCCTCCACGTCGGAGTTGAGCCGTCCTGTAGGTGTCATGGTCACGGTAAGCCGTGAATGTCTTGCCGTCAGATTCACCAAACGAATCGCCTAAAATACGAACACGGCATAGGCAAATAACGTATCTTAAAGTGAGGTTGTAAGAGCGTGGGTTTTATTTTTCATTTGATATTACGTTATTTAGACAAAATCACCTTGTAGAATGTTTTCTTATTGCCAATTCGTCTTTAGTTATTTTATTAAGCTCGGAGAAGTGTTCGCAATTTGAACGATTCCGCCTGCAACGTATTCAAATGGTAAAGAAAAGATCCAGGGTCTAAATAAACTTGATTGGCAATAATGC
>JAODUO010000855.1:27500-30000 GCA_025642075.2 Ridgeia piscesae | reverse complement strand
TCAAGTTACAGCTTGTGTTTAGGTTTTGTTGTGCGATTTTGACACATATGTGTTTTTAATGATGATATATACTCGCTGTAATTACATCTATACATTTGGACCAAGTGACCCCACAACAGCAATCACTGCTACAGGTGTAAACGTAAAACAGCTGCTGCAGGTGTAAACGTACCCGAGCTGCTGCAGGTGTAAACGTAAAACAGTTGCTGCAGGTGTAAACGTAAAACAGCTGCTGCAGGTGTAAACGTACCCGAGCTGCTGCAGGTGTACACGTAAAAGAGCTGCTGCAGGTGTACACGTAAAAGAGCTGCTGCAGGTGTAAACGTAAAACAGCTGCTGCAGGTGTAAACGTAAAACACGCAGTCTGCACAATACGGGCCTACCCCCTACCTGCCAGTCGCTGACAGACTCGACTTGCACATGCTACGCGGGATGAGTAGCCCCCCCCACAACACACACACACACACACACACACACACACACACACACACACACACACACACACACACACACACACACACACACACACCACACCACACACACACACACACACACACACACATACACACACACATACACACACACGCGCGCACGCACGCACGCACGCGCGCGCGCACACACACACACACAACACACACACACACGCGCGCACGCACGCACGCACGCACGCACACACACACACACACACACACACACACACACACACACACACACACACACACACACACACACGCACACTTAGCTGGCTTAACTGCTAGTGTCATATATACATTAGTGCGTCTTTGTCGTGGAAGACATATCCAAACACCGACTATAAACATTTCGAACGCTTACAATAAATATAGTTTGCTGTCGCAACGAAAATATAAAAACACATTGACTACCTCGACTGGCGCTGTTATTGTATGCGGATAACGCGCAATCTCAGTGCTAACGTCCTATCTATGTGGCGATGCAGCTATTATAAATATTCACTAACAAATGCTTGTGTTACCCGCGCTGAAGAAACGTACCGGAACATAAATTCTGTTTCCGCTTCTGCGCTATCCCCGCCAATAATTGTGACGTCATGGCGTCCACCATTGCTCTGAGGACGTGATATTGGAGAAATAAAAAATATGTCAAGAAGGCGTTATTAGTAATAATGCAATGGTCATCACAACGTGCACTCATATTTATTAGGTCTGGAAACACCACTAGTAAAGAAAATAATATGTTGCGACTTTATTATTATTATTACTATTGTTATTAAGGAATGTGGTGTATGCTTTTCAATTTCCCCGGCGTATCACATACACAAATATGTTACGCTTGTGACATTTCATGTTTGTAATTACTAATTCTCCTCCGATGACCAAATGGCACGTATTTAACAAGCAAAACAGTTGTTTACAATATCAAACATTAAGTATTTACCATAATGTGAACTTTTCTCGACATGTAGTGTTTTATAATTTTATTTTATTAATTTATATTGCGAGAAAACCTATACTTGCCCATTCTCGGATATATAATAGAAATGGTTGTGTATACCAGATAAAGGAAAACACATTTCCTTTAAAGGGTTCAAAAAGCAACCACAAGATAGCAAACTTGCAATACTTTGTTTACAGCGACGTCCTCAAACTCTCAAATATACATTCATGAATATACACTCATGCATATAAATACCACATACGCATATTACATACTGGTCTCTCCGCAATAATGCCGGACTTTGAAATTAGACAAGTTCAAAACAAACACTTGAAGTTTCTCTCTCGTTGAAGAATCCATTCGTGCAAAGCCATCCTGCTGAGCGGTCTACACAGGTAACGTGGCTTTTGGTTATACAAAACAACACTTTTCACATAAATACACATAATTTTATTACTGTAACCGAACAACACAGAGTCTGGTATTGACAACGTCAAAGATGAATTGAAGGTAAATGTCACATTTGCAGGTCTGCTCTAAATGATGGCATATCATAGCTTGTTTTGTCAGGTCTGTTCGTACGGGGTTTTGGCTGTATGAACTTTAACATGTCTGTACATGTTTTGTCAGCCCTGTACGTGAGGGGTTTTGGGTGTATGAACATTATCATCTCGATACATGTTTTGTCAGGTCTGTATGTAATGGGTTTTGGGTGTATGAACTTTATCATATCGATACATGTTTTGTCAGGTTTGTACGTAAGGTGTTTTGGGTGTATGAACCTTATCATGTTGAGACACGTTTTGTTACGTCTCCCTCTATTTCGAAAAAAACCGGATAACCGTCATATTGCTTACGTAAATACATTAATGTGTAGCTGGTATAATTCCGTATAACATTGTCTATGTGTCTTATTTCCAGTTGTTCTCAATCCTCGCCATGAATAAATATTTTCTGGTAAGTCAAATACACTCTACGTGCAATACACGTAACATGAATAACACACCTTTCGGCATGGTACATACTATTTTTAATTATGTTGTCCACGGCATTTTTTCAAATTTATGCTGTAACTAAATTGTTG
>JAODUO010000855.1:0-17500 GCA_025642075.2 Ridgeia piscesae | reverse complement strand
GTTATACCAAATAATATATATAGATATACTATATAGTATAACAGACTATTATAGCCAACAATCATATATAGAACTAACTTATGAAGTTAAAGGACTTTATAGCCCTATATAATCATGTTGAGATGACCTGTGAGGTAAACGGGACCGTTTACCAAGAATCCATGATAGACTGACCTATTGAATGAACGAGGACTGTTATACCCAACAATCTGTTAGAGTCTGACCTGTTGAGGTAAACGAGGACCTGTTAAGCCCAACAATCCATGTTAGAGTCTGACCTGTTGAGTAAACGAGGACCTGTTAAGCCCAACAATCCATGTTAGAGATCTGACCTGTTGAGGTCAACGAGGACCTGTTATAGCCCAACAATCCATGTTAGAGACTGACCTGCTTGAAGGTAAACGAGGACCTGTTATAGCCCAAGAATCTATGTTAGAGACTGACCTGTTGAAGTAGACGAGGACCTGTTATAGCCCAACAATCCATGTTAGAGACTGACCTGTTGAGGTAAACGAGGACCTGTTATACCCAACAATCCATGTTAGAGACTGACCTGTTGAAAGGTAGACGAGGACCTGTTATACCCCAACAATCCATGTTAGAGACTGACCTGTTGAGGTAAACGAGGACCTGTTATAGCCCAACAATCCATGTTAGAGACTGACCTGTTGAAGTAGACGAGGACCTGTTATACCCAACAATCCATGTTAGAGACTGACCTGTTGAAGGGAAACGAGGACCTGTTATACCCCAACAATCCATGTTAGAGACTGACCTGTTGAGGTAAACGAGGACCTGTTATACCCCAACAATCCATGTTAGAGACTGACCTGTTGAAGTAGACGAGGACCTGTTATAGCCCAAGAAACCATGTTAGAGTCTGACCTGTTGAGTTTAAACGAGGACCTGTTATAGCCCAAGAAACCATGTTAGAGTCTGACCTGTTGAGGTAGACGAGGACCTGTTATAACCCAACAATCCATGTTAGAGACTGACCTGTTGAAGTAGACGAGGACCTGTTATAGCCCAAGAAACCATGTTAGAGTCTGACCTGTTGAGGTAAACGAGGACCTGTTATAGCACAACAATCCATGTTAGAGACTGACCTGTTGAAGTAGACGAGGACCTGTTATACCCCAACAATCCATGTTAGAGACTGACCTGTTGAAGTAGACGAGGACCTGTTATACCCCAACAATCCATGTTAGAGACTGACCTGTTGAAGTAAACGAGGACCTGTTATAACCCAACAATCCATGTTAGAGACTGACCTGTTGAAGTAGACGAGGACCTGTTATACCCCAACAATCCATGTTAGAGACTGACCTGTTGAAGTAGACGAGGACCTGTTATACCCCAACAATCCATGTTAGAGACTGACCTGCTGAGATAAAGGAGGACCTGTTATAGCCCAAGAATCCATGTTAGAGACTGACCTGTTGAAGTAGACGAGAACCTGTTATAGCCCAAGAAACCATGTTAGAGTCTGACCTGTTGAGGTAAACGAGGACCTGTTATAGCACAACAATCTATGATAGAATCTGACCTGCTGAGTTAAACAAGGACCTGTTATAGCCCAACAATCCATGATAGAGTCTGACCTGTTGAGGTAAACGGACACCTGTTATAGCCAAGCAATCCATGATAGAATCTGACCTGTTGAGGTAAACGAGGAGTTATTATAGCCAAACAATCCATAGTCGAGTTTGCCGATCACTCACCTTTCCGGAGTCATGCTATTATCTTCCTCGTCAGCACCCACAGGAAGTGCTATACACACCGATACAACCTGAAATAAAAACGGAAATTGCATTGTATGCACACAGAAGGTGACGTTTACGTTTGGTCTACATGAACTGTTAATATGCATAGTAAGTATATGTAGGTATTTTTCTTTAACGTATATCCATCGTGCATTTGTGAAATGCTTTCACTTTCCGATGTTACACTATTACATATTTTACGCTAAAACAAAGTCTCCTGTAACGTCCTATTCATTGGCAAGAATATTACCGCAAAGTAACGAATCACATAATGTTGTTATTATTATTGAAACAAAACAAGACACTGGTAATTTAGTAGCACAGTACCACACGATATATAAAACATACTACGTTTGCCGTTATTAATGTAGGTATCATTAATAATGTTATGTTGGTTGCTGTGAACCACTCGCTCACTCACTCACTCACTCACTCACTCACTCACTCACTCACTCACTCACTCACTCACTCACTCACTCACTCACTCACTCACTCACTCACCACTCACCACTCACTCACTCACTCACTCACTCACTCACTCACTCACTCACTCACTCACTCACTCACTCACTCACTCACTCACTCACTCACTCACTCACTCACTCACTCACTCACTCACTCACTCACTCACTCACTCACTCACTCACTCACTCACTCACCCACCCACCCACTCACTCACCCACCCACTCACCCACTCACTCACCCACTCACTCACTCACTCAGTCACTCACTCACTCACCTCACTCACTCATTCACTCACTCAATATCTTCGTCGTGACTGACATCCTCATATTATCGCCCAAAGAGACAAAAGGAAATTGTTTTTATACATACACTATCGGCTACAACGACACATTCCGTTCCGAATGAAAACAATAAATTTGAATAACACTGTAAGGGATAATGCATATGTGAAACCGTGTCTGAGGCGTACGTGTAAATATCGACCTTCTAGCGACCGCAGCGGCGTAGGAGCTACGTGCCAAGTGGACTGCAGATTATAGGTCATCGAATTACATTATATGAATATAATGTTTACATGCCACGACACACATTTCGCTGTCTTGTCTGCTTTGCATAATCCGTTCCACATTTAATGTAAACAATTACTAAGAATATTGACATCGTACACCAATAATGCTGTCTCACTGTTGAGTAGTAACGTAATTATTTAGAAACCACTCTAAACGTATATATATATATATATATATATATATATATATATATATATATATATATATATATATATATATATATATATATATATATATATATATATATATATATGCGTGTGTGTGTGTGTAACGCGTATTAATTGAATATATGTTGAGAATTTGCATCATGTCAGCCATAATTCTAAAACAACGTTCAAACCCACGTATTAAATGTAAGCAAATTTACGAATTACGCACATATCTGCAGTATAACCTTACATTTTTTAAAGCCAAACAGACGTGTACACAAGTAAAGTATTGGCTTTTTTTAGGACGATACCCGAGTAGGATATCACTGGGCTGAGTGTCATACGCTACGTATGAAATACCAATAGCTAATGTTATATGTCACGTTCGTTCCAGTCCATAATTATACGACTGTGCTCATGAAGAAGTGTTCTAATTTGGGAACCGATATGCGATTTGAAGAGAAGGGAATGTTTAACTTTGGTCAGCTGGTCATACGTAATTATATATAGGTAATGTTGTATTTGTTTTATTTCTTTAATTGCGCATAGGCACAGTGGTGTAGTGGTTAGAACAATTGGATTTTCGATTACGAAAATCTGGCTTGGAATCCTACACTGCGGTGTCAAACGATAGGTAATGTCATTCACTCTAATTCTGTATAGTCCACGCAGCCGTTTGATGACTAACTGACAACATACAGTGGTGGATATTGGTTCACGAATTGGCCTCGTTGCGCTGTACTTCCAGCGAGGTTGGACATCATAGCGAATTGCAGAAGGTTTTGTAAAATAGTGTACTTTGTGTCGTTTTATATTTGTTCTTATTTTCGTAACTCCTAACTGTAACATTTGATGCAATAACCATATTATTCAACGTCCAGCGCAAAGTGATCGAAGATTCCACATATGTCAAAAACCAAATTGCATAACGACCACCGCAAATATAGAGTATATTACCCAATATGCCAATAACCATTATTGCAAAAAGAGACGGGGACGGGGACGGGGACGGGGACGGGGACGGGACGGGACGGGGACGGGGACGGGGACGGGGACGGGGACGGGGACGGGGACGGGGACGGACGCGGACGCGGACGCGGACGCGGACGCGGACTCGGACTCGGACTCGGACGCGGACGCGGACGCGGACGCGGACGCGGACGCGGACGCGGACGCGGACGCGGACGCGGACGCGGACACGGACACGGACACGGACACGGACACGGACACGGACACGGACACGGACACGGACACGGACACGGACACGGACACGGACACGGACACGGACACGGACACGGATAGAGAGAGAGAGAGAGAGAGAGAGGGGGGAGAGGTAGAGGTAGAGGGAGAGAGAGAGAGTGAGAGTGAGAGTGAGAGTGAGAGTGAGAGTGAGAGTGAGAGTGAGAGTGAGAGTGAGAGTGAGAGTGAGAGTGAGAGTGAGAGTGAGAGTGAGAGACAGACGGACAGACGGACAGACGGACAGACGGACAGACGGACAGACAGATAAAGACGGAGACGGAGGCGGAGGCGGAGGCGGAGGCGGAGGCGGAGGCGGAGGCGGAGGCGGAGGCGGAGGCGGAGGCGGAGGCGGAGGCGGAGGCGGAGGCGGAGGCGGAGACGGAGACGGAGACGGAGACGGAGACGGAGACGGAGACGGAGACTTATCAATACATACTACATCAAATTTAACAAGATTGCCACCTAGAGAATCAACACTAGATGGCAGGTGGACTAAGAAGACCTGTGGCTGATCGAGAGTCCAATTGAATATTGCCTTTCTGAAGTATATGTGGGTTTTATTTTTAAACATATTAACACTACTAGCACCTACACAATCAGCTGATAATCTGTTCCAATAACATACTGTTCTTTGTGAAATGAGAATTTTCTAATATTTAGATTTTTACTAATGTAACTCCATGTCCTCAATCCTTCTCTCTTCCTTAACTGTGAAAACATATTTCTGTCAATATCGTCATACCTATTCCATATTTTAAACACTTCTGTCTGATCTACTTTCAATCTCCTGGTCTTTAGTGTTGTTAAACCACACCCTATTAGACGCATTTCACTATTATCCCTGAGTTTTATTATCATTTCGGTTGCTCTCCGTTGTACTCTTTCTATCTACTCTTTCTGTCAATATCCGTCTTGCGATATGGTCTCCATGCTTGTATACAATATTCTAAATGGGGCCTAGCTATTGTTTTTTTACAGCGTTAATATCAGTTCATTTCCTTGTACACACTATTTCGCCTAATTAATCCAAGAATTGTGTTTCCCTTCAATACTGCAATTCCACACTACTTTGATACGTTCATATCATCATTATAGCTAACCCTTATTTTTTTCTTATACGGTAGTATTTAGTACAGTTCCATCTATTGTATATATTCCTGTGAGGAGGAACTCACATTTACCAAAACAAAACAACATTTGCCATTACTCAGACCGTTCGGTCAATTTATTAAGATCCTCTTGTCAATGCTGTCTATTTGCATCACTTAAAACAATTCTAAACCATTTTGTATTATCCGCAAACGTCAACACCGTGCTTGTCATAATTGTTATCGTCATCCAAAAAACCATTGATATAATATTAAGAATAACATATTTCCCAACACTGATCCCTCAGGGTACTCCACTCAAAACGGATTTCCAGTTTGAAAACTCCCCATCAACTACTACTCTTTGTCTTCTATCAATAAGCGATTTTTTATCTTGTTAATCATACCATGTCCTATCCCATGGGCCTTTAGTTTAAGTAGTAATCTTAAATTGAATAGCTAACTGTTATTCAACCTTTCTAACAATTGTCACGAAAATAACTAAAACTCACACAATTATCTCTGTTGACTATGTTAATTAACATCCATGGTCACTGTCCTATTAATTTTTTTTAAGGGGCCTGTAAAACCAACATTGTACTTAATCAACTTTGTGTTGCTCTTGTATGTGTTGGAGAGCAACTGGCGAGATGGTCGTTGATAAACTCGTTTAGTAGAGGGAGCCACTGTGAACGAGGTTAATACCTAAATGTAGGTGTAAGATAGTCACAAAGCCAGCTGTAAAGTCTTATGTCAGTGAAAAAGAAATACAAATATTATGCTTCACCAAATGACAAAACTCGCGAAAATTACCTTAATGCCGACATCTGTGGGTGTACGACTAACGACCAAATGTAGACCACGATCAATGACCAAAACAGTGGCGCCTCCAAGCGGACAGAACTAGTCAAAGTTAGTTTCGACAAGTTTCTGATTTACTTCTTGTCCCTAGAGTAAATACTAACAATGTGAATGGACCAGCGTTTTTCTGTAGTTGCACCATCTACTCTTTGGAATATGCTGCCATCTAGTGCTGTATCAGTTGAACATATTGCTAAATTCCGGCTGCGTTCCTTTTTAGCATTGCCCCTCCGCCGTTGTGCATCAATCGTTCTGTTGACAACCGGAATATTTATTGACTCTGACATTGATACACTATGTTGTACTGATGTGCTCCTCAGCTTGGTTTCCAAGGATTTCGGAGCAACAAAAGTTATTGTAGCACCAGTACAAACGGCACCGCCACCGCCACCGTCACCATGATTATTGTCGCAATTTTGCTTTATCAATCTGCATTTCGCGGACCAAGTGTGGCCCTCGGAGTGATATCACGTGGCCCGTGGACTAAAAGCGAGAGTGTTCACAACGCGGCTACAAATGGTGAAGTTGAAACTACCACAGGGTGTTTACGATCACTGGGCTCGCAAAACTCCACCTTGAAATTGTTCAAGACTGAATTAAAACTAATTTATTACGGCCTGCATCGACTAGAATATGTTCAATATAATTAATTTATTCAAATTTGTGTTTTAGCTGGTTAAAACGAAATTATATTGTAAGTACTTTATTTACCATCGTCCTTGTTTCATTTATAATCACTGATGTTTACACAACTTGTTGTTATTGGTTTTATTTATTTATTATTGTTATCAGTTAAATGTGTGCAACGTCTACTATTTTATATTGGAGTTTTAGTGAAGTCATGTTTAAGGCACTATGGATATATGCGCTACATACAATAAAGAGTACAATAAGGAAACTGCTCGCGTCTTCCAATTGTCTCAACGCAAAAGTAGACGGCGCGTGTTCATCTACAGCGATGAGATCATGGAACTCTAGCCAGGAGGTTTAATGTTAGTCTCAGTAATGTCTGGATGCAAGAGAAAGAAAGACAACCCAACACTTATTAAAGTGCTGACTAGCTGTTTATTGGTATGATATTTAACAAAGCCCATCAAGGGATCGCATAAATGGACCGTAGGTCGATTAGTTATGTACCATTTGTATAACATGGTTGAAGTAAAATTAAATATTTACCTAGAACGCGGGCGTTTTTTATTTCCAAAAGAGCATATTCGTTTATTTGTTCTTTTACAATATAATCTGAATAATTGTCGACAAAACCTCACAAGTTGTCCAAATTTCACACAAGAAAGCACGTGATCACGCTTGTGTGTATAACATAAATACAACAACATGTGCATTAATAACACAACACTAAGTCAGAGATTATGACTCAGTGTGCTAGGCTAAGGGATTGTGCTATGTTGACTTTCACATATGTGCCTCTCTTCGTCACTTACACGGCTTCTCATATGCATACCTCTCCTCAGCATAGACTAGCTCGTAATTACCTTCTTATACGTGACATGTATTAGTTGTAAACTGAATAAACTACTACCTAAACCAAGGACCACAACACATAATACACGATGCCGTACTCGATACTCTTTACCCAGAGTAAAAACCAACAGGACCAAGAACTGTTTCATTAACTGGTGTCTGTTCAACCAAAATAACTCACAGTGACTCTGAAAAACTTACGTGCATGCTGATATGGATATGTGTAAAATATTGTAAAGCCTTAATTTATTTTTTAGATCTATTTATTTTAACGTTTTAAACTATTTTTTATATAAGTTTAGTCAAATACATTGACTTATCGGCGTAACATTTTAACATAAAATATGTTTTAATGTCTTAAATTATTTTAATTAGTTTTATTGATACATGTCGTATATTCTCTACAGTATAATTTATATTTACGCTAATGTCTTAAATTATATATTATTTGAATCTATTTTAACAAATATAGTTTGCAAGTTTGATGTACTCATTTCAATCTTTTTGATTGCCCAGAGAGAGTGAAATAAACTATTATTATTATTATTATTATTATAATTCTGTGTTGGACGACAACTGCGGGGTTGTCAAAATTGAGGCAGACTGACATATATAAGGCGATGCTATTTTTAATACCTATCAGAAGTCCATTAACAGCCGTTGGTAAATCGGATTCTGTATTTAATTATTGTTGTTAGCTTTAAACATCAAGTAGCATATCTCCATGCAATCGTCTTGGATAGATATCGTCTTGTCTCGACACCACGATTGGGTGTAGCTCACAGAGACACATGCTTCCACCAACCGGTCGTACTCGGCCAAGCAGTGCATCACGCACTCTGGCAGACTCTTCGTTGCCGCCGGCCTCATGTTGACTCCAACTGCCGATGTCGTCGTCACCATGGGGGATGTTGTGACAAATGTGACCATTGACAGCATGGTGAAAAACGAAGACTGAAAGCGCAGAACAGTCATTCATTGATAATGGTAATATTAATGAAAATGATGATGATGATGATAGTGATAGTGATAGTGATAGTGATAATGATAATGATAATGATAATGATAATGATAATGATAACGATAACGATAACGATAACGATAACGATAACGGTAACGGTAACGGTAACGGTAACGGTAACGGTAACGGTAACGGTAACGGTAACGGTAACGATAACGATAACGATAACGATAACGATAACGATAACGATAACGATAACGATAACGATAATAAATAAATAAATAAAACCTCAAAATCATAATGTATAAATAAAACTTATTACAAATAAATTAGTAGACAAAATTAATAATCAATTAATAATAACATATATTAATAAGTTAGTAATAAAGTAAGATACTAGCATAATTTAAAAACCTATAATTGTGGTTAAAATAAGTTCATTCTAATATTACACACTACATGTCAATAAACGTGATTAGATATGTAACATTGTTTAGATAGAACCTTTCTATTCGACAATTGTAACACAAAAAGCGTGTATTCTGTGCAGCATGGGGTCACATTAAGTAGCGAAAGTATCACACGTAAGCGGTTTGTTTCATAATACCACATATGTATGATTTACCATCACTAAATACACTTGGAATGTAACACGCTAACAAACACAAAGTAGGTAGAAATGTAGAAAGGTAGTTTATATGTATATATATATATATATATAATATATATAAATATATATATATATATATATATATATATATATATATATATATATATATATATATATTATGTACACATAATAGTGTTTTATTTAGTAGAGAAATTTATGAACATTTTAAAATAAGCATTACTAGAAAGTATTAAATGTTGCCTCACATTTTCGTTTGTGTATCATATGTGTTTGTATACGCATGAACGCTGTTAATGTTGGAATAGTTCTGCAAATTCATATAAGTCAGCTGTACGAGGCTCGTCCGTAAAGTTGAATTGGACCGATTCGCCGCATTATGGCCGTTTGCTAATCATCGACGTTAATTAAAGGAAAACACCTAATTTAATTTCCCTCATGTAATCCAGATATACGTATAAGTTAATGCTGGCGAATACGTATATGCATTGGGCCTTGATACGTATTCCCAGTTTATTCCACAAGGACGTGATCTATTTGTTGTATACGGAAATATATTTGACCTCACGGGACTTGTGCTACTATCACTTAAACCCGTTTGCAGATGTACACATATTAAAAATAAAGGTTTCCACACAAATATAATGCCAGACACATTTAAGTATTACCTTTATCATAAGCGCCTCCATGTTTGGTGTAATTCACCGGTTGAACTTGTTAGTTACTGGCGAAGACAAGGCGTGGTATATGCATAAACAAACACAAAGACTGGCTCAACTGGTACTGAAGGAGTGCCACTTGACGAAGCAGTACACGATGTAAACATGAACAAGTGCAACGTACTTATTTATTATACAGGTTAACATCGGTATCTTGTATTCGGCGTATTTCTTAATAATATACATTCATGGAAAACACATAAGCGTCTGTGGATGTCAGGCGTAATCTAACACGTATAAGTCAATCATAAACTAACGCACACCAATCACACAGTCGTACGTCTGCTGTGAAACAACGATCGCAAGAACCTAAATACGTGACGAAATGCAACAAGCATATTATATGTCAAAGTTGTATACTTCGTGTCACTGTGAAATTACGGTATTTTGTGACCAGCCGATGCACCACATGTAGGCTACCTCGTCCATAGTTCTGTATTCACTCTCTCCATACAAATAAGCTAACAGTTTCAAATAAGTGTCATTATAGTGTGATATGCAACATATTTTGTTTTTTGAGAATGTTTCTGAGAAACGAATGAACATAAACAATAAAAAGTATCAATAAAATAAACGGAGAGAGACATAATGTCAGCGTGAGAAGCTGCATCGTAAATTCATAAAACAATTATGTATGTTTGCTGTATAAGACGAGTTTAGTACAGTAATTCCACTGCATCGTTCTATTGTGATTCGGTTGAGTTTCCCCTCTTCTGTTCCAGTATGTAAAAGCATAAGTCGTTGCAGTGTTTCGATATGTCAGCTGAAGTGTTCGCGGGACACCACGGAGGCTCATGATTCATCTTGTCGCAATAAGCCGTCAGCGAGGAGAACTCCAAGAGACAACGCGTCACACAGTCCCCGACTTGTGAAGCCTCGTGCGGCTCCAAGTGGCTCAAGAAAGCCGGGGGTCCGACATGTGCTCCTGACCCGCTCTCGGGACACAGGACGAATACGACCGCAAGAAGGATGACCTACAATACATATTATGACAAGTCGTGCGCCGTCATCTCACAACACGAAAAAATATATTTTTATTCAGGTACGAAAACGCAATCAATAGTAAATAAGTAAATGAGACAATTTATTGCCAAGTGACATTAAAAATGCACAAGGCTTTTTGCATTGTGGCGTTGACATACATACATTACGTACATACACATTTTCCTACCTCCATCGTGCATGCAACATTGCAAACCTAAGCTATGTAGAATGTTAATTTAGCATTCAACTCGCAATAAACTGCAGGAAAATCGTACAAATCTTTATATAAAACGTTCAACGTGGTAACATCGTATCAATATCTTTTGTATATCGTCTTATCTTAAATGGTTAAAACAGCGTGTAAATGTGTATTTAAACAACATAGGTAAATTAGTTAATTGAAAGTGAAATGATAACATTGACGAAAAGTACATGTGTTATTTAATGAAAATGGCCAAGCATATTCGTCAACGTATTCTTCAAGTTGAAGGAATAATTGCATATATTGTTGAACATATTAAAGTGAGCTAAAAGTCCACATTTGTCTTACTGTGAAACAATACGTTATCTACCAACATGATATGTCGCATATAAGTTCGAGTTGGTTTCTTTGTTCACTCATTTACCGCGGCATTTGTAGTCGGTACTGTGCCCTTCTGTTATAGCAAATTTCAAAACGGTGGTTCGTGTAGTATAGACAATAAATCATAATGCGAACTCTATCCAACATATGACAACTCTCAACCAGCAGCGCATTTACTAGGGCACCGCCCTGTCTTGGGAAACATATTTCAATAACAATTTTGTTTACGCCACTGTATGTAAAACTAATTACGCTTTTACATTTTCTAACAAATACGTCCACATGTTCAGACATCGTAGATACGCCATTGCATTCAAATATGATACATTGTTACTGTGTCAGAAATTATTGTATGTCCTTCTCTCAGAATTTGTAAGCGAATCAATTAAATATTTATTTTTAATAACAACAACATTCTACGCCACTATATTGCAAAATAGTCACGGTTTTACATTAACCAACAAGTATGTCTCCTTTTTTCCGATATCGTAGATAAACATGATACCTTGTCACTGTGTCTGATATTTGGTATCTACTACTCACCGATTTTGCAAACGTGTCCATGGTGTCAGATATAGTAGACACTGTCTTCGCACGACAGCGAAAAGAGACTTTATGTAAAACAAAGGAGGTCAAGTACTCCATGCGATGTGACGAACTCTTTGAAGAAAGACGTCACACAGTGCTTGTTTTGAACTTAGCAAAGGTAAATCACTTGACAAATATATTTGATTGGAAGTGGTTATTACCAAACCAGTTTCGCGTTTAATTCCTAGTATTCTGAGTAACGTGAGTTGTTATGGTCACTGAAGCGTTCACGTGTTACACACGCACATACATACATACATACATACACACACAACACACACATACACACACACGCACACCCGCATATATACACACACAACACACACATACACGCACATATACACACACAACACACATATACACACACACAACACTGACAGCATAAACACACACACACATTTATATATACACATACACGCATACATATATACTCACACACACGCACTCAAACACGCATACAAACAACACACACATACCCACAACACACACAAACATACATACACAACACACATACATCATACACAGGCACGCACAAACTCACGCACACGCACACGCACACGCACACGCACACGCACACGCACACGCACACGCACACGCACACGCACACGCACACGCACACGCACACGCACACGCACACGCACACGCACACGCACACGCACACGCACACGCACACGCACACGCACACGCACACACACACGCACACGCACACGCACACGCACACGCACACGCACACGCACACGCACACGCACACGCACACGCACACGCACACGCACACGCACACGCACACGCACACGCACACGCACACGCACACGCACACGCACACGCACACGCACACGCACACGCACACGCACACGCACACGCACACGCACACGCACACGCACACGCACACACACACACACACATACACATACACATACACATACACATACACATACACATACACATACACATACACATACACATACACATACACATACACATACACATACACATACACATACACATACACATATAACACACACACACACAAACACACACACACGTAACACATAACATATACCTATACATACACGCGAACACGCGAACACGCGAACACGCGAACACGCGAACACGCAACCACGCAAACACGAAAACACGCAAACACGCAAACACGCAAACACGCAAACACGCAACCACTCAAACACGCAAACACGCAAACACGCAAACACGCAAACACGCAAACACGCAAACACGCAAACACGCAAATACACACAAACACACTCACACACACACACACACACACACACACACACACACACACACACACACACACACACACACACACACACACACACACACACACACACACCCAGACCCACACACACACCACCACCACCACCACCACCACCACCACCACCACCACCACCACCACCACCACCACCACCACCACCACCACCACCACCACCACCACCACCACCACCATTTGTTACGTGAAATAATAATTACTTATTGAATCGCAGTTTTCAGTTAGTCTTCTTTCAAACGGTCATTCCCGCTTCCTTCCCCTTCCTTCCTTCCCCTTCCTTCCTTCCCCTTCCTTCCTTCCCCGTCCTTCCTTCCCCTTCCTTCCTTCCCCTTCCTTCCTTCCCCTTCCTTCCTTCCCCTTCCTTCCTTCCCCTTCCTTCCTTCCCCTTCCTTCCTTCCCCTTCCTTCCTTCCTCTTCCTTCCTTCCCCTTCCTTCCTTCCCCTTCCTTCCTTCCCCTTCCTTCCTTCCCCTTCCTTCCTTCCCCTTCCTTCCTTCACTACATCCCTCAACTCTCCTCCACAGAAAGAATGTTTATATCATTGCGCGATAAAGTCCCCTAAATTAGTTATTTTTCAACAAAAATTATCCGGGAGACGGTTTCTGGATGGATATGTTGTCATGATGAATATGAAAATGGTGAATAATATTATTAATACTAACATATGCTATTTCTGTTAGACAATACCGGAACACACTGGTATTGTAGGCCGTAGCAGATACAAAACCGCAGCATATTATGCATACTGTTCGGCGTTCGCCTGCATTTATCAGGAGCAGTTTTTACAATGTAATTAAACGTTAGAAATATCGCGATGAGGAAAATAGCAACTATGAAACACCTTAGGTAATTATACTTTATTTTGGTGTAGTAATTGCATATGAAATATATGATAAAGACTTCTTAACGAAACTTACAAACATTTTAGTCAGTATCAATTGCTTTCGTCTATCTACTCAGGTCAACCAGTGTATGTCTGTGTGTATGTATGTCTCTCTCCCATCCTCCTCTCTCTGTCTCAATCTGAAACTCACTCTCTCTCTCTCTCTCTCTATCTCACTCTCTCTGTCTTTCTGTCTCTCTGATTCTCCGTTTCCATATGTATGTCTCTCTGTCTGCATGTCTGTCTGTCTGTCTGTCTGTCTGTCTGTCTGTCTGTCTGTCTGTCTGTCTGTGTGTCTGTCTGTCTGTCTGTCTGTCTGTCTGTCTGACTCTCTCTTTCTGTTTTTCTCTCTCTGTATGTGTCCTGTGTCTTTATTTGTATATTTTTCTGTCCGTCTCTCTTGATGTCTGTCTTTCTGCTTTTCTGTTTATCGCTATAATTAGTCTCTCTGTATCTATTTGAATGGTCCTAGATGTGGAATCTACATCTCGCCCCGACACCTTGCATAGTTGACGTCACCCATTTCTTATGATTTATTTTGCTTCATTAGATATTTTCTTTAGGAAGTTATTACTTTTTGGAATATGTCAGATTATGACATTTCTGAACTTCATTCCGCATATCTGTACACATGTCCGCCGTATGTCGATGGTGTTAATGGTACACCAATGTCGCGCATGATCTTGACCGACGCAATATTCGACGAGACGGTCGTGGTCAGAATAACACCTTTCTATACACTGGTCAAAGGTATCACTTTCCGTTAGTCTAGATTGCACCTGGAGCTGCACCATGGTTGACGACGTCTTCACCAACGTCATCGCAGCCACGGTGATGGCAAACGTTGTGGTCAACGTTGTCTGAAACACATTGTGTTGTTTGTAATTATGAATAGTATTATATATGTATATATATATATATATATATATATATATATATATATATATATATATATATATATATACACACATTAGATAATCCATTTCACACGAATCTATTTGTGTTGTTATATAAGGCAGTCTGTGACATTATGTAATATTAGCTAGGAAACACTACATTCACAAAGACATGTGCACCGCCATCTGTTTTTGTACAGTTCGGCAGACCGATTGATAGTATTTATTTTGACCAGTAATGTATAAAATACCGTTTAACATTAACTGAATGGGCAGAGACGTTACTCTTAGGACAGTGATGTAAAGTAACATATTTTAAATGGTTGCAACACGATAATTTGCACATCCTTACGCATGTGTGCATATATGGTATATAAATACATTAATTTAAGAAAATAGAAAATCACCTCTCGCTTAAGGGCGATGTATAAACATTTAGAAATAATACATGTTTCACAATGCTAAATAACATATTATGCGTATAACTGAGCAAATACGTATCAGTATATTTGTCAAGGTTAACATTTGATCTATTAGTAGAAGTTTACCTTTTGTATGTGGACAGACTTTCGGGAGTGTCTGTTTGGAGGTGCATAAAATGCATACACACTTGTCATTATAAGTCTTGTTTTTTATTTCCTGACCACTGTGCCACACATAAGTCAAGGACAGTGAGCGAGAACAAATATATGAATATATAATCATATTATGTTTGCCGTGATTCAAACGATAGGCGCATACTCACTTGCAAAAACATGGCGAGCACCTCGTAGAAAACTAATATGAAGAGGACATATCAACACCCGATTCGCGAAATAGAATAGCACGTCCACCTGTACACAAGTATTGTTGGCAACACACACACATGTCCCCCATGGGTCAAGTGGTTAGAATATTGTGCGATCCACTTGAATATCACCGAAGTGTGATGAAAACAAGAGTGCCAATGTAGACTTGCATAAAATATGCAGTGCACGACAAACATGCACACGCAGTGTGTTGACGTCATTATGCAATCGTCGACACAAAACATACAAAGTCACACGCCGTGGCACGAACGTTCGCCTGCACGTCCCCACGCACGCGCACTGCACACATTTGTACCTCACTGCAAATCTTGTCCATAAAGCATTAAGTCACATATTTGTTCGTGGCAACAGCAACACCGACTTACAACTTATACATACACATGTATATGTCACTGCAAATCTTGTCCATAAAGCAGTATGTCACATATTTGTTTGTGACAACAATACATACACACTTGAACAGTGTTATGTTCAAAATACTGTGATAATGAAACATATTTTATTAGTGTTTTGTTCCTCATGTTAACGTTGACTTTAAAAAATGTTCGTGTTTATGTTTACCTTAAAACAATCGGGATCAATTTTCAACTCGATAGTATTGTGCAGAGCATAACGAATTAATAAGCTAGTGGCTATTTAAAAAAAAATTATTTGTGTGGTAGAACGATAGGTCATTGTTCTTAAAATGTGTAACACTAGTTAAGTATACTTTTGCTGATAAGCATTTATTTCTTTTATTTGTCGGACATGTTGATGCTATATATATATATATATATATATCTATATAAATATATATATATATATATATATATATATATATATATATATATAGATAGATATATGTATATATATTAGAGAGAATTTTACATGGAAATAATATAACTGTTTTGAAATAAACGATGCATGTAGGCTACCAGATGAGACTGGCTAAAAATCAAAAGTGGTCGAATGTCAGAAAATTTAATTTAGAGTATGTAATTTTTATGTGAAATCGCAATATATTTCAAGACTAGTCAACTTGATAGTTATATGTTTCCAATAGCACCTAGAAATGTTCCATCATATGTGCTTAATTGTTTTTTTCTCATATCTGGTCCAACGACAAATTCACCCTGGTTGTCCAAGAGAAAATTGGGTCAAGTCTGGTAACTTGCATACATCAAAGATGGAAACATGTTAAAAATAATGTTAGAACCAGTTATATTATAATATTGTATAATGCCTATTTAGACTGATATGTAGAATCCATTCATGAGTTAACTTTTCGTCAGTTGAAGGTCAAGGTCAGATGCCGAAGGTCAGATGATTGTAAACATTTATCTGCCGGTGGACGACAAATGGAAACGTTCGTGACAGACAGACAGACAGACAGACAGACAGACAGACAGACAGACAGACAGACAGACAGACAGACAGACAGACAGACAGACAGACAGACAGACAGACAGACAGGCAGACAGGCAGACACGCAGACACAGAGACAGACAGACAGACAGACAGACAGACAGACAGACAGACAGACAGACAGACAGACAGACAGACAGACAGAC